>OZ020535.1:15562522-16105376 GCA_963971435.1 Lasius platythorax
CCGCTAATAATATGTACGTCATTTACATTTTAAAATATTAAGGCTATTATATTGTAAAAAAGTGATATTATATATATATATATATATATATATATATATATATATATATATATATATATATATATATATATATATATAGATACCTTATTGAATATTACATAGATTAATTATGGATATAAAGGCTAATTATATATAAGAATATAAGTTTTACGAATTTATTTTTGATCTATATTTCCAACTTTAATGGTCATGCGAACCACAGGCTGCCTTTTTAAATAAAGAGATAATAAGAGAAAGATTCGTTGATTAACATAAATTCCGCATACATGTACAAAAACAAAATAAACACCGCATATACCGACCGGTTAAAACCCGAAAAGACACATATTGCATACTTACTGGATTTAAATGCAAGCCACCACATCGAGCTCTCTCACAATAAGTATTATCCGCATTCTCGCTATTATTTGTCACCAAATATATCTTCTTTCCTAATTTTTGCAATGTCGCTAAAGATTCAAAGGCGCCCTCGATAGGATGACTAATTTGCCACACGACTCCTGAGAAATACATATTATTAATCACAATTTTATGCATAATTTTATATTAAAAAGAAGATATAATTACAGATATAGGTACATAAGAGTAATAAAAATTTTGGTAAATCTTTACATTAGCGTCATCATCTCCGATTTGCTTCAAAATTTACATAGAGCTTCCTTTTGGTCTACAATTAAGATTTATGATATTTTTAAGCTGGGGAAACAATATGTTGTTGTTGGGAAAAATCGTGAAGTGGGAAAAATCCCAACAACAATATGTTGTTGTTGGGAAAAATCGTGAACTAAGCATTATATAATGCTTAGTTATCAGTGCACCACTGCAAAAAAAACACAATTTTTTTAAATGTAAAAATATTGGAAAGTAACTTAAAAAAATAAATTTTTTTGCAAAGAACGGTTTGTTCAGTTTTTTATTATAAAATATTGCTTCATGATGTTCCCCAAGGACGACATTTGTTTCCCTGGCTTAAAAATATCATAAATATTAATTGTAGATCAAAAGAAAGCTCTATGTAAATTTTGAGGCAAATCGGAGGTGATAACGCTAATGTAAAGATTTACCGTTTTTTATATTTTACGAGAAAATTTATGATTTTTGAAATATATCATGTAAATGATCGTAAATGAATTTTACATTATTTCTACGATTAATCTACGAAGTATGAGGTGTGTTGGATAAAGAGTATGGAAAATAGAACTTTTTTCGTTGATTGTTACTCACCGTCGATGTCGGATAGAACAGTGTCGAAAGATGATAAAAACTCCTGCAATTTTTCCGCCGAAAACTTGGTAAGATCTTTGGTCTTTGACATGGTGAGATGTTTGTATTTAAACACTGGCGTTATTTTCTCTCTGAAGTTATTCCGATTTTAGTAACGAATCTTATTCCGTGCGCGATGCGAGACTTTCTGAATCGGTCGAACTTCCGGAGACTGCTTTTAAAGACTAGTGATTCATTATGCGACTAGCGTTGCATTATGCCTATTATTTATTATTATTTATTATTATTTATTGCCTACTGCCATCCCCACTCCTCTTGTTTAATAGTATCTAGGCTGCTCGCGGAGACGTAAGACGCTCGATCTCAGGGACGGTATTAGCTGTAAATCGTATGGGGCTTTGGCGTGTATTATCTCGCGCGCTGTTACAGAATTATTATTATGTTATTATTAATATGTTATTATTATTATTAGTATATATTTAAATTTAACGCATCAACAATAGTACCTCAAGGGTGATGTGGAAATCTATTGGCGTTAAATTTAAATATATACTAATAATAATAATAACATATTAATAATAATAACATAATAATAATTTTGTAACAGCACGCGGGACAATACACGCCAAAGCCCCATACGATTTCCAGCTAATACCGTCCCTGAGATCGAGCGTCTTACGTCTCCGCGAGCAGCCAAGATACCGTTAAACAAGAGGAGGATGGCAGTAAATCAAATCGGCCGAAAAGTGTATAGTGCAAACCGGTCGCAGGCCTGTTTTAGATTGAAAGGAATGTTGTAAATCATTCTTAAAATATCAACGATAACTTCGTTTAACAAGTAGTTTTTTATAACATGTATTTTTTTAATTGCGCAATTAACGGTAGAGAAATGTAAAACGGTGTGTCTAAATTATCACCTTGTGTGTTCATATTTTCATTATCACGATGTTTTAAAAAATTAAGTCTTTTGTGAACGTAACGATTAATAATTTGTGTTGGAAAACAATTATTGGATAAAATCTGTTTCACAGTATCAATATTCTTACAATGAAACCGAACGTCTGATAATAAAATAGCACGATCAACAAGATTATAAATGGTGTTCATTTTATATTTAAATGAATGATTAGAATGAAAATTAATGTATCTATTAGAACACGTAGGTTTCCTATACTTAGTCCTATAATTAGTCAAAAGCCTCCCATCCAAACGAATGACTGTCGTGTCCAAAAAACTAATACAAGAATCAGACTCAATTTCGTGCGTAAATGTTAGACGCTGATGATAATTATTGAAGGTCGATTTTATCTAGTCAATCTTTGTGCGTGGAACAATGGTAAAAATGTCATCAACATATCTATAATAAGTAGGAACATTAAAACTCAACAAACTTAAGCAATGCGTCTCTAAATCATCCATCACGATATCTGATAGAATAGGTGACAAGGGAGATCCCATAGGACTGCCAAAGATCGGTTTATAAAACTGTTCATTAAAAGAAAAACTAGTGGAATCTAAAACCGTTTCGATCGCGTATAAAAACTGAGAAGTTAAATTTCGTGTTAGGAGCAATATAATTCCAACGTTTAGTAACAGCACTCAAAACCAATTCTTTAGGAATATTAGTAAATAATGCGGTAACATCGAGTGAAATCATTATTTCGTTATCATTAATAAATTTATCATTGATATTATTAGCAAATGTCCAACCTTGACCATCCTTGATATGAGATTTAGGTTCCAAAATAGAAATCTGTAATATATCATGAATGTATTTCGCGACGTTGTATAACGGACTACCAAGTGACGACACAATAATCCGTAGTGGAAAACCAGTTTTATGAATCTTATGCAAACCATAACATCGTGATAAATTACCGTTTGTAGAGTTCAATTTTTTATATGGGGAATCGTCGATTAAATCGTTATTACGCCATAATGTTATAAAAAACTACTTGTTAAACGAAGTTATCCTTGACATTTTAAGAATGTCATACCACTCGACCAATACTAGCAAATAAATTAAACGGGCGAAGTTTGAAGAATATTTTTCAGGGAGACGTATCTCTTGGTTTGAGATTACTGAAAAATATTCTTCAAACTTCGCCCGTTTAATTTATTTGCTAGTATTGATCGAGTGGTATGAGTGTCTCTATGTGAATTTATTTGACTAGCGGTTAAAAAATTATTAATTAGTTAATTTTAAGAATGATTTACAACATTCCTTTCAATCTAAAACAGGCCTGCGATTTAAATCGACGATTCCACATATAAAAAATTGATTTAAAAAATTATATTTAGATTCTAAATGATAATCAAAACGGCATAAGTATAAAGGTGATTGACTATTCAACTTTTGATAACATCATAGACGTCTAAACAGTATTTATAAATAATGTTGTTTTGCGATATTTACATTTATATTTATCTACATGACGTCGCAGATGTATTCTGAACGTCAGCAACGAATTATCTTTTCGGTATGAACTAAATCAAGGTTTTATTTGCGTATATTACAGTAGCGATGCTATCTCGATACTATGGACGATAAACTTTGAACTATCGCGAAACGATAACATATTAAGAAACATTTGGAGAACATATTGAAAAGAGTGAACATGTTAAGAATTGTTAAAACGATATAAGATTTGACAAAAGATATTTTGTGTATTTGAATGACAAAAAAATAAGACTTTTGTTAGATGCTCGTTATATTTTTATAGTTGATAATGTATTTGAAAAATATAAATTTTGTTCGTAAATATTGTCGCAGGAATGATCTGCAATTTTAATGACTATGAAAACATAACAATTAAGAAATCCTAACGTATATTAATTAAATTTTGGGAATGTATAAAATTGATATTATAATGAAAAAATATAAAAGATATGATTGACTATGAAAACATAACAATTAAGAAATTATAACGTATATTCATGAAATTTTGGAAATATATCAAATTGATATAATGAAAAAATATGATTGTTGCTGTTTAGGTTTAAGGTAAGTTAACACAAATGACGGTTGAATGCCTTTATGGGTTAATAGAATTTCAATTTATTAAGTTTCTTTTCCCTATAACGCCGTCAGTGTCTTGATTCTCATTTACAAAGATATTATATAGCCATAGCGATAGTAACTAATAATCGGTAATAATAATCATAATCGTAATAATCGGTGATCAATAATAATAATAACAATTGATGATTATAATAATAATAATAATGATGGTGATGATGATGATGATAATAATAATCAATGGCGATATACATTATGGACAATCGCATCGTACACGTTAATCAGCGTCCTCGTCGTCTCCCGACATACAAAAATCATTATTAGTTTCGTCCGTTCGTTCGGACTTCTGACGAAAGAAAAAAAACATATCTTATATACGTATTCACACACACAGCGATAAGAGAAATGACTAAATGACAAAATTATTTATCCATAACCTTGACTAGATAAGATGAACCCCATTATACTCCTACGCAGCGCGATTCGCCGCACAGCAATTCGTAGGCTATCGGATTAACATTGTATACGTACATAGAAACATTCGTCGCACAACAAGCGTGGTAGCACAAAGAACGTCGTCATGATCGATGGATCGATTAAGGATGTGTCTCATAAGGATGATTCCCTAAGATATCTCTTCGAAATTTTTTAATAAAATATCTATATAAAATTATATACAGGGTATATCATAATATATGGGACCTTCAACGGTGTATATCCTTCTGGTTATATCATAACATAAGGCTGTAACGGTGAACAGCGAACACAAAAAAAGCAATGAAACAAGATTTTTATATATTATACATATTATTAAATATTACATCAAATTATTTGAAAGATTAATGATATAAAGTTTGCAAGTATATATTTTTATTTTTTTGAATCTTTTTAATCTAAATTATTAAAGTGTAAGAAATATATCTCAATATATATCCATAAATAATATAGTATTATTTGTAATTTTTGATGCAAATTACTTTATCTGTGAGTGAAGCTATGACTAATAATTCAATAATAAATTTTATCGCAAAAGAGCCTGCGTATTTATCAATCGAATCTGAAAATACTGAATTTTTATGTAACGCAGTATTTTTTTGCATTAGAACGATAAAACGGTGATAATAAAAAAGAACTGATTGAAACTTAGCCACACACAGTACAAGATTGGAAACAATGTTCTTTCTTTTTATATCTTTTTTAATACTGTATTTATAAATCTCGACTGTTTTTTTCATCGATCGGCGACGATCACGACATGCTCTCCTATAGGATTCCCAGTATTTTGTGAATCCACACACTTACACACACACACACACACACAAAGATTTTCATTTTTTATGAAAACCTCCCAGCACATCAAGCTCGCGACCGTTTGTTTTCTGCCAATGCAGTTACGCGATATGGCCTCTAACAATAAGTGACCGAGGACATTTTGTTCGCACGAAAAAACTCAAGTGACAGGGAAAAATGGGAGAAGGGAGGAAACTTGATAAACCATTTAACTGATACAGTTTTCCATTAGTGATATGACGAATAATTATCGACTAATAAAGATCAATCATAAATGTAAAGATCATTTCGTTGTAATCATAATCGCATATGTTGTATTGTTTTTGAATTTTTGATAGTAGAAAACATTTTGTTATATATGTACAAATTGTTTATAATTAAATAATTTAATTTAAAATAAATGTAATTATGTATATTGACAGCTTAATTGAAATATTCGATTTTATATAATTCAATTCGTAATGAAATTTTGTAATGATATTAATTACATCTTATCTTACGTTTTATTTTTTCTTGAAAACATATTTCCTCTTATTATATTTCCATTAAAACATAATGTTTTTACCGGTAGTATCTTTAAAAGAAATCTGTTTCACGCAAGTACCAACATTACATTATTGAGATAGAGTGCACGTATGCAAAAGTGGCGCAGACGTAGCTTGTCTTTGAATATTCTTTTGCTTTTATTTATATAATTGTCTATGACGATCATGACTTTCTGATATAGTACAGACTATAAAACAACAATGCATGCGCTATTTGTTCTTGCTTTACATAGGGAGAGGGTGAATCTCTGCAATATTTAAAAAGAAGAGTTATATATATCTCCTTAATATAAATATATTACATTATATTATATCTTTCTAGTGGAATAATCGGTCAAAATTTGCCATTGAGTTATGCAAAATTTATAATGGATATATTTGTATATATCTTTTTGCATAAGTTTCCAGGTAACTACATTTCAAGTTATATTTCTGTAATACTGTATTAACAAAAAAATAATATTGCTACGTAAATAAATTATTTGCATATTTTTAAAATAAAGATTAAAAATCTTAATAATATTGAAAACATTTTTACAAATTATAAGCGATTGTAGTTAAATATTAATATCGAATGTAACGTTCGTGCGCTCAGGCCGTAATTATGCATAATGTGCCGTAATTATGCATACATGTGTATAATATATACCGGTCACTTTCTTAATTTTTTACTTAACTGATATTAATTTTTATCGCGCAACTGATTTGACTTTTAGCTTATTATGTGTAGGTACTGCGTAGATTATAAATCATCATAAATTTTAAAAAATAAGATTTAGATTTTTAATTTGTACTCATACATCTCGATTATTACTTAAGAAATTTAAGACTTTGAAATCTACGAGTATTTTATCATTCTAGACAGGAGATATGGAATGTGTAACAGCGGAATAATTCGCGCAAGAAATAGATAATTTGTCATATTTTTACCGTCATATCAATACAAAACTTGCCCTTGTAATGAATTACGCAGTTATTGAACTCTTAACATTTGTCTATTTGAATTATCAAAACACACGATTTCCGCGATGATAGTTGCTCACGATAGGAAGTAAGCACTGTGTGCAGCGAGAGAACCAATCAGTATTGCGGAAAATGAATCGATTCGATTTTATATCTTTTTAAGAGAGAAATAAAATAACATTATATAGTAACGCTCGGAGCATTACTTAAGTTTTGCATATTGCCTCCTCGGAAAAAATTTCTTTTGTATTTTAAGCTATTAACATTCAACTTGAAGTCTTTTAGTAGTCTAACGTAATAAAATTTATCGATCTTAAATTATTAATCTTGAAACGGTAATAGAGGATATTAATAATTTTATACAGCTCTATTATATAAATAAATTTTAATTACATAATTAAATCGAATATCAATGAGCAATGCTTTCTGCGTGATATTAGTGACAATATAACTTCAACTTATAAATAACGTTATAGTCTAACGGAAAATATATCTCAGTGATAATTTAGCGTTTATGAATTCATCTTGCCTGTAAAATTTACAAAATGTAAATGCTGTGAAGTGACAATATTTTATTGTATCGATCTGTTTCCCGGTTTTCCCCGAGGAGATAACGATCGTTTTTTATATACCTTGCAATGTTTTAACTTAATACGAAAAGCGGCGATATATTAGACCCGGCAGTGACGATAATGCCAACCACTAAGTAATCTCGCTGTATAATAGGTGACACGATCATCCCCTACGTCGTCAGAATAATGAGGATATAACTTCCATGTTTTTCTAAGAGTGTTAGACAAAGTTAATGTGAGAGAAGAGTGAACGAGGATATAATAGTTCCGGATAATCGATTTCCTCGCATTCCACAACAAGTACTTATTAGTAGTCGTTGTAGTAGTTATCTTTGGTACAGGTTTAGGCGTATCATTAAATGCGCTCATGCGCGTGCGTGTAACAGTACTTTTTAATACTAATTAGATACAGTTATGAAATTTCGAACGTTTTCGATTACTGTGTCAGTGCTTGACAATCTTGACTTTCAAGGTTGTTACCGATTGTGTAGAGCTTATTTCATAATCATAGTATGTTATTTGCATTAACAGTAATGCTAATCATGTGAGGCACGCATAAGCTTCCAATGAACTACGCAAACGATTAAAGTTTAAGGTGACTGAAGTTTATGGAAAGATGAAAGATGAACGGCTCGGTTTCTCCCTTTGAAACGTATCTTCTCTATTCATACACGCAAAACCGATTATTAATCTTCTTGAGAGAATCTGTCTTCGTCTAATCCCCAAAGTGAATCGATTATAAAATATTTTGTTTGATTTTTATGTTAATGATTATAGGCCAAAGATTGCGTTTTATGTAGAAGATATTTTTGTAGAAATTGATGAATTTTTGGAAAGCGCGATCTATTGACTCTTTACATACATATTAAAAAGTATTGAATTCGTGAAGATATTCGTCAAGTCCGTTTAAGGGATTAAGCTCCGAGATATAGGTAATGAATGAACATTATATACATATAGAGATTTACTATGATACGCGAATTTGGCTCTGTCTAATCGCCGCCTTGATCTTAAATATCGATTTATCTATCGACCTATCTACCTGACTGATTTATCTGTCTAAAAATATCGCCTTACTAGATGAATTTATAAATTCCTAATCCGAAGAGAGAGAGGCCGATATAGTCTTAGATGTATTTTTCAATATGAGGTCAATATTTGGTATAATTTTATAATCAAAATTATTATTCGTTAGAACTAATTGACTCGAATGTTTGATTGATGTTATTTTAATTCAGAATATTTTACATTGATGATTTAATTGTCTCTTTTGGTATGAATTTTTTTTTCAAAAAATTACATTTTGTGCCAGTAGACAAATCGAAATAATTATCGCTATAAATAATTTGAACTGTTGATTACACAATTTTCACAAAATCCGTTTTTGATTAATGATTATTACATATGAAGAATAAGTAAGGTCTTGAAATTGCCCGGAAAAGCCTTTTGCGTGATATATATTTTAATTCTGGCAGAGCGAGATTTTTCTGGATCTCTTAATTTGTGGAATAAAGAGCTATGTTGTTTTTAATGTACATATTTCGACAAGATCAATATTTGTGTTGATTATTTATTGATTTTATTAAGAAAGTATGTAGTACTAATAGAATAATTGATCTTCATTGTTAATCTTATTATCATCGATAAACGCTTCGCTTGACGCTTTGAAAATTATTTGATGTTTATTCTTATACGTATATCGATAATACATTAAGTCATATGTCTACTTAAACTGTACTTGAGTACTATTCGAAGGGCATAAGGCAAAAAGAATAAAATCTCTTTTCTATATAATTATAATTTACTTCGGAGATAATACTATATGAAATCAATTCTCTTTCTTTCACACACACACACGCACACACGCACACACAATTATACATAATTATATATATCAATGATATGAAGAAAATTTGATAAATCTTACGCAGTTAAATGATGATATGATGAATTATAAAATAATAATTATAAGCAGACTATAATGTTATTGAATATTGACAGAATATGACATTACGAATGATGGCATTAAATCAGGCAAGTTCTTCAATTATGGCAGATATACATATCTTGTACTCCGAAATTAATTGAAACTTATCATAGAAATCCTACAATTTGATTTCATTATATCAAATGATAATTAAAATTTTATTTTTTTCACAAATTTTTTGGCTAATATAACTAGAAGGTAACGAGAAGTGGACTTTAGTTCTTTTACCTATGCCCTTTACGATTATAACGCTGGTCATATTTACCCTCGCGCTATTCAAATCAAAAGCACCGCGCCAAAAGGCACGATTAGGGAAAAATCGATTGTGGACACAGAGAGAATTTTTAAAAGATTTTTACAGAAAATGTGTGTGTGTGGTGTATGCAACACGGAACGGGCGACGAAAAAAATGCTCTTGGTTGTCACCGCGCGAATAACGTAGCTTAACAACCGGCAACGATTTAGTGCCTCCTCGACTATTCTCCCTTTTTCCCATTTTTACTCTATACGTGAATTCGTACAATTTAGTTCTTTTTTGCTTATTCCGTTCGTAAATAATTAAGATCATATGGTTAATCTTTCTTTTTGCGCGCGTGCGCGCTTTCGAATACGTGTATATGTGTGTATGTTTAATTAATTATATGTTCGCGCCCTTTTTAATATAATACTATAACATTACAGGACTATATACAATCAGAGTAACAGTGTTATTTATTGTTATTGTTATTATTTTATATTAATAATATTTCAATAATATATTATTTCAATTATATATTATTATAATTATAATATATTATAATCATTATTATTCTTCTCACACACACGCATCTCTAATCTAATCCTTCTTTTCAATAAATCGGCGCGCCCGTGTTGCTCATTTATGTATACGAAGTGCTTAAGGCGCAAAGTATATAACCCGTTATATCCTATTGTGAAATTCGTCACTAGGATGCGAAAGTTCGAGAGATTTTATCATAGGCCTTCTCAGGCGGTCCTGTTGTCTTATCGACGACGCACGTGCAATTACTTCGCCTGCATTATTACTTAATACAAAGAAAAAAACAAAAATTTAAAGGGATTAAACCAAATCTCTTTTATTCTATTATTTACCTCATTAGGACAATTAGCCGATCTTAATACATTCGTCTAAGAAAGCTTCTTACAAAATCTCGCAAAGGAGTGTTTGAAACAAGTAAAACTATCTTACTTTTTCGATAAATCCATTAGTCTTTTATTGACTGTTACATTTTCGAAAGAATTTGATTTTGGGATATATAAAGGACCACTTTTAATTTTCAATCGTATCCATGTGTTTGTGTGTGTCTGTTTTTATATGTCGCTTGACGTCGCCCAATTTTTCTCAGCTCAAATTTCTCCCTGTTTTATTCAACAATCATATTATCTTCGCACATTTATTTCTTTTCTATTTTTTGATCCTTTTTTCCTTCTATAAAAAACGTAATATCTTCCACTTTTTTTCTTGTAAATTGAGATAATGTTTATATATGCAAAACAAATACACATAATTTTAAAATATGGCATAAATGGCATTCGTCATTTTTTAAAATAACTATTTTTAATTTTGTAATAATTTTCAGTTATTTTTTATATAAATAACTGTTTTATACAAATAACTGTTTTATATAAATAATTGATTAATTGCTTGGTAAATAATAAGTCAGACATAATCATAGCAAAAGCCTGAACGAGAATAAAATAAACACGCAAAATAGCAAGAATATTATTAAATTAGATAATATTAGAGATTTTTGAATGCAGATTGGTTAGGGACGCCAATTAGGCCAACTATATGACTCTAAAATTACAATTCCTAACTATTTGTTCCGATAAATTTAGCAATATGATCGATTATTGACATTATGCTTGTCACAAAAATTACATACAGGAGTCATCAAGATTTTCAATATGTTCAATGTTCTTCCATAAAAAAAACTTTTGCAAAGCAAAATTGACATTAAATAACTTATATTAAAATTACTAAAATTTATATCACGTGATAGTTGTACAACATCCTGTATTCTGTGCCTTACTTATGGTAAGATGATAATTTGTAGAACTCCAAATTGGCAGCATTTTTCAAAGGTTTTAAAACATGCTGTCAATATCTATTGTCAATTTTGTATTGTCATAAACAATGTAGCTGTTGGAAATTTTTTATTTAGTATTTTTCTATATTTTTCAAACATTTCTTGAACATTCACTAAATGTATGAACATCATGATCAATATTTTATTATTTTATTGCGAGTTACAGACAAATTCGAGTCGGAGAAAGAATGGCGGCGCATTTTTCTGTTCTTAAGTTCTGTTCTTTCTTTTCTTCTCACATAATTGTCCGTCTCTCCACAACGAGACGCGGTAGCATCGCTTCGATTCAATTAGTCGATTACAAATTAAGCAATATTACTATTAAATTATTGCACATTGAACGAACAATTATCGCTGAATCCTCGAATATTGAGAGATTTTTTCTTTTTTTTCATGAATGCTAATATAACGGTCTGGAAGTTCATTATGTCCTACTTAATTATGAATTAACCCCCTTCCCTTTGTCGTCCCTTTCGTGTCTCTATGTATACATATCCTCCGTGCGTACGTGCGTGCTCTCGTGTATGTGTGTGTGTGTTTGTGTATGTCTGTATGTAATTCGTGTATGTATTTCTATATAATCATAGAACATATATGCAGGATGTCCCGCATTTTTATCATATCTTCTTTCTGCAAATCTTATAAATTAGTGATAAATTTAGCGCTCATTTTTTTGTTAATAATGGTAGATTGATCAATAGTCTTCAAATTATAAAAATTTTAGTAAATAAATATTTTTATTTTATATTTAATATTAAGTGGATTTATTTTAATAGAATTTTAATTAAAAATTTAATTATCAATATTTAATCATAAACAAATATGAAAGTTGTTTCAAATTAATCAAAGAATCCGCGGACGAAAGAAACGGCGCAAATAACTAGCGTGATACTAGTAACTAGCGTGACATCTCGTATGCAATATTCATTTATTTATTTATATATTTATATACAATATTAATATATATATATATTAAAATTATATAATATATATAATATAATATATTAATATTATATATTTATTATATATGTTTCTCTCACATTAGTGCCTATTTATTGTTAGTTAAGGAGGAATGTAGTCTTAGTGGTCGTGATGAGTTGAGCGAGATAAAGAAATCATTCGAGCCAGCCGGCACATTCATCGTCTGATGTCCGACTGATAACTATATAACAGAAAACTCTAAATTTTCGACACGGCGAGAAAGTACAGTTTTCCCGTGCGTTTCACTCTCAGAGTTCAATGTGATTACGATTAGCTAGGCCATTCTTCATCGCGCTTACGGCTAAGATTATTAAGTGAGCTAAATGTCCTCGCGTTTGTCCTCGCGTCCTCGATTATCTCGATTATAATTAGCATCGCTTAGGCTATTGCTCGTAGGCGAGTTGTAAATGCTTGACTTCTGATCTGGTTAATTATTTCGGTACTACGCTCGAATCGTAATAATATCGGATATTTATTAGAATGCCCGCTTATTGACAGCGACATCAGCAACTAATTCGCGTTTACGCGTTGATGCTAGTTGATGAGTGTTCGTGTTTATGATCTTGACGAATTTTGATTGCTTTGAGATGTGTGAATGCGTAAAATGATGTAACAGTGAATATATTAATGGCGATTCGCTGAAAGAAAGAAGAATACAAATAATATTTTAAATAATCGATACTTCTAAAATTATCGTTAACTCGTTATATATTAAATAAATAGCAGTAAAATGAAAGAAATTTCCAGAGGAATATTCATCGTATATACACGCGCAATCTTGTGAATTCATTCTACAGTCGCGCGTTTTGCTACGAAAATCATCTGCCTTACATTTAATTTTACAAGAATCAACCGCTACACAAATGCACACTTTGCGAATGGGCGAAAATGCTGAAGAACCACAGTCTTTGTGAAACTTAGCATCGAGAGGATTAATTATTCAGCGCAGACAAAAACTTTTTAAATCCGTCGGTTCGGCGAACTTCAGGCCACAAAACGCATGTGGGAAAAGTCTAGCTTAACCTTCCGTCATACGGACGCGTCGGAGCGTCAAACATAGTTGATTTTTATCCCGTGAGGACAAGAAGAGCCTACAAAGGGCCGAATCTTTCTCGGTAGCCTTTTAACTACAGTATGCAATATATCTATAAAATACGCTCTTCCTATTGACATTAATTGCATTCAGCAGAAACAACTGTTGGGCAATCGTAAAAATAAGAACCCCGGCGATAATACTTCTTACTACCGCCACACTTTGTTTAGTATCTTAACAGTGAACGATTACCACGTAATGATCTTAGCCAATTATAAAAATTATAAATTATAAATTATGAATTATATAAATTAGATACGGTTTTTTCATCGCCACACTGTGAGTTACAAAGCCACTGTGTCCCTCGGTGTCGCAATACGACACCTCGTTCGAGCGCCGTGAATCGAGCATAGGTCCGTCTCCTGCAGGATCACTGAAGGATAACGCGAGAATCGAATCGAGCCGAATACTTAGAAGATATATTGAATTCTCTCGAGGATTTAAGAGTCGCGCCTATCCTATTTAATCCTTAAACGTACTCTCTCAAGCGTACTCTCTTTAACTATTTTTATCGTCAGATACGCACGCTACGATGATTGTATATGCTCCGGGGCCTCACATCACTTATATTGTCGCAAGATATAATCTTTCAGTATGGTATTTCTAGCGTAGTAGAGTCACCCGCGTTGTCATCGATCAATTGATGATTTGACAGTCGACGGTGTATTCGATTAGAGATATCAACGGATCCGCGGGAATCGCTCATATATATTATAATACACGGTAGAATATAATACATATGTTTTACTTTTTATATATGTATATATAGATATATATATATACACACATCTGTGCTTTCTTTCCCTCATCGGGAATCAATTCCTTACGACAAACATGTATATCGTCCCTGCTTCTCCGTCATTTACGTACATACATACAAGTGTTTACGTGGTTTAGCGGAACATCAACAATTTACTTTATAAGGCCCAAATATTGTGCGCTACTTGTTCAATCAAATACGCGAAAGAAGTTTCTTTTTTTTTGTTTTTTTTTCCTTTTTCTTTTTTTTTTCTTTTGCGAAAGTGAATCTGCGCTCTCGGTTCGTTCGATCATGCTCGATCCACGGAGGGCGTGTGACCGCTTTGATCGATAATCAGTGCTGAAAAACAAAATCATCAAACAAATACTAAAAGTATAATTTAATTTATTAATTTGTAAATTAAGAGACATTTGTTTTGAAAATTTTAAAAGATTTAGGATGGCTGCATGGAGCTATTATTAATTATTGTAATGATTTATAAGTTATGCTCTTCTATTATTCATTGTATGCATTTATCTTGTTGCAATTTTGATGATTATGTGAAAATATAACGTATTGTTTGTATATATGTAATAACGATACATTCTTTGCGTTTTGCGTGATCTAACTGAAAATATGAATTACAAAATTCATAATAATTCTTATCGTATTATTATGCTACTTGTTATGTATTCTTATCTTACAGCAAGTAGTAAGTAGTGTCAATGCAATAATAATTTTCTTCAAATAACAGTTTTTATTCTATTTGTATAATAATAGATATATAAGAGAAACAAGTTATTTTTGTAAACTAGGTGATTGTTTTTAATTGTATATTGTGTGACACACTATATGAGATTCGCGAAAAATGCCTTTATTTCTCTCTGATTCACTCTTTTCATCTTTATGTAAATACTTTACCTTATTAATTCTAATTTATTCACAATACTAAGAAAATTCTTTTGCGTCACATGCAACTCTGAAAGGTACAGTTAATAAACAAATTCTTAAAGGTAGTAAACAAGTTCTTAAAAAAATCAATATCTTGATTTATACGATAAGAAAATAATCAATATCTGTATACGTATGGTAAGAAAATAATATGAAAAGGTGATTAAAATGTATCTAAGATTTAACCTCATGGATCTGTATATCGAGTCTGAGTTTTTGCATTTCAATTTTCAAATAAAAATCCACTAGAAATCTGTTTACAAAAACATTTATATAATGCTCGATTCCAGCAGATAATTTAGATTGTCGAATAATGTATCGCTTTCACAGCGGAAAATTTATGAGTTATAAGCTGATTATATATCAAGGATAAATCTTTGATGTTGAAAATTTTTTACCTAGAAACCATCTTCGCACCGATTATCTCTCGAAGGGCCATTAGCGCCGCGTCTCGACGCTCAGCTGACGACGGCGACCAAAGACGAAGGTCGCCGCAACTCGAGCGAGTGATTCAAGCGGAAAAGCGAACGTTCTGAACGTGCTCGTTATCTGAGCCGCGCAAGTCCGGCTCGTAGTTGTTCCGGGTCCAGATGGTGACAGTGTCAATATCTTGACACTTTGCCTACTCGATCGCAAACGATACAGTATCTCGATCTTAGGATTAGAGGCTGAGGCCTAGCGGAACTAGGTCAGCGATGCGATCGTCGATCTAGCTGTGTTGACGAGATGTTGATCCATCTCTCCTCGAAATTATCAGACACGGAGACAGGCTCCAGAACAAATCTCCCTCGCAGCAGCGCAATGGCCGATTCTCCGCGAGCGTCGAGTGTATCATTGATGATCTCGTTCTCTTCCTTCTCTTCGTGAACTTTCGTTTCCCTCTCTCCTGCCGACGATACAATAAACGGACGACGCGCATTGAACGACTATGGGAGATTCCCCGGGATTTCCCTTCTAGAATGCCTTGTGTCAGATTCGTTCTTTCCTATCTTCCTCTAGATCCACGGTCCTCAAGTGGCGCTGTCGAGAACAATGGATTTTTTGTCGTCTTTACGACGACCAACCAGCTGGCGAATTTGCGCGGAAATCCTCGCGGATGATCGATCGGTCTCCTCGATCGTTGAGGTAGCCAGGACCATCGCGAGAGTCGACGATGACGACGACGACGATGAGGAAGAGGAAGAGACGGTGGCGATGCCGCGGCGATCGGTGTTCGTCGACTGGCTGCGTTGCGACGGCGTCGATCTGTCATCGCTGGACGTCGCAAACGGCGTCCTCGTCGTCGTCGCCGACGGTATCGCGGACCGTTCTGATGCCGTCGACGACGTCGTCGAGCCTCTGACAAACTGTTGGTATCTCGTGGTTGATACTTGTTGCTGCTGCTGTTGCGACCTAATAGCATGATAGGCGTCTCTTTGTTGAGCTCGCGACATGGCCAAACCAGTTGCCTGATCTCGTCTGAGATCGTGAGGATTCTCGTTACTGATGTTGGAGGATGACGAGTAGTGCGTGGGCGACGAGACGGGGGAGGTGGTGCTTGCGACGGAGGTGGTGACGGCGGTAATGATGGTGCGTGTAGTGCCGGATGTGCCGGTGACCGTTGGTAGAGCTGCTTTCGGTGCACCGTAGACCAACGACTGGACCACAGAGTCCGATGGATGACGTACGAAAGACTCAGGAGCAGCGACTGGAGGCTGTTGCTGCTTGTCGTCACCCAGATCGCCAGCGCAGCCGTAATCGTAGCTGCAGCAAAGCTGCCCGTCCTACGAAGAGGTTCGTGGGAAATTGGGTTAGCCACGGCGGAGGGAATTAGAAGGCTTTTCGTTGTCGACTTGGTTCGCCGACTTCGGATTGGAAGGTCTTGGTTGGCGTGACGCACGAAAGAACGCGATAGTATACTGATTGTGAGATTCGGAATATGTGACACGTGTCGAAGATAAAAAAATGCAAATATATGAGAAGGAAATGAGCTTGCTTATCGCGAGCTTGATCGAGTGTTCTGAATTAAAGAATGAAATATATTTCTTTATTATTTAGATTTTTTCTTTGCGATAATGAAATATTGTTATTGTAATTAATATTAATTTATTTTCTATTTTTTTTCTAATTTATTTTCTATTTCAACTCTGTTTGTCAAAGGAAACTTTTGAATCGTGATAATTACAATGAACTCACTCTTTACAAGATTGCAGTATTAAGAGTTTTATATATATATGTATATAAGACATTATCTGCGTTCTTCTTCCAATAATATTACAACTTACTTTTTGTAAATTTAATTATTGTCGCGTAAATAAATTTTTATTTCTTAATAACACTGAAGAAAGTTGATTAAATGCGCATTCAATGATAGAAAAATATTTTATTTCTCATATTTTAAACGGATTATTTTACTTCTCATATTTTATATTTTTCTAAATGTCGGAAAGAATCAAGAACGCTAATAAATGCTTTAAATATCAAGCGGTTATTCTCGCAATCGATTGTCCGACGAGCCAAGACTTTCCAACCTGTAGTGGAGAGGCAGGTATTTGTTCACATAGTATGTAATTCATTGTTTCGTAGAACAATACCGCATCAGTTCCGCCGTGGCGAAATAATAAACCAACGTGCAAGAATCCGATCCCCCCCGTTTTACTTCCCTTGAAACTTTCCTTGCGATGTCCCTCGCACCCGTACCGGTAGCGCCCTTTTCTCTCGGTAAGAGACGACTTGTAAGTGGTTACGATCACAATTACAGTAACTGTAAGGACACTCATGCTGACATTCGAAGGGGGGAGGGGCAAAACAATGAATTTCCATAATATGTCTTTGATACCTGGCGACAAATCTCTAAGTTTTCTACTACTTTCCGCTACAATTCTGGCGAGATACCTTTCTACATAATTTGCATATGAATACTTGGATATTACATTATTAATATAAAATTAAATATTTCGATAACAGATTTTAATTTGAACAATAAATTCTGAGATTATTTTCTTCATACATAATTTTTATCCTGCCAGAATCGATGTTGGATAAATCGATACAAAGAAAGAAAGAGACCTCTTATAGTGCTTCTACCGAATCTCGAATGCAGATCAGAGGAGGGTGCAGTGGAGGCTCAGGTGCAATAACGATTCGACAAAAATAAATTAAAAAAAGAAGAGAAAGACACACCAAAATAAAACAAATACAGTCGCGAATCCAAGACGCAGTCCGCGTATGTGTGTTGTGTGCACATGTGTGTATGTGTGTCTGCCACCTCGTGCGCCATGCTCCTCGATCGACACGAGAAAGACCCGCCGATCGAACGTATTGCCTTCTCTTTTATCTTTTTGCATGAACGACCGTGCGTCTCAGAGTGTACGTAAAATCGAAAAATGAGAAGAGGTGATGCGTAACGTTTGTGAGGGGAGAATAGGTGATAGAATGCGAAAGGTGCACTGATTTGATGCGTAAGATGCATGCAGATTTCGAAAAAACGTGCAGCCGCGGCCGAGATAGCACGCCGTATTCTCGTTCGATTCGTCGACGAGTTGGAATGTGAACAATAAGGAACATGCAGACAATTTTCCGTGTATAGAGACTCTATATTTATCAATAAGGACATTCGTATATTTTAGATAAGAAATTAGCAAACGAACAGAAATATCATTAATCGCAATCATATCTATTATTGAAATGATAAAATTTGTAGGAAATACAAGATGAATCAAGAACAATGGCATTTATCTCAAACGTCACCGATGATCAATAATTTTTGCTTAGTAGATAATATTAAAGAATTTTGTTGGCGAATGTCAATTTAAAATCTCTTCGTTCTCAGATAAGAGGATCACGTTAAGAACACTCTCCTTCAAACGCGACGAGATGTACATGCTACGTGCTGACGATACATTTATATATCCATCGTCGAATAATGATATAGCTTTTGGTGATAAGCGTGCGACGATCAATCTAGTGATAACGGGTCCTAATAGAACATTAAAGAGAAAAAAAAAACGAACTAATAGAAAAAGAAACTACAGTATCGAACGAGACACGGAGACATTTTTAAAAAATAAAAGACGAGAAAGAGAGAGAAAGAGGGAGAGAGAAAGAGAGAATATAAAAATTTGAACTTAAAAAAAGAAATAGGCAAGAAGCAAGCGTGAGGAAGGCTAAGAAAGCACTGGAGCACTCCGTAGTCGTAGTACATTAATCGGCATAAAGACAGAAGAGAAGAGGCAGGTAGTAGAGATTATAGGTGAGGTAGAAGTGACGTGATTACCGATGCACACAACACGCGCTATTGCTCACCAATTGGGCGCAGTACGGCACCTGCAAGGATACCCATTGTTAGGCTACATGAGATTAGTCAGTCACGGGCAAGGTGGCGGGGTTAATTTACAACAGCATGGTCACAGGCAGACAATGTTTCCCCGATGCAACTTCCACCCTTCCCCTCTCCTTCTCCTATATTCATCCCTTATGTCGCCCTCGCGTGACCAGGACCTCACTGTGCGCCGCGCCGATCCACATCCACGATCGTCGCGGCTTACAATTAGAAGATCGATCCGATTGACCCAGGCGCCAGGTAGAATCAGCCGAATTCCACGCCTCGGTCCCCGGCTAATCGTTGCCAATATCACCGGATAAAATCGTACCGTCGCTCTTGATTGAACGTTCGGCGAACGACGGTAAAACACTGACGTCGGCGATCAGGCGATTCGATCGCGGATCGGATCGGCGGGATCAAGATCGTGGTGCACCCTCAGTAACTGTGAGGACCGCTTTCGATTAATCGTCGCCGGGCGATAAACATTAATTAAATGATCCATGCAGGGCCGACCCGAAGCACGCGTAATCGTGAGATCTCGGTTCGATCTCGGTTTGGCATATACGGAGTGTCCCGGATTTATGTTATTTTTCAGCCACAGATCTTGAACGGAGAAAGTATTATCTTGATTTCGATGTCGATAGACAGCCAAGGAATCAGTTATCATTGAAAACAAAAGATTTTTAAGTATTGAGTAACAAATTCATTTCATTTTTGTCATCTCATCATCTCTTAAGTGGAGATGACAAAATTGTAAATGGTTTAATTGATTCTTAGAAGGATTTAGTTAAAAATTTAATATTGAAAGCTAGCATTTTTATAAACATTGACTTTCTGTTCGATTTGTATTAAAAAAAAAAAATTACTTTAAATTTTACGGTCTGAAAAATAGTCAATAAGTATGAAACACCCTGTATAATATTTTATCGTCACCCTAATTATATATATGATATCTAAAGAATGTTTTATAAAAGATATAAAAATATTTTGTTACGAATAGTGTACGTGTGTGTGTATATATATATAAGTGAACTTTCTAATCATAAGTTTTATAGGCAATCCAACAATAAATTCTAAATCGTTAAACTATTGCTAAAATTATCTATCACAAATTATTTGCTACTGTTGGCTTATTATTTCCGCAGTTAAAGGTTACGTTAACTAGAAATCTCTGAAATATAACTATATAGGTTTATATTTAGGGTGACAATATGTAGGATATCGATGATAGGAGCGAAGCATTTATGATGAAGAAGCGAAACAACGAGCTTTCTCGACATTCAGAGTTTTCTTCGAGACTCAGTCATATGTACGAACCGGTATTCTGACGGCCGTGGCAGTGTTCGATCGTCTATACTTTTTAAATAGAGTAATATTTTCTCATAAAAAAGAGTATATGACATTTTGTAAATAATGTTGTAGAATTCTCTGCAATCCTTTAGATATTTAGTAGACCGAATTAATTGCAGCAATTGTTTGTTTAATTTAGTTAAATAATCTTCTTCACATTTTTTACTTTTGTTATTAGAGTATTGATAAAGTATTTTAATTTTTTGTATGATAAGTCATGAAAAGATTAAACAGATTTTTAATAAACAAAAACTAAATAGAGTAAGTTTCAAACAATAATAAATCGTGATAGAAAAATGAATTTTTAGGGCTTTAAAAGAAAAGACAGAGAAAGAGAGAGAGAGAGAAAGAGAGAAAGAGAGAGAGAGAGAGAGAGAGTCATTTAATGTAATCTAATATACAGTTTATTTTCTCTCATGTAGAGGATGAAAACTAATGACGAACGCTGCCACGTGCAAGGCAGGCAACGAAAAATAAATGACATCTAGTTTAGGCTAGCTTGGGGACGCCCCTGGATGTGTATGACAATGTATAAAAATATGTTTTAAATAATTTACATTAATAAGTACAGCTCGCATAGCGCGACGTAATAATGCTCACCGAGAGAAGAGCTGGTTAATAATTACTATAATACAGATAACATCGATATTACATCATACATTTCACATTAATATATTAATTTTTTGTGAAATACAAAAGTGAAGCGTTTCTGAATAGTTTCAGTTCAATTCGGTTAGTTAGATTCATGCGAGTGCGAAATTAAATTTTAACGTTTATTTTCTTTTATAATATACCATTCTTCTCTTCTCTCAGCACATGGTTAATAAAATGTCAGCGTTTAGCTTTGCGGATTTGTTTCACGTTAATATACACTGCAGAAACGAACGGCGTACTACGAAAAAAGAACTGTCAGTATGTACCTTGTATTATTCGAGGATTATGTACTGACGATACATAAAACAGAAAGACAGATAGAGAATAAAAGGAGTGAGAAAATAAGATGATACGAATGCTTGTGTGTACGATTTCATGTATATATGGCGGATAATTTAATTGGACATACAATATATCCTAAGAAGATGTGGAGACTATCATAAAACGTGCGGGCGAATATTTGATCAATTAAAATAAAAAAAACAATTAATCTTCCTATTTTGTGTGAATATGTCTCTACCAAACATTTTATTTGTTAAAACAAAACTAATGCCCACTTTACACGATCTATAATTCGAGACATAATTGAAGATAGAATTCTATTTATAAATTTATGCGTCATATGTTTTAATGTATACGTGTATTGCGATATATATTTTATTTTGTATGTATTTTACATATTCAAATGTTTTTTGAATATGTAAAATACATACAAAATAAAATATATATCGCAATACACGTATACATTAAAACATATGACGCATAAATTTATAAATAGAATTCTATCTTCAATTATGTCTCGAATTATAGATCGTGTAAAGTGGATACGCGAAATTACTACACAATTATTATTAGTAATTTTATTTCAATATACTAGGGCACGCAACACAATTATTCTGTACAAAAATGACAACATTTATAATAATGGAATGAATGCTAATTATCGTTACGGAATCAATCTAATATGAAACGAACTGAGATAAAATTGATTAATATTAATACGATTTACGTCAATGGCTCCGCCATGTATATATAAGTGTACATATTCTGCGATAGACGCCTGTCGCACAGCAATTATCTTGCATCTTATGACGGCATAATACAGCGAGCGTAATTGAATAGGCATATGACACATCCACTAAATTGAGGCAATATTTCGTTTCATTTACTGACCTTGAGCTTTTGAATTCGCGAGAGAGGAAGGCGCGATGGATACATAGAAATCTCTTTGGGATGGTTCTCGTTTTAATTTCTTCGCTATTTAAATTTTGTCGCCTTATTAATGATTAAAAAATCGAGAGTATTTACAGAATACTTTATTTACGACTGATCAATCTTCGTAGAAACGTAATTACTTTCGGGAAGCATACGGAAAGATATAATGCTATTATATGCGTAATTATATTACGTGTCACACACATATTATGCAATATATTCTATATATAGAAATATTTTTTATATTACAGAAAATATAAGTAGACTATTACAAAGAGATTTAGGAGGACATAAGAATAAAAATTTAACAAATTTGTGCGCGACCATCCTTACTTTTCTTTTGTGTGCCCACAGCGCCGTCCTTTTCCGGCGAATTCCCCTCCCTCCCTTCCCCCCCCCTCCCCCCTTATCCTACCCGTATCCGTCGGATCTCATACGGTACCGGATCAAGGACCGACGGCGATCGCGGGTCCTGCGACGTGACGGATGACACGGCCGATCCTCCTCCTTACCTTGCACTCGCACGTGGTGCACTTGTCGTGGGGATCCTGCCAGGAGCTACCGCTGTCGTGGACGATGCCAGCGTAACTGCACGGTCGGGGGTGACTAGGAACCGTGAGCGAGGTGCTGTTCGTCAGCACCTCTCGTGCACAGGGATCGTCCTCGCAGCGCTCGCAACAATCGCCCTTCTCGATCACGGCATTCGAGCAGGTTACCGGTGGACACTCCATTTGCCAGCAGTCTATTTCGCCGTACTGCAACAAATTACGCCAATTTATTATCAATTTAAAGAACGAGAGATTGTTGTATCTCACAAAATCTCTCATTTGCAAAAAAACTCGAAATTAACTATTTTCAATTTTTCCATAAAATTATATCTCTAATAAAATTATTTTTCTCGACAGAATTATGATACTATGAAGATTGCAGTTTAAAGAATTTAGTTGCTCGAGAGAAATGTCATTTTTTATTAATTTTTTTATTCTATCGCGACTATACGGCTTGGACAGATTCATTACCAGGCACTCGCAGGTCTGACACTGGTATATCCAACGTTCTCCGCTTCTGAAGACTAGGTGATGGAGTTCTTGATGTCTGCAGGACGCTGCGGGATTGCACTGAGGACAACATTTGTCCCTGTGGCTTCCCGGTGCGCTGCAATCACATATGAGATCCTTGCAAGTGATCACGCCATCTTGACACGTGCATCTCCTGCAAGGATTTTCGACCTGCGTCCAAGTGTGGCCATTGTTGATTTCATGGCCTTTGAACCAGCAACCTATAAATATAATAATAATATAGTAATATTTTATATTCTTTTTTTTTTTTTTTCGTGATACAATCTTAGAAGTAATTTTATCCTAAGAGGTGACGCGAAGGGATATCTCAATTAAACGAGACAGATGGAACTCACTGAGTCTGCATTCCTCTCCAGACTCTTCCAGATTCTTTGCCGGGCATACGCACTCGTAGCCGCCCTCGGTGTTGACGCATTTCGCGGTGGGATGACATGTGTGCCTCCTCTCTATCGTCAGATCGTTGCATTCATCGATGTCGAGGCACTGCGTGCCCAGGGTGCTGTCGTGTAGGGCGCTTCTGTAGCCGGGTTTGCAACGGCAGTAATACCAGCCGGGCATATTGAAGCACGTGGACGATTGATGACACCGATGAAGATCGCTGGCGCACTCGTCCAAGTCGAGCTCGCAGCTGTTGCCGATGTAACCGCTTCGACAGGAGCACCTCCCGGGTGCCACGCACACGCCGCCATTCTGACAGGTCTGATTGCACACGGCTGCACGAAAAAAAAAAAATAGCTTGATTTAACTTCAGTTCAGAATCATTTCTTTTAAAAAGTAAAAGTATTGCGACTATATCGTAAAAAAATCTTACCTTTTCAATTAAAATTATAATCCTACTTTTAATATGAGACTTAACGCAATTTTTTATTATTATTAATTTAAAAGCTACGTCGCAGTGTGTAAAGAATTTTTTTTTTTCTGAAAATGAAAGAGTCGATCAATCGTCTCTTTAAAGAACGATGGAAATATCTTTTTGATTGTTCGCTTCTCGCAATCTTTGCGGATTGGAACGTTGGAGAAAAATAAACGTTCCTCGCTTCAGTAAATCTTCTTTTATCGCTTCATTCATCGATGTGATAGGAATATTGTTACGATCACGTTTGTGCACACACCCATCCAGAATACAAACGTTCTTAAAGAAGATATACATGCGAATGTCGTTTTCTATTTCTAATGTCATAAAATTCTTTAATAAAGAGAAGTATATTTATTTATTCTACAAATTGTGCAGCGCGCGCTCAAAAGTATATAAATTTATTTATAAAAACGTAAATTATATATATATATATATATTTTATCTTTCTCAATAAACATAAATAAATATTAATATAAATAATAAAAAAATTATCTCCTTTATCAATTTGCTTCTTTATTTAACAATCTAAAATTTATCTAAATAATAACATATATTTCTCGACGAGAAATGTCGGAATTCGTTGCACTAAATATTAAGAAATTGCTGACTAAAACATCGATTATGTTATCGAGACGTAAAAGACGATACTGTACGTTTACACGTATAACCGTCGCCGGTATAACCGTCCTTGCAGATGCAGTAGTAGCTGCCGGCAGTGTTCACGCATGTGGCGTGCTCATCACACTGGTGATGACCAGTCGTGCATTCGTCCAGCTCGGCACAATTGAACTTGTCGACTCTATGGTAACCCGGAAGACACTCGCACGTATAAGAGCCGATCACGTTGACGCATTTCGTGTTTGCGTTACAATGATGACCGTCTGATCCACCTTGCTGCTGGCACTCGTTCACATCTGAGTGATGAGGCGAAAAGAAAGTGTTATTGAGAAAAGCATAATTAACGCAATTCACGCATGAATATTATTCGCGCTGTTAATTTATCGCGCGCTCGAAGAATGTTAACTAAATCTCTTCGATTTAAAGAATTGATTAAAAAATTTATAGGAATTTATTTAAAAGCGTTAAATTTACGCATACTTCTTCTGCGAGAATAAGTCCGACGTAGACGGACGATATTTCACGCACGATTAATTGCATGAGTAAGTAAGGTAATAAGCATTAGGTACCGGTGCAGTTAAGACCATCCCCCAGGAAACCGATATCGCAATGGCAGGCGTAGGTCGTCTGGAGATTCAGGCAGGACGCGTTAGCGTGACACTTGTGGCCCTTCGCGCAGTAATCCACCCCTGGTTAAATTGAGTTAGCCATGCAAATACGGAAGATGGTTAGAAGATGTAATTAACGACCTAGAGGTTTTAGTGAGAAGACTGTCGCTCGATTTGACATTGGTAACCCTCCCATGCGTAATGGAGAAAGTAATTAATTAGTGATAGAGAGTAGCAAACTCCTCGTGAGCTAGAATTATCTCATTATGCGTTCAAACTAACATAAATATCACACATGACGTACATGTATATGTTTAATAATTTTATGTGTGATTTATAATTGCCGTATTCATTACATAATTATCGTTTCATTGTCCTTTTTTGCATGCTCTCTATAATAGCTATATGTTTTTCTTAATATTGAACAGTAAATTCATATATGAATGCATATATATTAATTCAAAGTTAGCAGACAGAAAGGAGGCTTGAAACTGTCGGCAAAGAAATTCCATGCATGAGAGAGTTAATTAAAGTTAATTAAAGTTAATGCGCGAACTATGTCAACTATGCTTCGTTTCTTGCTGTTCCGGTCGCATAACTTTGTTCTTTTTCATGCTTGCCGTTCTTTCAAGCTCATTATTAATACATGCTGTGTTGAAGTTCTATTTGTTAAATTTCAACGTCTGATAAAGTAAAAGATTTTATATAATGCGTATATCGTTTATAAAAATATATGGCTTATAAAGAAAGAAACGCTTGATAAAACTGTCAACTGCTTCTCGAGAATCGAGCCAGTCGTAAAATTTTCGCGCAGATATGAAATATTAGATGTATATAATTATCATATCTTTTCGAAAGTATCATAAATTTCAAAACGTTTAGCAATTTATTCCTATATTGTTTTCCAAGCGAGTACCTACCTGGACAAAATTTGCAGCACTCATCCGCCACGCTGATTTGCTCGCTAGGTGGACACGGCAGTGGTGGGCATATGGCAATTTCCAACTTCTTGCAGGTGAAGCTACCGTCGAAGCAGTCGCACTCGTTGCACTGTTTCGGCGAGACCTTTTCGCCGTGATCGTATATTACGCCATGCAAGTAACATTGTCCTGACGAAGCGAACGTGAATAACGAGATAAATAACGTAAGGCACAAGACGGAAGCGCGGTATGGCAGGACACGCTACGTCAACTAATCAGTCAGTTGCGTGCGTGAAAGCGAAAAGGTGGATTCACGTGAAAACGCCATATTAGAATGAGAAAATTATTTCTTTGGGTATTAAAAAAAATATGTGCAATGTTCTCCTCTCCAAATGAAGAGAAGTATGAGATACGGATGATTTGTAAGCTATGACGTATTCTGAACAGAAGAATAATAAGATACATGATCCTGAATGTTACAAAATCTTTATCAAACTTGATAAATCCAGATTTAATAGTTTAAAAATAGTTTCACATCTTTTTATTAAAAACACTGCAATTATAAAACTCAGAAAAGACGCGTCGATTGCGAACGTGAATGGAGATACAAGCGGCTACAAAGAAAAAAAGAAACGTGGCATTTTACTTACTGAGACAAATCGGGCAACACTGTCCTTTAGGAATGACAGGATGCTTGCAGGTGGCCGGAGCGCAGGACATTGGCCTACACTCAATATTGCCGTGGACGCAGGAACATATCTGACAACCCTTCTCCCAGGTTGCGCCGTCCTCGTGGACGGTACCGTTCGCCCTACAGGATTTTTGGCACTCGCACTCCTCCACTTTGCTTATCCTGCCCTCTGCAGCGGCTAGCTGAAAGGAAGGATGTCCATGAACAAGTTGCTCTATTTATATTCCATTGACAGAAGTAATAAGATATTGTGTGTGTGTATGTGTAGAAAGAGCATCCCATAAAATTAAGATTTCTATATATAATTAATTATGCAGTGAGATTATGACAATACACGTACTTATATATGTATATAATTTGCATAATATATACAACAGTTTATAATACTGAATTGAGTCTCGAATCTTATCGCTTCAGCATAAGTTTGATATAAATAGCGTATAAATTACTCACTCTATGGGTCAACTCCTTGACATTATGTATTAGTTGTTCCACGGTATTCTGTAATATCGAAAATTGACCGCATGTGGGGCAAGATGAGTCGAGCTGAGGACACTGGGAAAGGTAACCATGAGGTCCTGCTATTAGCTTGACGTCCTGCAAGGCACCCTGTGGCGCGGAAATCATATGGAAAGTTTAGTCGGGCGTCAAATCTTCGTGAATATAATGAGACATATGTTTCTATTAAATTAAACAAAAACTAATAATATCTTTACAGTGAAGTAAATATATGAAGTAAAGAGATATTAACTTTCTTTTAGATTTAAAAATCAACATAAAAATGAATGAGAGGTTCTAATAAATAATATAAATGATATAAATTATTTTAAATTTAAAAGAAAAAGTATATTGTGTGATTTTAAAAATATATAATTTTTGTAATTTTTTGGCTTAATCACAAGGCAATTATATTTATTATAGAATAATTATTAAATTTATTATAGAATAAATATTAAAAAGGAGAGGGCGTATATACTGTAGTAAAATATATACAGCTTTACCTTGAAGAGAAAGTGCCTGACATTTCTTTGTCCGACCCAGAGCTGGAGCTGTGGCAGGGTAAAATTCGTGTCAGGTGGACCAGGTCTCAGCAGTCGTCTGTACAAGGGGTGACAGTCGACCAGCAGCTCGACCTGCGAGCCGCTTATGCTCAGGGCGACCTTGTGCCAGGCGCCATCGGCTAGTCGAAAAGGAAACGTCTCGACGTGTACGGTTCCATCGCGGCGTGATACGTAATGAAGTCGAAGCTCGTCCTTGCGACCGCTGCTCTGCAGCTCCAAATACCTGATACACATTTTATTTGAAATTATTCATTATCGATTACAGATTTATTCGGGATTTAATCTGAAATTTCAACATGGGATTTAATTGATATTTTAACTTGTAATTTTTATATATTGTATATATAATATTTACTATACTAACAATAACTATTTTAACGCTGGCTCAACTATTACAGTCGTTTTACAAGTGGTATATCTTTCTATATCTATTATAAATTTTCTGATTTATTACTCTGTTATTAATATCACAGTAATAATTTTGAAATTCTATGGTGAATCAAGGATGATTTAATCTCTGATATCTATGAAAAATTAAAGCTTGACCTTGCGTCTATCGCAAAATAATTGAATTACTCGATTGCTGCTAAATGTGTTTACGGACGCTACGTAAATTCTAAGAAGCTTATTGGGAAACTTATTGGATCATTTAAATTAATCGTAATTGTGACATGTTAACTGTCATGTAATGTACGCGAAGACAAGCGTACCCAATTTGTGTCGCCTAAATCAAAACAGCTAGATTGCACTTTCAAAATATCAACGAAGGATGCCGTTAAGTGCTCCTTCATTCTCGCTCGACAATTTTTATTGACATAAACTTCTTTTGTAGTCAACGCAATAAAGCTGTAAAATTCAGAGATAGTTTCCAGCGAATAGATGGGAAATGAAATGCATGTAATAACATATTACGTACAATTGTTGCTTAATAATCTCGTTACGGCGACTCGTATTACTCAACAGACAAATGCTTTATTGTCGGAATGGATAATGATTCGTCGTCCTAGTTACACACACCGAATAACTGAGATCGTTATTCAAATTATAAAGCTGATATGACAGTGGAATTATTGCGCTGTGCACATTAGGGGGTAGAATGACATCATAAAATAATCAAAAGTAAAATATTCTACAGTTATTTGTAAAAGATTATGTCGAAATAACGATTTTATTCACGGATCCTAATAGTTTATAAAAAAATATTTAGTTATCTCGTATCTTGTCGCATTCTACACATTATCTTATAATTTATAAAATAAAATATATTCGAAATATATTTCCTCCTTTTGCGATTTATATGCTGTATCATTCTGTATCACGCTCGAAATAGGTCACAGCTCACAAGTGTTTGTTACGGCCATCGAATCCGAAATTCTCGAGCAGCTGAGAAGGGTAGTGCGGGGGGGATAGGAAGAAACTTTTCAGTATTTCATACCTATTGTTCCCGTGCGAAAAGGCGACGATCGTCCCGGAATTGGCCTCATCTTGGCGCAGCGCGGCGGCTATAGTGAATTCCGGAACCCGCCGGAGTAACGCGGCCGCCCGTTCGAAGTTCGCCTCGTTCAGTCGGAGCTCCCTCTCCTCGCCTGAAAGTAGTAAAACACAGTGATCGGCGCGGCAAGATGGAACGCGCGGCCGATCGCACTTCTTGCATTTCACTCGGCAATTTTTCCCATGCGCAGAATCTGTATCCAATATATTTTCCCGACGCGTTTAAATTCCGTCATATGTGCCAGATATATAATATTTAAAATAAGTAAGAGTATAAGTATATATAATAAAAATAGATTGATAAAACGGAAAGAAGAAAGAGAGAAAGAGAGAGAGAGGGGAGGAAAAAAAAGTAAAGAAAATCTTTCCTTTTTTTATTAGATAGTCAAGAATTTTTTAAAATGTGTTGAATACAATCTAACAATTTAGGTAGAGTGGAGAATGCTTGTCGCATGCCGTGCCTCGAAATCGATGCAGAGCTGATTTGAATTTTTAACCCGGTCGTCTCCAGGTAAAGTTAAGCCGCTTCCCGGGAAGTGGTCCGGATTTAGAACACGACTGTTATTTATTATTTGTCGCAATATTATGGCTGGGAATATGCTTCGGTCATACAAATGTAAAGGAGTGATATTGAAATTTAATAATACAAGGAGATGAATTGAGGTACATGTAAGTTCTTGGAAACGGAGTTGCATATATTTATGGCTTGTTCACGTCGGAATTTATTAAAAGGATGTGTACGTCAACTCATGTAATGTACGGAACGATTGAAATGCTAAGAATTAATAATATAATATCGCTTTAAACATGTATCTCGTCTTGAAAAAAATATAAAATTAATTCACTAACTCGCTTGTTTTTGCTTAACTGCTTTATGAAGTGGTCAAAATATTCAGATGTGATTTATCAGATGGTACACACACATATATATATATATATATACATATATATAATATATATATGTATGTATATAGATTAAACTACTTTTTCTAAAAATATAGATATTATAGTTGTACCAGATAATTAATATTTATATATAATATACATCTTTTTCGCAGGAACGAGAAAATTATTACGAGAGCTATAACTTTCTTTCATTTCGCGCCATATTTTCTTTAGTGTCAACAAGCAAACAACAAAAATAAAAAATTCCACCCACGTATTATCTTGAGATAACAACACTTTCAATGTCATACGTTAAGTGGAACAGATGAATTATCTGCTAACTGCAGTAGTGCGAGAACTCGACTATCGACTCGGAACAGATTAGACCTCGGCGATGTAGGCCACCCCGAATTTTTGGAGAGTATTTAGTCGAAGATTCTGCGCATCCGTTACGTAATCGTATCGACGCGAAAATAAAGCGCAAGGTAAATTAATAAAAAATTGAAAATTTGTTCGTAGCTTCCGGATTCAGCTTGCTCCTCGCAAAAATACTAAAGCGAAATGAATAATCTGATAATAAAATTTTTAACAAAATAGATGCCCTAATAACAGAATCGTAGGCTACCATAAGAGAAATATTCTATAAATAAATATCTTTTTAAAATCCTATTCTCTGTCTTTGATATAATTTTATATATAATATTAAATTTACTGAAAAAAGCTTGATGTGTGTATGATTTTTTTAAGATCGGAAAAATTAAAATTAACACGCCGTTTAATTATAATTACGAATGAGAGAGTACTGTAAACTCATTAAATATGTAATTGGTTGAGTCACGTATAAATAACGATTCCTTGTATATTTTAAGATACTACAGAATGATTTACGTGATAAATCTATAAAGTTTCAAAAAATGACACATTTTTTTTCAAGAAACGCTTAGTAGAAATGAGTAGAAGTTTGTAATTTACTAGATATTGCCTATTATTATATATACTATTATTAGATATTACCTATATATTCTATTTCGCGGATGCAAATTATTCTTTTGCTTTCCTTCTCCTTTACTGTTATCGAAACCCACGATATGCAAATCGATTATAGCCATACTTTGTGCATGTTCAATTAACACGTCGCATCCAAATGGTTACTGCTTGTTTGAGTACCTATCCATTAGATAGATTAATACGGCCATTTGGCAAATTACACCACAACTAAGCCATTGCAATCGACAATCCTACTGTCCGTCTAACGTGGCTTCAATATCATCGTCATTAAGTGATCCGCGTAATGTGTCACGTGTGCAAATGAGAAATCCTGCAGCTGTGCATAATCATGGATATAATAGGAAATTATATGTCTTTCAGAATTAAAGATTATAATTTCCCATTTTTGTTTTTTATAGAATAAACATTGCTCTATAATATTAAATCTATTGAACATTAGACTTTAAGCCTCATAGTTGCTTTGTCGAATAGAGGGAGATGAAGACTTATATTACTACATTCCACAAATTATTCTTATCGGAAAAGATATCACATTTATTTCCTAAATAAACGTGTAGCGGTTTATTTCTCTCAGTTTTAACGCGTTGAGTGTTGCTTGGTTTCTTTTCTGGAAAAAAAGCTGTCCAAATAAGGGACATCTTATTACACGACTGCCGCGTGCAAAATGCAATATGCTCTGCCACTGGCTGGCTTCTCGCGGCGTATAAAGTGTGCCTCGAATTTCAGATGCACCGCCGGTACTCGTAGAGTAACCAGACACTCGGCCGACAATAAAGCGTCGATGTCGTTTGCGCGCGAGTCTCGCCACCTACGACGACGAAGGGGATCGGTGACGACGACGTCGAGCAATTACGTACGCGCACGCTTAATTATAATGCAATACCACCGATATAGGTGGTAGTGAGAGCGGAGGAGAAAGGTCGGACCCGACTAGCGAGAAAATATCCCTACCGTGCGTTGCTCGCTCGTCTTGAACGAAATCGTTCCGCGCGAATTGGCACGCACGAGCCAACCCTTGCGCTTGAGCTCGGGCAGAAAGCATAATTTGACCGTGAAATTTTATTTTCGCTATACGAGAAGACCGGATGCAGTTTCGAACAGCGGAAAGAAAAACGATCGTTTGCCGTGGGGTAGTTAAGCGGGGTTAAGATTATTTACCCTTTGTGTATTAATACGTTGCGGAAACAAGGAGAATGTTTGGGATGCTTATAATAACGTTCAACCATTTTTCCTTTCCGGAATTCGACAGATTCGAAGGGCGAATGAGAATAATTTTGATGTCTTCTTTTTCACTGGTATATTCAAATTGTGCCGTAATGTTATTTCGAATTATCTAAAGATCCGAATTGATATAACAGTAGGGATTGTTTTTATCTTTCGCATTAAGAATGTTATTAATAATAAATTTTTAATTTTCAATATTAATCGTGATAAGATTCTCATATTGGCAGTACAACGATGTCGTTTTGTCACAAGTCGAAGCAATCATAAAAGTTATAAGCAATCAATAATAGCTATTGCTTAAACGCAACACAAGATAAAGCTCACGTGTATTTGATCAATTTATCATATCGTCGTAAAATATTTATAAAATGATTCAATAAAAACGTCTACGTTGAACTATCGCGAGAATTAAATGTGAAATTTATTGCTCACATTTATTGCTTTGATAGAAAAAACTACTATTTTAATTGCTTTATATTGAAAAAAATATCAAAGATATCTAAGAAACAAAATCCGCGAGTTTGGTGTGATAAAAAATGTGAACATTTGTACCAAAATTTTGTAACAGCTTCAATCGAATCGTCGAAATCATCAGATCGTACGCGACCCCTTATTTAACACAAAGGGGATTGCTAGATCCTATTTTCCACGTTCAGAAAAAACCTCTGACACGTGTCCCTGTATATCATTCTCGTCCTTTGTCCTGCGGCGGGTGTTCCTGTTAAGATCCAACGGTTCATATGAGATAAATCTAATCCCAAAGAAATTTCTCTTCCCTGTGGATATCCAGAATGATCGAAATAGGGCGAGCGGCTTAAACAGGAGAGCGCGCGATGGAAGATAAGAATATAAGAGAGAATAAATTACAGTGAATGAATATTTTTTCGCCGCCATCAGTTTATCTTTAGCAGTTAAATTTAGCAAGTTTAGTTTATTAGCAAGTATTAATTTAATACACTTACATTTCACACAAAAAAATTTAATATGATTTACCGTAGATTAAATTTTAATTAAATCTTAAAATTATTACATTTTTTAAATTGTGTGTTTAAATTTCTATAATATATTATCAATATATAAATACGCTTTTCAAGTTTGACACGTAAAATACGAAATGATTCAAATCGCAGACTTTTGCTTTGTTTTTAATCTCGACATCCTATCACGATATCATTATCAATGCGTTCATTAGTTGAAGAGAGAAAGCACTATACTCAAACTATAATGCAAACATTCATTACTCGTCATCTTCTGAATCAGCTGACGAGAATTAAAACAAACATTTGCGGTATAAGTACAGAAAAGAAAAACTTTGCTACGATTATATCTAGTGCCTCTCTCTAATAGAGGGGAGCGCGCGCGCACGAGAAGGAGACGGCAGAAGAACAGAAGCGTCAAGGACTCGCAAAGGATAAGAGGAGCAAAAAGGGATCCACCCCCCCCCCCCTTACATTTCCGACATTGCGAATCACGAGGAGCCGTCGCCTAACTTCCCCGAAAGCGTCCTCGAGGGTGCAACCTGCGAGAAAGGGCGTTGGGGTGTAATTGAAATTTCTTTCGGGGAAACCCCATCTTTCCCCCCGTATACGGCGGCCCAACTTCAACCCTCGTCCGTCCAGGTCCGCTTTCCGCGGCCGTTGCACTGCCGCCCACACACCCATGTGGCTTGTACACCACCCGCCGTCGGGGGAAAATGCGGGGGTGCTCCGGTATAATTGGATACACCATGTTACACGGGGTTGAAGAGACGCCGAGCTCGTCGATACGAAGGGTCGCTTATTTAACAGAAACATCGTTTAACTCCTTCGAACGCGATCAATTTCAGGAAACGCGTATCCTGTGTCGCGTGCAAAAAAAAAGTGAAGCGTAGAACGAGAAGTTGATGAGTATTATATTTACGCTATCATCTACGCTTCATCCATATTATCTTTTAATAAAGCGAACATTAAGCTTGTGCCGAAAATATTGTGAAACGAACAACTTTCCGAAATTCAGGGAAACAATCGATACTCACTGTAGGGGAATACCCTCTCGTCTGTGAGCAGAGACGACACGTAGGCGGTGCTATCAAACTGACCTTTCGTAATATCGATTAATCGCACGTTGCATAACCGGTATCGTATAATGAGAGGCACACATGCATTCAATGAAAGCCATCGCAATGTATATTTTAGTTTACTTTTTTTTTTTTTCAAGAAAAAATAATTTTAAAGCAAGATTATATACGTCAAATTGTGTAACTTGATCTTAAAATATATAGAATCTGTAACGATATGGCGCGGTAATAAATTCAGAATGTATAAAATATATTTAGAAATTATAAATGTATACATATTTGACATTCTCTTTGCAGACTGTTGCAGAATATATACATTTTTCGGAATATTTCTTACATAACGCGTCGTAATATATAACATTACACATTATAATATCAGTTCATGAAATTTCTTCGATAAGAGAAGTTTTATTTCGGAATAATTTATTAGAGATTTACTTTGTATTTTATTATCATTGATGTCATCATTTCCGACTTAAATTCCCAAAGAGTGGATTTCGTGACGCGGAGATAAGTTTCATGGATTATAGAGAACGTAATCATCGTCTTTACAAGACATAATAATTGCAGCGTGTATTATACGAGGAGCGAAAGGAGGATCGCTTGCATAAAGAACGACCCGGCGGTATGCAAATTAAGGGAGTATTTGGGTTAAGAGAGCATTACCGAAGTGGCAGCTTCGTGTACGAGCCGTACGATTTATCGCGTAACATATATATATCGCAGCTCAGAAAAGATGTGAATCATGTAAAAGGCTTTATTTCCTGCTGCGTCTGTATATGATACGATAAATGTAATTGCAAGCGCACCTTAATAAATTTCCTATCGTTACGGTACGTTGTTTAAATATAAAAATGTTAAGACTATAATTCGCAGAGTTGTGTGCAAATTACTTTTTCTAAAAATTTTTCTTCTTAAGATACTAAATAATTTCCAAAGAATTGGATAAGAGTTTGTAAAAGAAGAAACAAAAACGATACTATTTGATTATTGATTGATTTTTTTCTGCGGAATAATCAATTAAAGGCTAACGGCGCTATTTCACAATGGCCAACAAATTTTTATTATTATCTGAACGATAATTAAAGATCGCGAAAATGTCTCGGATAAAAGATAGGAGACCGAAAATGCCGGACAAAATTGACTCACCCTGAAGATAATAAGCTGGTTTCAGCCTAACCAGACCCGGCACCTGTGTAACGCCCTGCCGAGTAGTATTGTGCAGCTGCAGTGCTGCCAATAGGTCTATACCTCCTCCAGGATCGTTTCCCGTTCTGGTTTTCGTGCCTAGGACCTCGGTAGTTTCTTCTGTGGCCGAAGGTACCGCCGTCTCTTCCTCTTTCTTATTCGTCGTTCCAGACACTGAAACAATCAATTACGATGTTAATCCAAGAGGCATTGCAGTTGATTTACACACATTATATGTATTGTTAAAACAGTGAGCTTTTAAATTTTACTAATAAGAATATTAACGACAGAGATAAATGAGAAGACATGATGAATAAACGAGAGACATAAATGAATTATTATAAGTAGTCAAAATAAAGATATTAGGAATTAACACAAAACTTACAAAATTAGAAAAATTAGATAAAAAATCAGAACTAATTGATCTCTTATAAAATATTTTTTCACTTATACGTATCATATGCTAAGAATAAATTTCAATAATGCAATTATATCGAAAACGACAACCTCATCTCATTTCGAAACTTTCGCTTTCATACTAACAATAAGTCGATTAAACACTTTCGCTCTATTAGAGTAAAACTTCTCGCGAAAGGACTTTTTGTTTCGTTGGCTGAATAATTATTACATTCCACATTTTTCTTCTTTTCGACTATTCGATCTCGTCTCCAATTATATTCGTTGATGAAGAAATCCAGGGTAATCATACGAACAGCTTTCGAAGAAACAAAACTCCTTCATCGTGACGAATCAAAAAGACCGAAAAGGAAAAGAAAGAAAAAAGGGACGAAAAAAAACGATCATAAACGGCATAGACTTCCCGAAACGGCGGTATTGATCGGTTCTTCATAGTCGACGCTCGTTATCGGCGTTTCCACGCTTTTCCAGTTCCATGAAGCCTTCAACTTCTTCCGTGAAATCGTTCGTCTCGTAAACAGCTTGCTTTATCTATCGCATCTCTACCCTCTATGTGTATACGTGAAATCCATTCCGCCTCTGTCGCGCCGGCTTCACGTTGATAATGATTGAAGTCCCGCGAAAAAAAAAGCTCGTCCGTCTGTCCGCTCTCGGTGGACAACTCCCTGCTCGACTGGAGGCTTTCGTGATGAACGACAACCCTTGACGTTTGGTTACGTGAAACTTACGCTCGCCACGAAAACTCTGATCTTTCCTTCTGACAGCGTTGATTGGTGGACTGTCAGAGAAAGATAATGGCTAATAGATACAACTGATACGATAAAGTCTGAAATATTTATAACTAGCCTGTTGTATTTATATCGATGAAAACAAACTTCACAATTAACAAAATTTAGATTTAATATTGAAATTAAAAGGTGTAAATATTTTCCATTATTACGCGCGACTTGTTATTCTATATTTTTCGAAAAATGCTTGAGATTTTAATGTTGTAAGTTATTATTACTTCTATAATTCAGAATAATTCTAATTTATATATAATTTATTTTTTAAATTTAATTTAAATTAGACAGATAAATTATGAGCCTTGCTGATACAAAATCGATTAAACATTAATGATTATGAAGATATGAATATTCTGATCTCTCCAATATTGAATGCAATCCGATTATAAATCTTTCTAATGATTTAAAGATTAAGAACTCCTATCTCTTCTGAATAATAGAAATGGATTAATAAACGATGCCATAAATTGGCAACAAGGACGTTTAATCGATTGAATTCGTTGTGATAATATCGGAAAATGAGAGAATGGAAACGTGGAGTTGATGAATAAATCAGAACGTAAACAGTGTGTTGGCAGCAAATCGCTCACCAACAGGAAGGCATGCGTTCAAGAATGATATGTGATTCGCTTAGATATAGTCACTGAAATCTGGAATGATATTTTTAACTCGCGTTAAGAAAACACCAGTAAGCAAGTTTACGGTTATTTCACGTCCTCAAAGTTTATTTATGCACATATGTATCTCTTTGAGTATCACAGAGATTCACATATTGCGAGATATAAACACATTATACATCAAGCTAATGTTTTTACTATCACAGGAACAAGAAAGATTAAAATTTTTATTTTTGAAAATAATCTACCACATGATATCTCATGTAAATGTGTTCTCGTTTTCTGAACCTTTTTAGAAGAAAAAAAAAACTTAATTTTTAAAAATATGACAATGAGGCCTATTTAAATAAATATTTTTTCATTATGCAAAATTATAATTTGATTAATTTGATTGTTGTACTTTATGAGTTTTTTTATAACGAGATAGAAATGTGGATATATTATATGTATATCTATATTTTTTATCGCGTTAAGAATTTAATTATCGCAAAGCGAACGGATTATATTGCATATTACATATTCGACGGTATCCAGGTTTTGTCTCAATGCGCAATCGATTATTGTAATTATTGGCAATTACGCGAAATTTCAACGCTAATTAGTTTCGAGTGAGTTTACGTATGAGTGCTTCAATGGTGCGCCGTTTTCTCTAATTACGCAATGTATGCGTAAAGGGAAACCTTAGGAACTTCCTTCTTCCTTTCATCCATCTGTTTTTGCAACACGAGAATGATATCCGTTACGCTCTCAAGACTTTGGCGACATTAATCGGGCCAAATCATCCGGCAAATTAATGTCGTCACCGACTCGGTCTTGTCGTCCAAACTTGCCTGTCAATGCATGCCGGCCTTCTATTCATATATATATATATATATATATATATAGGTCGTCTTCATTGCATTTTGAATCTATTACTAGTTTTGCAATTGCAATCTAACACAATGATAGCGGTTAAATAGAAAGTAACATTGTATCATAAATTTTTACTTTTCAATTTTCAAACAATTTTTTTATGCATCCGTGCGCACATTTATATTCGTGTAGCTATAAATAGAATAATTTAGTTTTATAATAAAAAATAAAATATTTTATTATATTATCATATTTTAATTACACTTTTTGAATTGCGTTGATTTTTATAAAACATTATCTCACACTTTTTTGTAACGTTATATTAACAATTACATAACATCGATAAAACTGTCTCTATCCGGCCAACAAACCGGAATTGGTTTTCGAAGAATAGAGCCTATGTGATTGCTGTACGCAAATACGCAAGAGAGTTTGTATTGTCGGTGAAAAGGAAACGCGTGTAAGTGTTCTAAGACGGGATGACGTCGGATGAAATGGGATAGAACGGAATAGTGGCAGACTGCCGGGCGTCGCGACGCCCGGTATCGAACCGTACGCGGTATTATATCGTCAAATACTTGAGCGAGAGATACAGCAAGAAAGAGAGAGAGAGAGAGAAAGAAGGAGAGAGAGAGAGAGAGCACACTCGTGACACGTGGTGTCTATCCTGGCACGATCGTTACCATCACGATTTGTAGCATTCATAACCATTGCTACGGTTACATCGATAAGTCGAACGGCATAATCGCTTCCGACTCTGTGATGCACTTTAACGATTGCAATATAACGACCTTGGACATCAAGCATTCTTATCACAGGTGTCGATATTTAAAAACATATCAATTTCTTAAATCTTTATTTTATCAGTCAAATTATGCTGCACGAATGATATGAAAAAATTAAATTATTATATATATACGTGTGTGTGTGTGTATGATTTTCAAATATAAAAGACATTTAATAATATCTGTATTTAGATATGTTATAATTCAAAACATACATTGTGACGATTAACTTGGATTACTGGAATGACCTCATGCTACTAATGACCAAAATTTTATTTCCTTACTTTTACATCCTTGTTTCTCGTTCAATAATTCGTGTCGAGCACGAATCCCTACCGCTGGCCGTGCCGTTCGACATCGAGTTGTTAAATCGCACCGGCTGATTGTCATATGCCGTGTCTTTCATTCACGACGACGGTGAAGCGAGTACCGAATGCCAGAGACTGTGTGCTCGCTAGAATCGATAACACGTGACGGTCAAGCCGTGCGGAAACCAACCCGTCCTCGTACGACTCATCGATCGACACCTTCCGTTCCTCCGCTACCTCCGGTTTCCTCGGCACGGGTCTTGCGTCCGGCCCTCCTCGAGGGGGTCGCAGTCCCCGGAAGCCCGGAACCGACAAGACGGACCGCGGACAACCGCGTGCACGTCGATGAATTTTGTTAGATACGCACACGAACGCGCATTATATCAGAGAGACATTCGTTCTTACGTGCTTGATGTATGTTGCGAGACTCGGTGGATTTTTTTACACTGCAAATATCGCCACGAAATATCGTGTAATTACGATAGACGATATCCTGGTTCTCTTTAACTGTCGATGAAACGTTGATGATATGCGATAAAAATAGACTAACGATACGGAATTCGTGCTTGCGTTTGCGAAACTGTTATGATGACTAACATTACAATAACGAAATTCTGCCTCATTTAAATCGATTAATCGATAAATTTGTATAAATAAGATGATGATTTTTTATCTATTATTATCATCTTATTTATACAAATTTATCGATTAATTGATTTAAATGAGGCAGAATTTTGTTATTGTAATGTTAGTCTTCACGACAGTTTCGCAAACGCAAGCACGAATTCCGCATCGTTAGTCTATTTTTGTCGTATATCATCACACTCACGAAAATATATGTATTTATTTTTTTATGATTATTTTAATGAGAAAATTTGGAGTTTAATTCACAAATATATTCATTAGTCAGAAATTTTATCATAATTTTGATATTGTAAAAGTACTAACACTTGGAGATTTCTTCCTCTTTAGCGTTGACGTTTCCGATCTTTAACTGTCCTGTCACTGTCGTTATAAAAATAAGAAGACACCAAGATGACACTGTTCTTTTCATAACGAGAGACGACATATTTATTTTATTATAGCATTACGATTGTTCATTCTCGAGCCTTTCTTATGATGTGTTATAATTATAATTTAGAAATAAGTATATCTCTTGTTTGCATTTACGTAACGCGAAGTAATGACTAAGGAAAAATAAATTCTGTTGATCTATTTTCGCGACCCCATTCTGTTCTCCAGTCACTTCACAACATCAATGATATATGTGTGTCGCTTATCGAGGCGAACCGAGATCGATCGCCGGCGAAATCTGGTCTTTCCTGTCCATCGAGATAGTTCACGATCGACTAGCCCGGCATCGGAGATTGTTCGATCGCAAGCCAGAAATCGTCGACCGGACGACAGCGTTTCGCGGCATCAGCGTGAAAAAGCGATGTCTGGTCTCACACGTAAACCCCCGTCGCCATACGATGTTTGGCGTTTAGATTTTTCTGGCAGTGGATCGTCAAATTTCGCCGGCGTGACATAAGCGACCGCCACCTCGCGCGTGCTCGTTCGATCTTCGAACGGTCAAGGTCGCGGCTCTAGTTGGTCGACGACTCGCCTCGCGCTAGAGTAACCCCTTTTTCTATCGATATTTTCCTTTTTTTTTTTCACGTCGACGGAGTTCAGAAAAAAAGCGAAAGTAAAAGAAAAACGAATGTCATTAAATCTTATTATAAATACAGAAAATTTCTTGCAGTTCTAGCTCTTTAAACGGCATATTTTTTTAAACCTTTGAAGATTTATTTACTTCTCTTTCAATAATAAATCGCGAAAGTTCAGTCTCCTGATTTTTTCTGCATACTTTTACAATGTGTATATTATATTTTATGTGCAATTATTAATTAATCATGAAACGCAGTCGAAATACGATCAGTTTCCGTAAAATTCAATTTTGCATTAAAGCTAATTGCATTCGTGGCATCGATTTAATGCGAAATGTTTGCTATGGTTGCGGTTTCATCAACAAGGCTACCTCTAACGAGAGCAAGCCTCAATAATCGCGTAGGTCCATAAAGGCCACACCGAATCACCCAAAAGTTAATTTCTTCTTCAATTATGGTACAATTGCGGTTGCTCAATCGATTCATCTACATCTCATAAAAACAACTGTCACGATTTATTATATGATTGTTTTTCAATATATTACATTATGAAAATAAAAATAATTTTCTGTGATACGTATAAAGAATATTGTACAATTGTGTGTGTGTGTGTGTATGTGTATGTGTGGTAAGAGAGAGAGAGAGAGAGAGGAAATTTTTTTGAATTATAGATTAAATGAAAACGCACAATGTGCTCTCGGAATTTTCAGGACATATTACAATGCATTCCCAGAAGGAAACAATGATATTATGCATGCAGGTATAACTTGGCATAGCTCATCTATGCTTGTCTGATGCTCAATATTTCAACAGCTGAAGAATCTGTCACGTCTATTCAATATAGTACATATATCTAGCAATATCAAGTACACATAGATACATAAACATGACATATGTCATCTGTCGCGCTGCACGGCATAAGAATATAATTTTATAGATTTTGCAATATTTATACGAATACTGCACGTATGTTTTCAATAAACTAATTATCAATTTCTAGTGTCTAATATTTCACAAAATAATTAAAAATATTCTTTGAATTTTCTATCCTGAAATTCCATGCATATTTGATAGACAAGAGAGTAACTGACGCGACGCATTGCGGATGCTGGATATACAGTCGAAATTGCAATTCGTATTATGCACATTGAAATTAATATATAAGACAGAATAAACCTAAAGAACTTTTTAGTGTAGTGGGCCTCACACGGGCATCGCGGCCTCACGTTGAGGGAAGTTTAATCCTCAATTACGACATATGACCCCTTTATTAATATGGCCATTATAACGTTGGCCTTAACAATTGAATAATAGAATACTATGAATAAGCCAATATAGCACGTGAATTTTTTATTGCCATATGAATTACCTTCCGACACGCGTTGCACATACAACGATTCACATTGTTGACCTAATACGATAACGCAATCGCTATGCGCGTCATGTACATATGTTGAAAGAAGATTCATATTGATATTGAATATAAAATTTATATTCGATGTATCGATGAAAAAAATTATTTTTCATAATAATAGTTTAATTAATAAAATAGTGCTTTTAATAATTGTATCTATTTTCTTAATTCTAAAGACTTGAAGAGTACTACTACAGGTATTTTCCTTAGATACTCTTCTGATATCAGCCTAAAGAAAATTTAAAGGCGTAAAGAGAACTAAGAGGATTGTTCTTGTTATGCATGCTCGCTGATGAGAAAAAGCCCAAGCTACTCTAGTAATACTCATGTTCCGAAATCCCGGAGATAAGCGCACGTGATCGGATAAGGGCGTAACAAGGAAACTATGCATGGAATTTGTCAGTGTTACGTTCGCGTTGCGAACAATGACGTTAATGCGACGCATCAATATTTGGCGGTACTCCGGATCGAGTATCTACTCGTTTGCCTAAATGAGATTAGGCGATTTTCCACGCTCGCGTGCTGATCTCTTATGCCAGTCAGTCAAGTGTCGCGACTGCGATGCCAGGATATCTAAATCCGCCACGTTCTATTTTTAATGAAGATGCCATCGTGTGATCCTCTCTGTCTCTCTCGCTGGTCCATGACGGGGAATTTCATGTTTTGTATGGGATATCTTGCTACCTATAGATTATTATATAATACACACATACACACACACACACACACACACACACACACACACATATATATGTATATATAATTTAACTTAAAATAGAATATCAATAATTGCAAAGTAAATTTTCTCGATAACGAAGCTTCGTACAAAAAAAATTTACTTTATATTTTTGCACGAGGAATCACCTTCTTTTTGGTCATATTATATTTTTCGATTCAATTTGTATAAGAATACTAGCACTTTGTGTGTGTGTGTGTGTGTGTGTGTGTGTGTGTCACAAAAGTTTAAAATTGAAAGAAAAATATTAATATTTTAGTACGTGACGGAAATATCGTATGCATACCTATCAGATTATTCAATCGAGCAATTAAATACGCATCACAAAATGATTCATTGATGCGAACAGGTGAGATATAAAATCGTAATTGCGAGTCTCGCGTTATTTTTGTACTCGCATCGGTTCTTGACGTGTAAAATATTTAAGCGCCAATCGCTAAACGCGAAGCTATTGATCAATTTACATTCCATCGCAAAACCATCCCGACTATGTCGGCTATTTGTCTCATGCTCATCGAGTCAGAGATATTTATTGGTACATTCGCAGATATTTCCCATTGTTGACAAACGCACATTAGCAAATAATTTCGCACGTTTGAAAATTGTTACGACAGCGTAACGCGTTATTACAATCATTTTTTTTAATTTTCTAAAATACACAGAATCTTTCAAATTAATCAAAGAAGTCTACCAAAGTGTCAATAATAGTGGAATATCTAAAGTATATACATCTAAAGTATACACGTTATATCATTTAAATTCATTATTATTTAAATTCTTATTAATATTTCATTCGTCAATACATTAAATATGGTTATGTTATCTTGATATTATTATAACATTATTATCTGGATTGCATTTTAATCATGTTTTCTGAATTAGATAGATAGGAAACTGAAGAAATCGAAGCTCAATGGAGACTATGTATCACCGAGGCGATCCCTTTAATCCTCGCTTAATTAAAGGGGTGAACGAGGCAGGGGCTGTGTAATTCGCTTATATCGTTTCTCTATTCCAACGGAAAAGGAAAGTAAATCCGTATCACGTTTTTGTTATTATTTGCTTCCGATAATCCATTTATTTTCAAATCAGTTTTCCGATTATTGAAGGGGTAAAGATGAATACAAAATAACCGTGAGAAATAGAATTAGAGAGCGGATTTACTTATATGTGCAGTTTACGCAAAATTTGATGAAAGCTTCCTGCAAATCTCACTGGATACTAAATTTAATATCATTAATTGAATTATATATGAAAACAATCAGAAATTACAAACAATATTAGAAAACTTTTTTGCATAATTAGAAATTAAACTAAATTATTATCATATTTGAAGACTGCATGATTGGAAAATTGCAAAATATATAACAAACTTGTCTTTAATTATTTTACAATTAGTAACTTTTCTCTCAAGATAATAACAGCCGAATTCGAAAATTGCAAAGTGCTACGATGTTATACAACAAAATAATCGCGATAATATCGCTGTGCATAACAATTGCATAACATATAGATGGACTGTTGTGTTTATTAAAAAATAGACCTCTGTTTAAAAGGAACAAGACACGAATTGCAAGAGATGCATTTTCTGCTCCATTCCCGAAATATCGTTGTCACTCAAATGTGAGTATTAAAAGCCGTGGTCCACTTCGGCAAAGCGTGGGCGTATCTTGGAGCTAATTAAGACGTCAGGTTTTTTTTTGAGAAAAAGTGGCAGAGATAAAATTGAAGAAGGAAGAAACGAGGATATATACGGCCTGTTTCAGAGACAACACAATTCGCGGAACCAACTATTATTTTTGCGACAACTCGTAAGCCGGTCTGCTTTACGAGGCGAGACACCGAGACAGATTTCGTGATGTGTTTCCAAAATGATGGTTCGCCACGAAACACGTGAGAAACTCTCGTGTGTCTCCGTGACGTAAATATCTCTACGGTATCTTCGTGCAGCCGCATTGTCGAGTTACAGAACGCGTATCTTTGATCTGGTATACCGTAGGTGGACTTTTAGGTTGACATGTTAATTCATCGCGTTGTAATTCGAGTTTTCTATAGAATTAATCATGACAAGAAGTTCTTTTAGATGAAAATTTTACGGAAAAAATATATTCATCATTCTCTTCTTTTTTTCCGTATTCTTATTACTTTTTTTCCCGTAATATTATTGGATTCTTTTGTTCGATATTCTTTCGACATCTCTCTCATTACCTTAAGATTTTTCTCTTTAACGCTTAGATAGTCTCGATGAACGAAGGGGAAAATAGCATCCTAAATTCGTATCTGCCAAACTTTCGCCATCGTCTCTGGGATTAATGCTCGTTTCATCGGCAAAAGCAAGTTCATATATCGTGGTCTGTCGCGATCAGACTGGATGGAGTCGTTGTCGGTTTGACGAATCGCAACGATTCATAACCCGGCGCGTCAGGTGCATACGACATTGTAATTGACTGTTTGTTGTCGTAACTGCGGCGGGCTTTGCGTCTGTCGCGGACGTGGTAGCGATATCGTAAATTCAAGCATGTGTCATTAGCAACAAAACTAGCGTTCTGCTTTATTTCGAGTGTTTCGAGGCGTGCGGGAATGGCACGTGCACCAAAACTATTGTCATTGGATTATCCTGTATATTGTCGATGATATGCTTGACAAGTATTATTTCACAATGGATAACATAATTGATGCAATCAGTATGATAATTAATTGGCTCTTAGTTACTATCTTATGATCGCATAGACGTTTCTTTACAACCATCGTCAGACGAAACATTAGTCGATTGACAAACTAAAGTCATTGAAGTACTCTTATCGACTCGTGAAAAGGATGAATTAGGCAAATATTTTACTTATCCAGAAATAAAACTTTTATTTTGATGCTGGTAAATATTTATTTTTTTACAAATATTTATTTAGAAAAATAATTTAGAGAAATGTTATTAAGATCGAATTAAGTAAGAATAATAACAGATATTAAAAATAATAGCATTAGCATATTTAAGTTAATAAGATCTTTGCGGCTTTTTTCGCAATTTTTAAGCGGTGTTTAAATAAAATATCATTTTTGTATGTGAAGATTAATTGCGACTTAAATACAAAACGGAAAGAAGGAAGGATTATAGCAACCTCACGAGACACTAACCGATCGGTTGCACAGTGTCTCGACGCTTTGGCGCCGTTCACATACAAACCACTACGCTCATCTAATCGTGCACTATACACATCTCCGCTTAGTAAACTGCATTGTAAAGTCGACTTTCCGATATTACATTGCAGACATTTTGCTTAATGTCTGTATTATTGCTTCGGAAAAGCTTGTCTTTATATTATACGCGTATGTCGAAATATTAAACTAAAAATATTAAATCTACTTTTATATATTTCATATCATTTTTAGAGTCATACAATTTTATAAATATCTTTTTTTATAAACGTGTTTAGTCCCATTGCTATAATAAAATATATGTATATATTTTTTATTAGGATTATTTTCATCAGGAAATATTTTGATTGTAAGAAATTTTTTAATATGCATTTAATTTATTTTTATATATACATTCGTGTATGTACACAAGCAAGATGGCAATTGTCCTCGACAGGATTCCGTTATAAAGTTACTGCAGTTATTGCATAACATCTTACATAAGTAACCGAAGAGAAGCGACGTGATACGAACAATTATTCATTACCAGTCTTTCGGAATTTGCATGTTTCTGCTGAGAAAATACAGGAATTGTAAAAACGGAAGTGTAATAACGTTCCCATGCGTCTAAGACGACGCCAGAGTAGAACGAAATTGCCCGACTGAAACAGGCGCCAGTTGGAGAAATAACGAGAATATGAAAGAAAGAATAAAAGGGATAAAAAAAAATGGATTTAAGTGAGTCGTGAGATAACTAGAGAGATCGGTGAGATGCTACAAAAATTATTTTCCACGAGGATTTATGGTAATGTTTTCACTTTATTATTAAAGCCCTGTTTGCCCGACTGCTTAACGCTTTAGATCTCCAAAATATTCTGCTTTTATTATGCTTGCTTACTTGTAATAAGTTTTTGTATTTTATTATGCAAAGCTAGTATTTTACACGAGTAATATTAGTTCTAAGATTTTTATCAAACTTTTAGTTATATTAGAAGAAGAAAATATTTTAAATAGAGTTAGAGATTTTCATTATGTTCTCAATGCTTACGTTTAATAATTCGAGAAATATTAGATACAGTCTAAATTACTCTGAAAAGATTTATCTGAAATGATAATCCCAATTTAGGATCATCTTGCTTGCGAGCGTTTATGATCAATTTTCGACACGCTACATGTAATACATTTCGCAATAATTCGCAATTGATAGACGCGAATTGCGTAATTTTGTGAGATTTAAGGCTGTTCACTTTCGTTTGATTCGTGCGAGAAGCGCGGAAACGCAACATTAAATGCGCCATGTTAAATGTATATTCGCTGTTAGAGTGCCGCATAAATTTATGCCCGTGAAGTCTCTCGCAGCGTTTCGGAGCGCATGCATTTATTTATCACGTGCTAAAGATCCCTTGCTCGATTCGCACGTGTCATTGAAAGATTGATTTAACGACGATGTTAATGTCAAAATTCGCTACAATACGTGCCGAGAAATTAATAACTTTTGACGAACACGATGGCGGTTGCAGCTGTTAGATTCACAGATACATTCGCAAAACAATTATAACGACGAATGTACGCTGTTGTCTTCCTTATTGGTGTGCGCAAGTTAAATTAGTACTAAAGTTATATAAATCATTTTATATACATATATAATCATGATTGCTATTTTTTTTATCATACTATAGATAAGTTCGCACAGGCAAATTAATATGCGTGAGATAAACAGCATACAATTCGTCCTTTTTAACAAGGAAAACGTAGATGTACAGATTCTAAAAGGATTGGCAATTATCCATTTGAGCACTTACTGCGAACATGTAAAACTTAGGATGTATAAGTAATATCGGCACTTTTGTAAAGTCGAATGTTTCTAGTACGAGCTGATTTTATCAACGTCCTTGCACGAAAGCGCCAAAGCACGAGCTCATGAAAATGGATATTTTTAGATAAAATTCTTGTAATGTGGTCCACGAGAAAAAGGGTTTGATTAATGCATAAATCTAAAAATACGTAAACTTGTACGGGTAATTTACACGAAACCGCAAACGGTTAAATATTTATTCTCGCTTCCTCTTTTATTTATAAATTATGCATTACTTTGTGGAATACGATTTTCAGAGTTATATAATATATTACCAAATTATAAAGAACATTATTTGTGTGCTTTACTATCCATAATTTTTGTATGTTAATGATACATATTAACGATAAATAACACGTCAAATCCTTTACAAAACTCTTTACTAAAATTGGAAACATTATATTCATTGGACGATACATTTAATATATTAAATTTCGTAAAAGTGTTTCATATAATTGTTTCTTAAAATGAAACAACTATATAAAGATAAAAAAAGAAACAAATATTGTAGAAATATAAAAATACTTTTTATTGGAAATATTAGAAGCGTAATTATTTTGTATAGTATTAAATTCTATAAGTTATATGAGCTATGAGAAACCTGTTATTAAAAACGGGAAATTCTCAGACAATTGTTGATGATTCCTTCGTGATCCTTCATGACTCAGCTTTTCCTTTTGCCGGCGCGCCTGCGTTTTCCGGAAGCGTAATAAGGAAATCAGAGTGCATTAAGTCGCGACTCCGTGCAACGAAGCGCAGAGCCGCGTATCGACAGTCATTCTCCTTTCGGATATACAGCTTCCGGCAAAAGGGGTGCAAAGGATCGATCGATAAAGAAAACCGGCGGAGGAAGGGAAGAGTTGGTGATGGTTGCCGCCGAGGGGTACCGCCGACTTAGAGGGAAGTGAAATACGGGTGAAGAGAGCCGCACTTTCGTAAATTCGTACGAATCATTTCCGTTCCGTCGCTAAATTTCGCCCTCGTCATATTCACAGGCTAGAAACGAGACTCGGGGTGACTTTGCTGGATTGATCGTACGCGGTAAAGTGCAGGACGAGCGCAACCCTTGAACCTAACAAGCAACTACGAGGAAGTCATTGGAAAAGTTGCACTAAAGATACAGATGGAAGTTTTATGGTTTTGTGAAACTTTCTTTAACGGAAATTCTTCGGATTTATTTTTACAATCACGCATCTTTTTTACTGAACGGAAATATTAATGTACTAGATAGAGTAGTATTTAGAGTAATTAATTGCTAAAAATTTGCATAATTATATAGTTTATATGTAACAGAGTACTAGATTTTTATTATTAACTTTCTTTTTATGTTGTCGATTTAAATCATGATTGAACATTATTATCATTATTATAGAAAATAAGCGAAATTTTGAAACATCGAATGCTTTCCTCTTTTGTTCATCAATTACAATTATATCTACATCTAATCGCATTTGAATTGTGAAGCCACATTCATCGATGGGTATATCTGACATTCATCATTTCCACTATCATAATCGATCGAGGACAATCGACGAGCCTAACGGCCTTTCGAGGATGTCGGAAATCGCGAATCGTCGCGTAAATAATCCACGAGTTCGGGCTCGAAATAATTCATGTCTTCCTTATAAGCGTCATATATTGGCTCGCGTTTTTAGCGAAAGTAAATGACTCTGCGAACAATATTCCTCTGTTCTAAAATTGGATGGATACATATGTAATACCGGCTTTCATTGGTCGACTAGAAATGCGGAAAGTACGAAAGTCCGAAAGATGATTCAACATTTAGGGCACGACAATATTTTAACAAGCAAATTAAAAATTTTTTTGGATCTTGAAAAATTTGGATCGGTGAAATGAAAAGTAATATTATTTTTTTATATTTATTATACATATATATAATTCCCCTTACTTTTTAAATCTAAAGTTAATATAAAGTTTATGTGTGCAATGTGTTTTTTCTTGAGAAATTTTGACCTAAATTGTAATATGTAATGAATATAATAAATAAAATAAATATATCTCTCAAGTATTCTATGGAATTTTTTCTCTTGAGACTTAGAAGCTTGTTTCAGCAGATGAAGTGCCATTATATAGAATCTCAGTTTATTATTCCGTCTTTCTGATTCATATACCAGCGTCGGTGGCCGCCGTTAATATTTCCCGCCAGGTTCGCGGCTAATGCGACTAAATAGAGGCCCGGTCCGAAAAACAACGAACCTAACGAACATACGGCGTCCCGCAGGAGATCTCTCTGGCAAAGCGCATGTGGACCGAGTCGGCACGCGTCTGTGTGGGGGAGCACACAAAAGGCTGAGAAATGGTGAGCGAATTGCTCATTATCGAGTGGTTAGGATATGCGAGGGGTGACTAGGTCCCGTCGGGATTTCACGGGCGGCTTCTGGAAGTAGACACGGTGGCCCCGTTTAAGGGAGCCCGGGAGGGGGCGAATCCTCCCCCGCCGAAATTGCGGATTCGCCGAGGGCGAGAATGAATCGCGCGAAAATTGTCTCCACCCTCGTCGCTCTTCATCCGCGCTTTCCCTCGGGATCCTACCAGCTTTTCAAACCTTGCTCGTTCGAATCTTTTGTGGACCTTAAGGGCTGTCTAAGCTCTGCGCATTTCTGGAAAGCGTAATCGTCGCTGATTGCGAACGCTTTGAGCGACGTCGGGGTGTGATGATAATTTTGCAGAGGGTTATATTAGAGGGTGTTAACTGTGACGGACGGGCGATCAGGTATTCAGGGACTAAAATCTTGCGACGTTATTTTTAAATTAGCGTTGTTACAGTTTTTTGGCCAATATCTTTAACGATCAACATTCCATGACAAATATTAGCATATAACATCATACATATTTCACTTAATAAACTTGTCTTTTTTAATCGATTATTATATATTAAAAAGTTATGCAGTATAACTTTAAGTTATATAAAATCTGATATATGTGACAAAAATGGGAAGTTTGAACTAACAAATACTTTTAACTCAATTCTTGTAACATTTCCTACTGTCTCGAAGGCGAATCCCTAATTACAGTGAGGGGATGCTCCCTGCAAGGCACTTTGCACCTGTCCCTGAAGGGCGACCATGACAGGGGCGTGCTGCTCGCCGGAAAAAACTGAACAAGACACGCGCGTGTCAAGAAGAAAGAGTAAAAAAGCAAGCGGGAGGCATCGGTACGTTAATTCCCATGTGGCCCTCAATAAGCCATATTGTTTGGTGTGTAGTATGCGCGCGTGTGTGTGTACATGCGTGCATATAAGTGCGTGCGTGAGTGCGTGAGTGCGTGCGTGTGTGTGTGTGTGTGTGTGTGTTTGTGTGGAAGAAGGGCGCGCCATGTTGTCTGGCCACCCCGCATTGCGCCAATAAACTCGGTAAAATCAGACGCAACCTACCCGCAATATCCGTCTCTATTTCTTTATCTTTTCGTTCCTCCTGCTCCGGTTTCCTTCCGGAATCATCGCTTCCTGATTCTTCCTAATCTTAGGGATTTTCTTTTCGGTTAACACCGCACTGCGTTTCAATTTTCGAAGTTTTGGCAAGGCTGAAGGGTGGGAAGAGAAATTGGACAAAGTTTCGTGATCAACTTGTTAATTTTGAGCAGAAAGTTCCGTTATTTGTTTTTACTGCGCGTACTTCTCGACGAAACCAAAGGACCAAAGGAGCTAACTGAATGAAAGCCATAGTTATTCTTGGCCATACACATTTTCAGAATAATAAACTGCGATCGTATCAACATCTCTATCTTATTCGTAAATGCCAACAAACTAAAAGGAGATACTTATAAATACACGCGCGAATATACAGGTCCAATTATTTATGTATGCATATATATATCATCATTCCGCAATTATTTCTTTCATTTAGATTTCGAGTACAGTTATTAAGATATATAAAAACATATCTATTTGTTATATATTAAAAAGCTATGGCAGATGACACCTAATAAAATTTGAAATAAAACAAAATTTATTTCATACTATTCAAAGAAAGTGTAGATAATGATCATTAAAACATAAGTTGTCACATAAAGATAACATATGTATATGTTATATTTATCTTGTAGATAAGCAAGATAAATGAAGAAGTTTTTATAATATACAGTTATATATACATATAAAATTACTTTTGTACCATATCTATCTTGGAAATCGACTGAAAACTCGGGACGATAAGCTAGCAGTTACAATTAAATTTGTCTATTTTTTTGTGGAAAATATACGATTCTTTCGGCTTCACAATTCTTTTTTATTTCTCTACTGCGTTGTTGCTGTGATCACGAAAATCGTAAAACGACGAAGAAAGAATGGTACCGCTGGTCTCTAATATATCTTACTTCGCCCCACGATGCACTTTTCATTGTTATAAATCAGCTCTCGTTTCGGCGGCTTTTATAAGATTCGAGCAGCTTTCAAGAAGTCTAACATTGGCGAGTATTTTCCTTTGATAATCCTGATACATATCGCAAATATTACAGCAATCATGTCATTATCTACGTAGCGCAATATTTACTTGTCATACTGTATTTCTAATATTACTGAAATCGCGAATCTTATGGAAAGCATTGAGAAGATTTTTTCTCCGTTATTTTTATTTTTTTTTTTAAATTCTTCAAGTTTTTCTTAAGTTTTGCGAAAAGGGTCTTATAGATGCATATTAAATAATTGATTGAAATATTAAATATTGATTTCTTCGAAAGAAGAATTATATTGAAAATTATATTAATACTTGTACATATAGAAATATTTTCTTTTATTTATAAATTTAATTGGCTTTTACCTGGAGAGGCAAAAGAATTTACTAAATTAAATGATTTCTAGACTGTCTAGTTACTTTTTTTCAATGTTCATAAAACGCCGTACCTAGGCTTTCACTGACTACCCTTAATGTGATGAGCAGGAGACGTAATAAATGTGAAGTGCCACTTGATAGGGATCGTTAGATTCGTTACGCTCTTATTATTTCCATGATACATAAAATGTAGCGTTCCACTTAGGATAATGGAGATAGCCTTGACATCCTCGAGAAAAAAAAAAAAAACTGTTCTCATCAGTATGTTAGTCTTTTCGCAATCCAACAACTTGAAGAAAAAAGTATGAAGGAACAAAAAGATGCTCGAGTACTCTGAAGACTAAGTAACTCGATGCTCCATTCGGCACGTTACTTCCTTATTGCGCTCAACGAAACGAGATTAACTTAAATTTGCATTTACTTAAGACAGGCATCGTCGTTGGTTTTATAAAACTCGATATATTAAATGACGATCGGCCTGTCAATTAGAAAGCGTTCTTAGAGTTTTACAATATTCATTGGAACTTATTCAGATAAGAGTCACGTTCTTTATTTATTAGTATTTTTCCGTTATACGAATGTGCTAACTGACGGAAACATGCCAGCTACAAAGCAACCGACTGAAATTATTAATTCGCTTATATACGACCTCCCGTAATTACGTTTCGAAGCTTCTCGAATTGAGTAGTCCTATATAGTACACCATATAGAACGTCATATGGGGGCAAGCCAGGTGTCGGCGTATCCGCGCGATCTACCTGCCCAGCACCTGCCTTCGCAGGAGGTACACTCGTGGAATCCATGTGAATTTAACAGTATATTAAAGCATATATACACACACATTCTGAAAAGAACAAGTTTGATTAATTTTTTTTATGGGAAAATTACTTTTAATAATATTACATCTAATTAATTTTTAGAATACTAAGCGCAAGTAATTTACCGAACTCTTTTCGTAATATTTTGGCGAAGTTAAATTCTTTTACATGTTTATCTGTAGCTTAAACATTTCGCAAAAGATAAATAAAACAAGCTTTACGAGTCGCACCGCTTGACTGCTACGTCAATTGTCAAGTAACAAAACAACTTAATTTAATTTTGCGGATGGAGACGTAGATATATTTTTTTTTTTAATATACGGAGTTAAGGAATTTAAGTAGGTCGCAGAGAAGTTGCAGAGTTATCTCACGGCGCGGAATAATCTTAGCCTCTCCTCTCTTCTCCTTCTTCTATGGTCCTCTGTCGCCTCCGTTCTTCGGAGTCAGGGAGAACGGGAGAGAAATAGGGCTTGAATTCATTATTTCCCTTTTCCTCGTTCCCGAATAATTGCATTCGGCTCCACCGGACCGTAATTTCGTGCACTCTTCCCGTAATTTCGTCGACTCTTCCCGTACGTTTTCAGGACACGTCACTCGGTATATTCGGGCGTGCGTCTCCTCGCTGATAAAATTTTGGCCATCAATCAAGAGCGAGTCGGTCAATGACAATTAGTTCCTACAGCGCAAACTTCGCACTTAATGCCAGTTTCTATCTAATGTCTTTTTCTATTCATTTTCATTTTTTTTGATTATCGCAATTTTCTATAGTAATAGAATCTCCATTTAATACTTCTAATTTTTGTTGTTTTTTCCTAATATATAATATCTTTATAAAATTTACTTAAGGCGCTTTCGATTTACTTGTCCCCCATCGAGAATGCCTCAAAGGCAATAACATCATCACGCTGTATTCAACGTTGTCGTTGCGTTATTCACAAAATAGCATGCTGACCTTCGGAGCAAAGTCACCTGTTTCACGTACTGCGTAGTTGCGTATAGTTAATTAGTGCAAGATGCTCCAGAAAAAAAGAAGAAAAACAGCGATCTTGAAAGAAAGCGAGGGTCGAGTCGCGACAAATTACACCGCTCTGATGAGCGGTAAAGAAGCTGTGTAACTTATTTACCTCGTCGATCCCGCCGCGAGCGAGATCCGGAGAGCCAGCCGTACATCTCATCGCATTATCCGGGATTGTCTTCTAACGGAGCGTCCGTGAAAATTTTGCTTTGACGATCACGGAGACGACGGAGATCGTCTCTGATGAGAGCAGACAAGGCCGTTCGAGGCCGTGACTCCCGCTGTCGAAGCGAAATCATCGATCCCCCAGGGTGCCACCGGCTGTTGCCACCAATCATCGTCTCCGTTCGTAAGGAAGGGCGAAATGGTTCCTGACGAATCTTCTTTTGCCGGATACAATAAGGTCGCTGACGAGAATTATCGCGGCGCAGCTGTTTGTCCAGCAAATAATTAGGCGACGCGTCTTTTGCGAGTCTCAGAACTTTTGCGTCTTGCAATTATTTTTCAGGGAAAATTTCTATGAGAGAATTCGCATCAACTGTTATTTCTACGTTGATTTTCTAATCTTCACGTTAATCAAATACTCATGAAATTTAGCTTTACGAGTATCGTAGAAACAATTAAACACGTCTTATTTTGAATTTCATTCATTTCGAATAAATTATAAAAGTTATTGCGGCATAAAAACACGATTTAAAAAAAAAAATTAATTTAATTTTATATTACGGTAACACAAGTACTTTTTCTCTTTCTGTAATTTTTTGCTAGTGATCGGCGAAAGATCATCGAATAGACGACACACGTCTTCGGTAACGGGGACGTTCTTTATATTCGGGAGAGTACACCTGTCGCCAATCGTTACACATCGTCTCGACGAGATTACTCATATCGCAGACGATGACTAAATCGCATTAGAGAGGAAAATGGACCAAAAGGAAGGAGAAGGCGAGGAAGTGCGGGAGGAGAAAAAAACTCAAAGAATCGTTGTAAATATATGTTTATCGGTTGGAAGAAGAAAAAAAACTGCTCGTTCCTCTGGCGCCACTCCACGAGAAAGGAGAGAGAAATCGGCGACGTCAGACGAGACGTCAGGCGACGTCGACGACGGCTGTTGCCTCATGTCGAGTCTTCGGAATAGCTTTCGTCATTTCACTCAACGCCTCTTTGTACTCTCTTTGTTTCTCTCCTAAGCTCGACTCTATAGTCGCGTAAGGTGTTCAGAATCCCTGTTCTTTTGTAGCGAGCAAACCTTCTCTTCTGGCCTTTGTCCGCGGCAAAGTTGCTCTTGGCTTTACGAGTCTTATTTTCGCGTATGTCGTTCTAAATCGCCGAGATTGTAATTAGCAATTGATAATATTAGCTGTTAGAAATTTGTAATTGTACTTTTGTGACTGTGCACAATATTTTTTTAACGATATTAATCTTTAAGATAATTAGTTAACATTAATAAGCATTCGTAACTATAGTGTTGCGATATCTCTTGGTTAGTGCAACAATCTCTCGCATGTGTGAAACAAAAATATTTAATTATCAGTTAACAATGTAATGTAATGATTCATAGTATTAGTTAAGAATTACAATGATTAGTAATGGAGTATGTTAGAGATTCTCGTGATTATATTACGTGACAGTCGCGACAACGAGTTTATATAAGCGATCGTATATTGGCTACTTACACCGATAAATATAATTTCTTTCTACACACGATTTATCTATGCGACTCTCACTTAGTTTTTCGTTTTCATCTTCTCTCGTCCAACACGGCACCGTAGATCCAGGCGTGGGTGCGTCGGATTTATTCACGTTAAACGATCCGCGGTTTGTCTGGCCGGCGTCTGGCACCCCGTCCCGCTCGTAAAGTCACCAGAAAATAATCAAGATGTCTACTGAGCTTCGAGAGTAAGATCACACGTTCGAACGATTATATCTTTTTTATAGCGGGACAGAAGTGTTTGCAACCGTGGCTTTTCGATGAATAGGAAAATAGAAAAGAATCAAAGGAGTCCGCTTCGAATTTCTGTTTTATAAGCGCGTGTGCAATGTACATACATACAAAAATTAAATTTGTAAAATTTTTAGGTAAAAATTTGAAAATATAATTTCGTTTATAAGAGGAAATAAATTTCCTTCGTAAAGAGGAATGTCGTAAATAATACACAACTGAAGATTCATTGAATTGTACTAGAATATTCTCATTAAAGACAACAGATTATACCTTATAAGCACGATAATTATACAACCTTCGAGATAATTTTACACCGTCTGCAATAAAATAAGATATAAATCGCTAAAAAGGTCGTGAAAAATATACGCGAAATCGATAAGAGTGGCTTACGTGGAGAAACCGCGCCTAAAATTGATCGACAGCTGTTAAGAACCCGCTGGATATTTACGACAGGAGCACGGCAGGAACGTTGTCGATCGAAGGACCTCGACTTACGTAAAACCCTTTGCGCTCGATCGAATTTCCCGACCGGCCACCCGGCGACGACGGCGGTCTGCACAGTTGTGCGCGCCTATTACGAGTCCGCTTTACGATCGCCTCGTAAACGTCCGGATCCGCGAAATTGATGGACCACTATACGGACGACAGCCGAGCACATGCACACGCGTACGCGGACGTGCTGTCGCACGAATTATGCAGTCGATCTATATGTCATTCCGCGTTACCCTTAATGCGCCCTCGTGTAGGGTCGATATCCCTACATAGATACAAATATCTGATGACAAATGTTCAAAAGAAATTGAATATCAAATTTAAAAAAAAAAAACTTAAATATTTAATTGGAGTTTTATGTTCCTTTCTAATGAAACTATTGATCGAATTTTTTTTTTTTTTTATTATATAAATATAAATATATATATATAAATTTATAAATATATATATAAATATATATATATGCGCGGAATGTGAAAGGAAGTCAAAGTATTATGGGTTGAAGCAATCTGCGAGAGAGAACATTCGTGATACATATAATGAGAATTATTTCTGGCAAGTTTAATGGTCAATGACGTGTACCAGGTGTTTGACTGTTTTCCATCGCGCCAAGCATGATGCAATATTTTCCTCTCGTCCGCAATTTTATATAAAGCCGCGCGAAAACTGCGTCGAGAAACCCATGCTCCATATTTTTTCTTTCACTTCCACTCCGTCCAGAATAGAGGACTCATTTCATATATCAGCGGTATAGGAAGTATTTTACGTAATAACGCAATGATTTAAATTCTTAGACTGCGTACGCGCTAGTACAAAAAAATCTCTCGAGTATGCATTGTCCGCGGTTAGATTTGCAAAATCCGCAGTTCCGAACGCCGAGTTATTAAGGAAGTAGATGATATAACGCTAGCGTCAGCGTGTCGTGCGTTCGTTAGTCCCGCATAATATTGCCGTTTTCGTAGGCGGAGAGATCCGCCAGAGTCCGATCCGATCCTTTAAATATCTTGCGTTAGGTGGTCGATCGCACGGCGCTTTCGCGTTATTATTCGCGCTGTACTGTTACATACATCGCACAGAATGTTACGCTGTTTCTGGGTTACGACCGAAATTTCGCGCGACAGTTTCGTATTTCATATTTAATAGAATTGTGCGCGTGTGTGTGTGTGCAATTCGCATTGCCTGATATGTGCACGTCACACTGACCACTGTAAATTTATGATGTATACAAAAGTCTTATCGAATTCGTATCCTGTGCGATTCAAAACTTGTAAGTTTGAATGTTTCTTCTCCTGAGATCTATTTGAAATAACATCAAGTAATATGTGAAATAATATTACGGATTATTATTGCATTGCTGTTAAAACGCACAAATATTTCACCAAAATGCGGCGCTTTCTCGAGTCACGTTTGGCGCGAATTCCTCCTTTTTTGTCGTTCTGGTACCTTTAATGCTGGCCATTTATCTCAGCTCTGGAAGATCAGAGCGGCGCTTATCGCTTAGACGGTGGTGCGAAGCAGAAATATTCGAGAGAGATGGAGAAATTGAGCGAAACGGAAAAGGGAAATATACGAAACACCTAAGCCTATTTTCGGTCCTCCGCGTCCTATCCTTCCTTCTTTCCTCGCTTGTCTGTTTCTGTTATTTGCTGGTTACTCTTTGATTCTACTCCTTTGATTCTTACACGAGAAGCCTCATCGCTTAAATGATAACTGATGATAAATGATCAGACGATAATCTCTTGGGAATTATTGCGGATCGAAGGATTTTATTTTGCTTCAATAAAATTTTAAATTGGGAGTCTCCTTCGGCGATGTCTCATGCGCTACATGCACGAAACGACCTGGTTCCTTGAGTAAGATCGATCGACCGCCTCAGGCGACCAAGAGTGCTCGAAAAAGAGTCGAATCGGCAGACCTTCGACTGCGAAGAATCTCTATCAAATTCTGTGGCTTTGCAGGAACGCGTACATTTATATATTTTACAGAGATTTCATATATAATACGATATATTAAATTAAAATAAAAGTTTGTGTTATGTAATCGACATTTAAAAGCCAAATTTGTTTTCATGACATTTTGCGGCAATGCGGCGGACCATGTTTGCTCTATATATATTTTTGGTAAGGTATATCCAGCCTCTTGCAGACTCTCATCGCAAAGAAAGAGAGACGCGAAAGAGCACGACAAGGAGTAAAACGGAAGCGACATAAGGCGACGCGTGTTAAAGAGTAGATCACAGTGTCAATAATCTGCGATATCCTTTTTTCCTGAAAAAAAATGTGTTTGTGACATACACATGTGGAAAATGATTGACGGACAAATAGATATAAATTTCACAGATTCGATTTCGATCGATAATATCTATCGCCAAATGCAGAACGCGGAGAAGGAAAGGAGCGAATATATTTCAAGATACGCGGATTGTGTCGCCTTACGTTGGACCGTCACGTATAGGTACGTGATACGCATTACGTCGAAACCATAGACCAATATCCGTCCAATGTGTCCCACGTCAAATCTCGATTCCCCGGATGGAAGCCGACACGACGGAGGCGCGATACCTCGATACCGTCTCGCGCCGTCTCATGCCACGTCGCTGCGCGGATATTCCGCTAATTATAGATCGGCTGCCGTCGACGCTGCGGCGCGACGAGAGAGCACGACGACCACACTTCGAAGGCTTGGACTTGAACCAATCCTGACCTTCCCTGCCGCTGTATGCCGTCGTGTCGACCTAGAAAATTGCGTGCGCCGTATCCGGCGCACCGTAACAGACGCGGGCCATGTATAGTGTGTGATGTCGGACCACGACCGGATCACGAACGGATACTCTCGCACGTTTTGCCGCCGCGCTACTCCCATATTCCGCATAATTAACACTCGAGCCAAATGTCACAAGTGCCAATGAAAGTGAGGCAATCGATATGGCGATCCATAACTTAGAACCTCTCGACCTTGACGAAAAAGATACTGTATTCGCAAAAGAGACAATTATTAAAATTAAGGTCATCTATTATGGGATTCTCCTCATACGATTTTTTTTTTTGAATTTATTATCAAATTTCGCGAATATAAGATTTCGATTGCAAGTGTCGTACTATGTAAATAAGAGTCGATTACGTAATAGTAAAATATCGATAATGCGATGGAAGATAAAAATAAAATACGAGCCTAGGTCAATGCTGATAAATGCGTACGAGCGTTTCTAATAGCAGCATGATAGTTAGAATTAAGAGTTGATTGAGTACCCTTTGCAACTCCCACATTCTTGCTACCGGCTTTCTACGTTGATCTGAACTCTGTGTTCGGTTATATCTCCGGTTCAGGCGCGAGCAACTATCTAAAATCCGCGCTCGAGATTAAAATTTAATTTAACGTACTAACCGTGCAAGCTTAAAAGAAATCTGCCTCACCTTTACACTTCAGATACGCTCCGACGACTTATCGCTTTCCAAGATTAATATCTCGCGTCGCAATCTCTAATATTAATCATTGTAACATTCAATTAAGCGGTTACCATCGCACTTTACGAATACGGAAGGCGAAACCAGAACCGTATCGCGAGGCGGACCTCTTCCGATACTTTCCATTACATATTCATAGTATGCACATATACACAGGCGAGGCTTAGGCGCATTTGGAAAGGTCAGGGCCGTAACGAGACCTCTGAAAATTCATGCTGCGCTATACAGAGCAGTTCGGGCTTGCGTACCCGATGCCGGGGTGTTCCATTCCAACCCAATTCCTTTTCTTTCATTATCCGTCCTGGACGGCTTCCAAGCAGCCGAACGGAAATTAATATCCTCGAGAAATCCACGAGGACCGGAAAATAGCTGATGAACGAAAGCGTGGTATCGACCATCCGCAGAAAGAAATGCATCGGCAGGAGTAGATCTAATTGAGCCTTGATGGGATTATCATCGGACAACGTTCAACGAGGTTGAAGAAAATCGAAGGAATCGGGAACGAAGTAATCGGGATTGAGGAGAGCAAAGATAGCGACCTGCGTGTCTAAATGCAATTTTGACGAAAGTGGTAGGACTCCGAAGAGTCGAGTCCTTGTTAGAGGAGTTCAAAGGAAAAACGAAAATCTCGTAAGAAACTGACGAAATGGAACAGAATCTCAGATAATGTCCGTAAATTAAAAGCATTATAAAAGCAAGAAGAACTATGACAAAATTTGTGAAGTTTAATGAGGTGATCAAAAAGAAAAACGATCAATTGACTATAAAGATTACTGGAAGCCATTTTTAAAAAGTACAATAGCGTGTTAAAATAATGATTTCGTATTTCGAAGCAAAAAGCGACATTATTTTCAAGTATATATAAAATTGTGTAAATTCGTATGCTGTTTTGAATGGTGGAGAAGAGATGACGAAAGAAGAAAATGAGAGCAAGGAGAAAAATCAAGAGCTTCCGTCTTTAAAAACAGCCGGGAAAGGAAGGCGAGAGAAGACGATTTCAATGGAAATTCCACGATCATACACATATACATATATTTTAGAGTCAACGCTCGAGAAGTTATCAAAGCCTAGATGGGAAGCTGCGAAAATTCCTAACGCGCCGATAAAGGCCTCGTGCCGAGGGAAAGCGAGGATGAAGACATCAGAGAGCAATCGGTATCCCCCTTTCAGCACGATCGCGTGTAAAGAGGCGGAAGGTAACGCGCGCGAAGGGTGACGCGCGGCGACGAAGATCAAAGAAGGAGCGAGGACGACATCGGGTGTCATCCCGATCGCAAAAGTTAATTTCGGTGGAAAACCGGAGAAGGGGGGGGAGGGGGAGGGGGGGGAGGACCACCTCGCGCGAAGAAGCTTTATCGCGCGTGTACCCGGGCGAACCGAGAGAAGCGAGAGCTGCGAATGAAGATGAAACGGGAGAGACAGGAAAACGAGAATCCGAGGGAGACAAAGACCGGACCAAAGAGAGATATCGGGGGCTTTCGGAGATTTTCAAGGGAACCGAGAGGCAAGATGGCAGGTGCGGGTGATTGGGGGCGATCGATGAAAAGCCTGGGGTAGTGGGTGTTAGAAGCATGAAAGGGAGGAAGGGATAGAGGAGTGCCGTGGGGCGGATGCTTCGAGGGGATACCGAAGGGTGCTCGGTCGACCGACGGAGTGAGAGGGAGGGGAGAGGAGACGTTAGACCGGGGGCAGGAGGTCACACGAGTTCGCGTATGTACATAGCTCTCTCCCTCGTTGTGTATACTCTTCGTATTCGACGTCGAGCAAATAAGCGCAACTTGCACGTGCATGCGATATGTCGCCCGACGTCGGCCGTGAAGAAGAGAGCGAGAAGAACGGGATGCAGAATGAGAAACGCGATTGGGATAAGAGACGCCGGGCCCTTTAGCGTCTCGAGACTAAAGACGAGAGATCGATACGCTTCGCTCGCTTCGCATAGAGAGGATGGAAACCTTTCGCGGCACCGTGCTTTAAATATTAAATATTTAGGGATCGATATATTAAACTCACGTGTACGCGGTGAATAATAATTCATTATTCATGATGGAAATTACCGACTCGTAATTGTCGGTTGTATCAAACATGATATAATTTTCATAATAATGCCTATATCGGAAATATATAGTATCGTTATTTAATTTTTAAGTTTCTTGATGCAAGCTATTTCTTCCGGTTAAATGAATCACGAGAAGATATATTTCTGAGTAATGTATGTAACACAAAAAGAGTATTTCCAAGGGTTAATCTGCAATTCTAAGAACTCCTCTCGAAAAGAACAGACCCGGCCAAATGGCCGGACCGGTGAGGCCATTAGGAGCAATCAGAGCGAAAACTCGGGGTCGAATTGAGCAGGATAAACGTTCAAGGAGACAATCGAGTCCGGTGTCCTCCTTGGATGTCATATTACTTATTGATATCAAAGGAATTCCGCGTGGCGCGCGGAGGTTGCCGGCCGGTAAACGCTCTTAAATGGCGGCATTATTGGTCCGGTCTTTGACGGCCCGAGAATCGAACGTCGTCGGTTGACGATAAATCAAAGCACGTCTCGCTCGTCTGAATTCCGCGCGGATGATGTCACGTTTCGTATCGGGCTGTGAGAACATCCGAAAAGATGCGAGAGAGCGCGGAGATCGAGACGTGTGTCGACAGAGGAATTCGGCGGCGGTTAGAGAGAAGTCGTCAACGGCGAAGCGCGAGCAATTAAATTAATAAACAGCGAACGCCACGCCGATAAGCGCCCCCGGTTCGTTCCACTGATACAGCGCCGACGAAGGACAGGGAGAGGAGGGAGACGATAAAGGTGGCGCCAATTAATTGGCGCGATTGAACAATTAGGATTATCGACGATCACGGCCCTTTGTTCCCTCCGGCGATTTCGAGCTTTCAAGCGTTCGATTAAACTCAGGCGGGGGGTGATAGTTGTGAAAGGGTGTCCCTCGTGCAGAGGATTTATATGACTAGGGCGAGGGCGCGAGTTTCGGCGCGCGCGATTATTGCGCGCGGTATGTGTGCGATAAAGTTTCCGGCGAAAGCAATTAATTGCGGCGGATTCTCGGAAGTAATATTGCGAGAGATTCCATCTCGATGAAATTTTGGAGCAAGCTATAGATATTTCCCACTCGACTCACAAAGCCGTATCTATCTCTTAATATTCATGTGATTGATTCGACGTATTCTTTTTTTATTAAAATAATAAGTAATTATTATCTGTAAATATGATGTAGAATCTAGACTTCTGGAATCTTTAATTAATACTTGTTTTTTTAATTTAATTTTTATATGTGATTTTTATCTCATTTTAATAAAGTTAATATAATAATTGTTTTCCACTTCCTTGCGATAGTTTCATCGAGATCAACTTTAACTTCACCTATTGCCTGCGATTTCGACTAACTCACGATCGTTTGTCTTCGTTAAACGGCAAATGAGAGCGCGATAAAAATGATAATGTAAGCATTGGATAGAAAAGGAGGTAACGAACTCTATAAAGTCATAGAGGTTGTTCTCGTTATGCAACCGACTTTTTGTTAAACGAAAATTATATGCAGAAGATCGATAATGACAAATGATGACTATTGTCACTGTTGGAGAAAATTGCGTCAGCATATTTGCATAATAAATATCATTATGTTCTAGATAGCTGATAGCAAATGAAAAATGGACTCGTGGTTTCCTCATGTTAACAATTACTTCGGAATTGAAGATTTTCACCTACTATAATGATTAATTCGCGCACGCGCGTGCGATAGCAGCTGTAAAATCATGGGAAAAAAATTAAATCTTCAATTCTTGCTCTAACCATATTTTTATGGGGCACTAAAAACTCTAACAAAACGAAAATTTCATATGTATCTATAACGAAAACAATTTTGGACACATCCCGCACGATGATGCGCAAATTATCGCGTTGCATTAAAACTACACAAACAAGAGCAACGTGGCTGATAACGACGGTGAAAATGGAGAGGGAGAAAGCCAAAGGGTAAAGAAACATAATGCTGCATAAAGTCAACGCCCTGGCAGCTCGCTGCATTATGCAACCCTTCCAAGCGACCAGTCGAAGCTCTCTTTCTCTGTTTCTCTCTCTCTTTCTCCACCGTCGTTATATACGCATTACCACCAGCAACCCCACCATTACCGACACGAGCGACTTCAGCAAGGCCACACTGGCATAGCATCTAGAACCACGACCACCCCTGCAATTGGATATGCGGCTATAGTAAAAGACCCAAACCTATTTCTATATTTGTCGATCAGACTGAATGTAACTGACAATGAGTTGTTCTCGATGATAGAAATGTAATTTATGTTATACGTCGCACAAAAGTGTAAACAAAAATTTTTGTATTGAGAAGAATAGCGGAAAAAATGAAATTATATTATAACTTATAATTCATGTGTAAAAATAAATTATAGCTTGGCGAAAGTATTCGATTTGTTACACATATTTCAATCATTTTGTTTATAACAACTTTTTTATAATCCATGCGAGGGAAGATTTAAAGAGTTCTAATTTTCAAGGATTTAAAGATCCCAGTAACTACAGAGCTGAAGATTCAAACATCTAAAGGCTCGTAGTATTCAAGGACGCCACAATGATAATTTAACAATCGATAGAACCTTTACGGAACCTAATAGAACAAACAACATGCTAAAGCTGGCATCGATCGCAGAGTATCGATACGCTATTTACAACCGCACCGAGATTGCTGATATTATATATTAGATACATGCGGCAATCGCTGCGATCGCTAGTCTTACGGTAACGGAATCATATTTTACGGAATTATATCTTATCCTATGTGAGAAAATAATATTTAAATTACTGTTCACAATAAAAAAAAAATATTAGATTGAAAATTTTCAAGAATTTAAAGATTCAATTAAGTCACGGAGTTCCCCGAAGATTCAGATATCAAGGATACCTGAATAATTACACGGTAATTTAACAATCAATAAAGCCGTTACGCGGCACTTGATAAAACAAACAACGCGTTTAAAGTCAGCATCGATCGGAGAATATCGGTACGCTATTTACAACCTAGCCAGGATTGCTACACTATCGCTGACTGCGATGTTCCGTTCCCGATACAGTTCTCTGGGTAGCTTAAGAGTGCGGGCACTATCGGTCTATGTATTCGCGTGAATGGTGGCGAGGAAGCCTCTGTTGCAATTATGGAATTGAGATCCTATCTAACCGAGTCGTGCTGGAATCGACCCGAAGCTTCTGACGAATCGCCAACCTACTTACAGCGCGATCGAGATGAGACTCCCGGCGTTTCTATGCTCGCATCGAGAGTAGAACGAGAACTGAAAGCGGTCGATTGCGATAAATTCCGCGAAACTTTTTGAACCGTTCGTTACGAGATCGTGTTGGCATCTTGATAGCATACCATAGGTTCTAAATAAATTGTAACAATCATTCAGTCAAACACATAAACATTTGCATTGCTGGTGTATATTGGCTAAGTTTATTTCCAGATCATGATGAATTACTTCGCACTTTACGACAAACAAAGCGCTATAGCAACCGGCATATCAATTTATGCGGTACGCATTGCCAAGACGTATCTCTAACATGTGTTTGTTAAATGAAACATGATTGTTTTCGCGAATTTCAACGGGAAAACCATTGTATAATATCTCTTCGAAGGCTCTTTATAATATGGAAAATTTACTTCTTATATAAGGCGAGAAATGTTTCATTATTCTCATCGCATCGTTAAAACTTATTTCTTTTTTAATCAAAAACTTGATAGGGTTTTAACGTAAAGAATTGCACATGTATGTATAAATAATACACGGACTTTGTCGCGCTGTTTGTCTTGATAGCAAATTTCGTCGAATATCAGGATTTTCATCATAGCGGAGGCATTGTATGCGATGCGTCGAGCGAGAATGTAGGAAATGCTCGACGTACATCGAGCACATGGTCGGAGCACTACCCGTGACAGCAGCTGTCATGTACCGACTACACGTACACTATCGTATTCGGTTTCCATCTTTCTCTTTTTTCGATATCGCTTCCTATAGACATGCATTCGCAGGTGTTTTACCCTCTTTTCGTTTCTCTGTCAGCTATTTATGTATCGTTGTTTTTACAAATTTCTTGTGCTTTATATCTTGATTTTTCGATTACAATTTTATGCAATTCTGTTTGAATATAATTTTTTGAAGTCTGAATAAAATAAAGATTTTTTTTTATTACGGCTTAATATAAATTCATAAGATAAGTAATCTCTTGGATCTAATTAAATCAATTTATATAAAAAAATAATCACTCTTTTATAATTCTTTATTAGAGATATTGCCATAGGATTGGCCAGTTTACTTTTCATATTTACGGATATGGCAATGTTAGGCTAACTCGTCAAATATGATAGTTTTATATTTAAAAAATGCGCCGTGTATTACATCTTGAATTTGGGTCACACCGTTTGAATAGGCGAACAGGGTTGACCTGCATTTCTTCAAACACTTTGAGAGGAAGAGCCGCATTGAATACGAATAAAGAAAATGGATCCTTTTTCGATAGACGCTCCTTTAACGTACAGCGATGCTCTCTTTGCAGGAACACTGCAGTCTAAAACTGCAGCGATAGCGAAACGCTATAATGAAATAATAAAGAAAGTTTCACAGTTTATATACTCTTTCGTGTTGTGCCATTGAATTTCAAGATGCCAACTTTTTTCTGTCCAACTTTTTAATCAGACAAGACATTTTACATTAAATATTTAGAAATTAATAGCAAAGTGTTCATATGTTAAATAAATTTTGATATCCGCGTGAAAAAATTAAATCGATAAATTATTCTACGTTTCTTTAATCGCTGCGAACCGAAATTCTATATATAGTATATATAACTCATATTTCAACTGGGAATTACGTACGGAAACCATGAAGCAGCCCGGCAACTCAGGGCATTGCTTCAGTTTCGCTGACGGATTACTAAGGATGAGGCCACTAGAATTTATGCTAACTTGACAAGTAATCAGAGCTGGAACATCCGAGAGGTGGTCTGCCGAACAACGCGGTTTGCCGAAACAGGCATCGTACGATTTTCTTTGATTACGTTATATAATGTGAGATAGGGCAACGAAACGTGAATTCACGACTGCAACGGCTGCACATTCCCTCCGTGTAATAACTATTACATTGATGAATACACGGTGTCATGTTATCTTTCCGCAGAATATAAAGAAAGATAAGTAAAAAGAAATATGAATGTCCATTACATGGTAATATAGACATTTCGCGATTTTATAAAAGTTTTCCGTTTATACTTGATATTTATATATGATTTTAAAAATAATTAAAATAAGTGTATAAACTCCTCTTTGAAAGAAAAAAATATAAATATGCTCAAAAAGTACTCCATTTCAAGTTGAATTGAATCGAGAACAGTTTCCGTCTACGTAGCGGTTTACTTCTCCGAACACACGGCAGTGTCCAAATATATCGGACAGACTATTTTAAACTACTCATTTCTTCGAATTAAATCGTACGAATATCGTATGAATATCAAAGCCAAGGCGAATCAAGGCCGCTAAATGTGGAATCGAATGTGTGGAATCATGTCGTATGGCTGTAAGATTCCGTCTCGAATCTATCAAACTTTAAATATTATACTTAAATTGTCAGATAATGAATCAATATTATCAAAATTCTAATGAGTCCACTTGGAAAATCGGTTTAAAAAATGAGAAGCGTAAAAAAGAATGCAGAAACACGTAAGATTATTGTTTCCTATAAAATTATCAACTCAATCAAATAACTAGATAAATAAGTAAATTAATAATACAATAAAAAATATTTTTAAAAGTCTATATATGTATGTATATAAAACATACTTATGGATACATTTTTATTGCATACATTTCTCTTATTGCATACATCTATGTGTCCACATCTCGGCTCGTGATACATATATCCAGTTTCTTTTGGAGGGGACTTTGCAGATATACATGAGAACTGCTTCATCGCGTATCTCTAAACGGGAGATACGCATTGATGATACAGCTGATCTCGCCTGCGGCCATGGATCGTCCAAGAACAATGGCGAAGATAGGGGGATGAGGAAGGGATGGGAGGGTTCGACTTAAGGGTCAGGAAGAATTTCGAAATCGTGTCGTGGGAAGAGCGCCGTGGCGAGCCAGCGCGGGTCTTTTCGTTTCGTTGTTCGTGAGCACGCTGGTGTGCATGAGGGGTACACCTAAAGGGACGAAAGAGAGGGTGGAGACAGCGGCGCACCACGTCATGCCACCCCGAAAAAACCCTCGAGACAGTGCCGTCTTTTGCGAGCGGGCTTTGCGGGCGCGTAATTTTATCGCGGCGCGCAACTCGACGGGAACAATTTCCTCTTCCACGAAGAGCCGTGTCGTTTATCGAGAAATCGCCCCCCCCCAGACCGATCGGCATGCATGCCTCATGCAATTCCAAGGAGTAGTTAACGTAATTCTGATGTCGAGCGGATAAGGGCGCGGGAAGAAATTCTTTTGGCGGTTAAAGGGACGTCGGTTTCGCTAGCGCGTCGGTTAACTTTGACTTTGGGTCCTTGTATACGTCATTTATAACCCGTTACAAAAAGCACCGAGTATTTTTCGAGAAAAGTCAAATATATCATTTTTTTTTGCATATCAATCGGTCATCCGATAAAATAGTGTATGAGACTCCAATTATGATACGGAGAAATCGCGTTCTGAAAGAGACAATCTCAGCGCGAATGACATATCTACGAAGTTAAGTCGAACGTAAAATTATAAGCGCAAGGGGAGCACAGTGATCGTATTGTTAACGCGCGTAGAGCCGCAATAATGTAGCCGTCGTTTGTCACGTCTGGCGCCTAAGTGCGCACAAAGAGAGGTCTTACGGCAATATCGGTAAACATTCAATAATTACAATTATTAGTCCGACGATATATTTAACTGTCGTAATATGCTTGCGTCTTGGAAATGCAGCTATACACAGGGTCAATAATTATGTCTCCTTGCACAAACTAATGCATACATGTGATTCGCATGCATATGATTGCATGTGATTTCTCGTGTATTTAATATTCCATGAAAATAAAACATTAGCAGTAATATTGGGAAAAAATTATTTATATATATGTATATCGAATGACACTCTCTGAAATTATGACTATTTTTTTTTCTTGTTATCTGTCCCAAATATAATATTCTTTCTTAATTATAACTCTTTTCATTTTTCCAATACATTCTTTCTATTGTTATCTCTTATGTCCAATACACGTGCACTATTTTTGAATTATTCTTTATAATGAAAACATACACAATTCTATCCACAATACTGTAATTATACATAGCATTACATTGTCATGTTTCAAGTTAGCTTCGTTACATTGCGTGCAGATCGAATTAACATCTCTTGAGGCCTCGTTGAAATACACATCTGGTATTTCAAAAATTAATTACATCTATTTACATGTATCCTTCCCTTTGGGGTGTAAAGGAGAGGGTGCGACTTCGGAATACTTAGTTTAAAATGTGATGGATTTAAAAGCAACTGGCACAGTGCGCGTTAACATCGTTCCGCTTTAATCGAAGGCTCTCCTTGAAAATCGAGAGCCATCGCCGAGAGCCGCGTTCAATTAGATTCGCGATACTCGAAGGCGAGACGATGAAATTCGATCGTGCGTCGTGTCGCGATATGGATCGCTATTGACATTTCACGTCGCGTGTACGTAACTAATTTACGATGAAGTAAAATCGGGAAAAAGCAATCCGCGGTCTCGGGAGACAAGAAACAAGGGGGATGGCGATGATGGCGTCTCTCTGACTCACCCTCGTCATCCGGAGAATTATGGGCATCGAGTGTTCACCTTCTCGTAAAAATTCGGAGATTCTTCTCTATGGATAAATCCTGGGGAACACGTTCATTATTACGACACGTTAAACGCGAGCACTAATTGCTTCTTCCCGGGAATAGAATAATGCCGAAGCGCCAATGCGTTTACTTCTGACACGAAGAGAGTTTTTTCGACTAGATATAAATAGATCATCTTGTACGTTTGTCTCATTGTGGTTTTCGTATTTTTAAAAGAGGCATCGAGTTTATCTACAGTTATCACATATACAGATATCGCAGCAGGTATCGCAGTTTTATCATATTTCTAGAAACACGAGAAGCCGCGAGAAACGTGACTTTACGAGCGTAACTTTTTTCAGCTGTCGCGATTATTGTACGACCTCTCCACATTGTAACTAATAGCTCTTTCTCTCTCTCTCTCTCTTTCTCTTTTGCTTGGAGATACTTTAAGAAAGACGAATGACTCCGAAATCATTAATTGCGTAACTCTTGCACTTTTTTGCTACGTGTGAGATCCGTGTTATTTTAGATGTTTCTAATAAATAAATTCACGAAAAAATTTATGAAAAAAACTATAATCTACTTCCTGGCAGCGAAGTTAATTTGTGATCATGATATTTTTACGATAAGTGACAGTGAAAGCATAGAGGATCAGCGATCTTTTCGGTCCTTTGATCTGAGTTGTAAATTTCAATTAAGACTTGGGTCAAAGATATATTCATTTGCCAAAATTTCAAAATAAAAGACTCATTTAATTTTGATTTAATGTGAACCTTTAATATTTAGCCTCTCTCTCTCTCTCTCTTTCTCTTACAATTGTACAATTTCAACCCGGCTAACAGCAGCCAGTTGATGGAGCCCGATAGCTTTTAGAAAGTATCTAAATTTAAGAAGTAGCACCACACCCTTCTCTTTTCGATACGACGCGTGGCCTGTCATCTGCGCTTCCTTGTAACGCGGCGATGCGAACGTTGAAATTGGAAGAGAGCAAAAGCGATTGAGCGTAGCACAGGAGGACGGCGAGGGGATCCGTGTTAACCAGAGCGAGCGACAGAGAGAGCCGAAAGGCGACATGCGAAAAAATACTCTCTTGGCACTCGGCTTCGGCAGACAACGAGATAAATAGCATGCGTGGGTGCGGCTCGACGATGTCTACGGGCCACACGCCACGTTTCAAGTGGATCAAGCGAGCGAACCACGTGAATCCGTGAGGGGAACGACGCAAGAGAGATCGTGAAAGAAAAAAAAAAAAAAAAAAAAAAAAACGTAAGAGAGCGGAAGAAAGAGCGAGGAGGGAAACACGCCGATGTGTTACAGAGACAAGGAGAGTTCTTACTCACGTTTTAAGTGCACCGACGACGTTTTAATGGCGCATCAGGTAGGAGTAATGCGCGTCGTCCTTGCGGGATTACTCCGCAGTCCCCTTTGATTGTCGTCTCGCGAGGATATTTATGCGTTGTCGGGATAAATAGAAGAGAGCGCGCGACGAACGAGGGACGGCGGATGCAGGGGGTATAATTAACGATCGAACCGCGGGGGTGCATAAAGGTTCCGCATGAGTGATATGCGCGCGGCCGTCGAAAAATCTCATCTGATTAACGAAATTGTATGTGGCTCAGTCTCGAGCTTAACGAGCTACTCCGGCAATTTTGACACGAAACGATAGATTTGTTTTTTTTTGTTTTTGTTTTTTTTTTTTTAATCAGACAATTATCTCGATTTTTTTCTAGTTTTCTGCCATATTTTTAATTGACGAGACAGAGAGAAATGATAAATTGAGATAAATTAAAGTAGACTTTGTTCAATATTTATTTTAATTGCGTAACCTTCTTATTAAGTTAAATAGAAGGAAAAAGAAAAATATGGATAAGTATATAACTTTTCATGAAAAGTGAAAAAAGGAGTAAATTATATATCATATAGTGTAAATCATATAGTGATTTAAAATACGGCTTATTAATGTACGCGCTGCGATCTTGTCTGAAGTTAATCCGCATTATCAACTTCTGAATTGCCAATTATAAATCATTACAGAGTGCAAATCACTTCGGTACATTGCCAGAGTGCGAGATGCCGAACGTATATCTCATGATTTATACGACGTCGCGTCATTACGCTCACGGGTGGCAAATTACGGACTAACTATAATTTATAGCCAATAAATATGGGCGCAATGTTGTGCGCGAGCGAGGCTGCTACCGTCATATTCAATGACCGCGACACAATCGATTTAACAATCGAATAGAATAACGATTTATATCAATCCTTGCGGAAAGTACAAAAGAGATATTCCCGTCGCAGTTCTGCCTTCTTAATATCGCAAATGCACTTTCTGGGTGGTATATACGTAATGATATTTTTACATAGTGTATTATTATATTGATTTCGACGCTAATATTTTATACAGTATCGAAAAGAATACGCGGCAAGTTTCTTTTTAATTCATCGTTCTTTTAATATTTCCATTATTCTATGTATGATTCTCCTGCTCATTCATTTAAAAAGCAAATAATGATAAAGTTGACGTAACTTTCAATTAATTTAAACAGAAATGATAACGTCAAATATTGATATAATCGCTTCCGCTATAGTAATTGTGTTGCCAAAATTTAATCATTTAAGGATCAATGGTGTCCCTTTTTCGGACATTCTCCGCGTGCAGATGATTCAATTTCTCGTCTCTCTATGTGTCGCCGAGTGAAAAAGGAAATCGAGGTACCCGAATCGCATCGCAGCTTTACGGATACAATTGAATTTTGATGCAATGCGTCATGCGTTCATCTACCCGTCTCAACATCAAAATGGATTAGGAATAAAGCATCAGAACTTTCTATACCGTTAATCATCCACAGAAATAGAGCAAAAAGATATTATTTCCATCGATTTCCATCGTGTTTCTTTATCATCACAATTCTTTCAAACGCGCGCGCGTTTGCGATAATATGATTTATTTTAATAAAATGCCGAATAAAAAAAAGAATTATTTCTGATCCTTCGATTAACAGTTCGCATCGAGATCTCGTTTCCGGCGCGGCTTACTCTGATATGTGGGCATGATAATAAGATTCTTATGGGAGAGAATGAATGCGGATGAATCTCGGGAATCCGACCTATCGGTGTTTTAATAATACACGTGTCTGCGTGCACGTGAACACGTTGCAGGCACACGACACAGCATGCCGCGAATATTTGTCTTATTTCTTCGATAAAAGGGCGCTCTGTTTATTCGTCGCATTTCAGGCTAGCCGATCTCCTTTGTAATATCCAACACGGGGTATGGCATCGATGCTTGGCTTGGGGTGATCGTATCGTGGATTTTCATGGAAATCAAGACGCATATAAACCCGAGATATTTTTCGATCGTGGTGGATCGATCGATCGCAGATAAATTCGCGCGGCCGTTCGTCTCGTTCGATCGCGCGAAATATATGAACGATCCCGGTTCAATTCATTCGGTTCTGCGAGTCGGACTTTGGTAGAAATCGGCTTTAAAGATTACTCCTACGTTGGGGAATCTCTGACAAATCGAACGGGCGACACACCCAACCGGCTAATGCGTGAATAATGTCCGTTGGAAGCAGCAAAAATATACGCTCGGGTCGAAGTTTCACGCTGATAAAGGACATAGTTCCTTTAGAGAATCTCTTTTCATAATGCATAGTTGGATGATGTTAGAAAAAAGTCGCGAAAGTTTTTTATTATCTATTCTTTAACACATAAATAATTTGTTATGCGAAAGATAAAAAAAAAAGAAAAATAGAGAAAATTCACCTTAAATTGGTCGAATATTCGACTAATGTCAGTAGAAACTTTTTCCCTTTCTGAATTGCTAAACAGGAGGAAGTCTATTTATATGTACAGTGTCGGAGTAAAATATAGAGAAACAAAAAACTCGGGGAAGAAAATGTTCATTCTGAATCTTTCAAAAGCCAAATATGATATCAAATGAATCGTCTCATTGAAAAGCAATATTCGTTAAATATTCGATAAAGATCAAAGCCTTCATGAAATTGTAATTCTAATTCGCACACGCTGTTGCGATTATTTTTATATTTTTCTAATAACTTGATTTTGAAAAAATACTGCAGTTCCTCTGATTTATACTCTCTTTTTGACATTAATGACACTAACAAGCCTTCTCGTATGAAAGACATGTATCTAACAAGGGTGCAAAAATGGTCTTACGCAAGAGTGTTGCCGAAAAACTTTCCCCCTTTAAATTAAAGCACTCCGAGATATTTCATTCTCTCGTTTAACGTATATATACATATATATCCCGTATACTTAACAGAATTCGATCGCGCGCAAGAGAGCGCATAATTTCATACCTGGTGAGACGGCAAGCGCGAGGAAGGCAGCTGCGGCAACGGCGAAGAGTATCCTGAGCGCATTTCCCGAGCCGCGTCGTCTTCTGCCCGGCCTCCTCTGTACGGCGCGACAGCAGCAGGAATCGTCATTGCGGTAAACCCTCGTCGTGGAGTCGGACGGTCGTCGGGGTTGCACATCGAGAACGATATAGGCCTCTTCCTCCTCATCCTCTTCCTCCTCCTCCTCCTCCTCCTCCTCCCCGTAGGGCTCTTCCTCGCCGTCGGCGTCCTCGGGCAGGTCGGCGGCCGCCGTTGCGCGACGTCGACGCGGCGATCTTGCTGAACGCGGGTCGCCGGCACTGCGGTTGCCGCCGCCGCTGCCGGCACGTTCGATCGCCGGCTCGCCTCGATACATGGCCTGCGGGTGCAGCGACGACGACGGTGGCCAGCAACGTGCCACCGGGGTCGGCTGCGCTCGTCAACGTATCCTATCCGCGGTGGCCGCGACTACACCCACGCCAGTACTACCTACGGCGGCCCGGTCCCTCACCCCGCCTGCGACACCGTGCGACCTGGCGACACGATCGCTGCTGCGAGGCATTACCGCGACCTGGGCCGTCAGCCGAGCCACCACCAGCCCACCACTAGGCACACGTAGCACCAACCAACCGATCAACCACTGACTTCCCTCGGTCTCACCGGAACCGTTGCTCTCTCCGTTGATCTCCTCTGATCTACCGATCTCGCGACCTGATATCACTGTACGTCCCCCGTCGGCCGACGGGGTATCTCTCGTCACAATTGAATTATCTCTGCGGGATGGACCTTTTATGAAAATGATAATAATCGATGTAGGACGAATAGTCAGTTTCGCGCTTCGTTTCGTTTCGACGTTTCAGGACGACGACCCGTGAGTACGCGCCGTTGCTCTTTTCACGTGACACACGTCGCGGACTGTCACGTAGTATATCGTGACGCGGGTGATAACGGGTGAAGGCCTCGAGGAATCCGCGTATTAGATTCGCCGCGTCGGAGGGAAGAAGCCCTCTAAGCGAAAGCGCGCGTTGTGTATTAGCGATGACACGCGTCGAGCGCGGAAAGAAAGAAGGGTTCGATTGTATCTCTCTCTCTCTCTCTCTCTCTCTCTCTCTCTCTCTCTCTCTCTCTGTCCCTGTTCTCCGCACCCTCTCCTCCTTCTCCCTTACTCGGCCGGAGAAATTCTTTTGTCCCCTTGCCTTCTCTACGCGAGACTCGACGACCACCCTTGCTTGCACAACGGGGAACGACCACCAAGCGCCATCGAACCACCTTCCTTCGCCACTCTTCTCGTCGAAAAAACTAACGACTGACTACCGCAGCTCATGCGTCGTCCAACGCGCCCGGACACTACCACCGTCCGGTAGGAAGTGTCGGCTGCCACGAGGTGAACATCTCTGCGAGGTCTCTTGCCAGCGGCAGCGGCGACGGCGGTGGTGGCGGTGGCGGCGGCGGTGGTGGCGGCGGCGGCGGCGGCAACAGCGGCGGTAGCAGTACCGGTGGTAGTGGTAGCACCGTAAAGGCGGTAGTAGCGGCGATGGCAGCTGCAGCTGGTGGTGCACCGATGCATCGAGCAATTGCGCTTCGCTCGTGCACACGGTGGTCCCGACTACTTATTCGTACAGCGGACACACAGACAATCTTATAATTTTATTAACAGTCGTCTAGGAAATCGTCTACCCGATATGTGAAAGGGTTTTATTCCCTTTCTCTCGCATATTAAAATAGAATTTGCGCGATCCCTCCCGACGGCCTAAATAGATAAATCCAACCCCTTCAGCTCTAGAGTCTCTTCGCGTAATGGTCCGTTTTCTCTCCGTCTATCTATCTATCTATCTATCTATCTATCTATCTATCTCTCTTTCTCTTCACGTTACGCTCAGTTCTGCTGTCGCAGAAGAGCAGACCGATCCGTCACCGTGAACTCTCGCTCGTGCACTGCCGTGGCTCTTTCGCTCCACTGACTGGGGGATAACGCGCCGGCTGCCAGCAGGCCAGGCAGTGTGGCGAAGCTTTCTAGTACACGGCCAGCTACTAAGCAACACCACGCACGACGGGCAGCCTCACGACTGCCCTCGACTGCCGTAAGTGTGTGTCTGCTGCTCGCCCGCCCGTGTCGTGTCGGCGCGGCGCGGCGCGACCTCGCGCGCAGGCGGCGTCGGCGTCGGCGTCGGCGTCGGCGTCGGCATGCGTCGAGCGGAACGGCGACGACGCCGTTAGTCGGCGTAGCTGCGAGCGAGCGGATACCGGCTAAGGCAGAGAGACGGCGGATGGTTCTTTTCGCTCTCTCGCTCACTGGGACTAACGACGGTGGTGGTGGTGGAGGCGGCGGTGGCAGCAGCGCCGCCGCCGCCGCCGCCGCCGCCGCCGCGACGACGACGTCGCGATGGTCCCGCGGAGGAGCGCCCCGTCGATGCCATCGGCCTGGGCCGAAATCGATGCCCCGCAACGAGGCGTCTGAAACGCGGCACCCCCGTCGACCTGTGCCACACACCGCGGCTACTACACACGCCTTACCCCCGGCGCGGATATAACGGGTGTCCTATTTTGCCCCGGGGCGCCGGGGCGCCTTCGATTTGTTAAACATTTTCAAAGACGCTACTACTCTTTTCTCTTGTTCTCGTCTATTTTTCTCTTGAAGTTTAATAATAATTTAAAATGTCCTGTCACAATTTTATATATATAAAGCGATATTTGAAAAAAATATTCTACATGCCTCGGGAATTTAAAAATACATAGAATAGCTTGAGAAAAATATATCGCAATCATATCATTTAAGATGACTTAGATAGAAGTATAAAGTAAAGAGAGAGAGTATAGAATGACAGGTTTCTGATGTTCGCTTTTCATCTTAAAAATGTATCTTTTTTTGTTTCTAGAAAGTATAAGTCTTTGATTTTTACAAGTAAAATCGCGGCACACCTTGTATACACACAACCCTGCTCGCAAAAGATCACGAATATTATCCTGTCAAGTAAATGTATACTGAACAAATACAAATATATGTACATTTATGTCTACGTGCAAATTTGGACACGTGTATACGTGTGTTAGTATTATACAGACATGCGGCAATACTGTGTACACTGTCGACACACCGAGGGATGTAGACACAAATAAGCAATCGAACTCGAACGCATGTACAAGTACGCGGATATGTTGAAAGTATTGGAGAGACGTGCCAGGAAGAGGCGAGGTCTTGCGGGAAGAATTTCCTTCGATTTATCAGTTGCCTTTAGTTCCTTAAAATATGCATTGCCTCATTATATATATTGAGCATATTACTCAAAAGAAATATAGGGTCACCCCTATATTTCTCCAATTGGAAAGACATTCGTAAATAGATATAAAGGGGATGTATCATATACAACTCGTGCATTTTTCTTTTTCAATTACAGATTTTCGAATTCAGGATCAGCCTGTATATGTTTCGCCTAGATACATACATATAGAGATAATAAATAACAAACGGCCCTCTTTCTTTTTTCTTTCCTAAAATAAATAATGCGCGCGTATGCGGGTAATAAATAATATATGCCGACCAGTAATATATATAACGAATCCAGAATTTGTGGGAAAGTTTTTCTTTTCATTGTTATCACATCACGTGAATATGCAAATATAGGTAGGTCGATAGGATTTTCTGAAACTATAGCAACCCTGCACGAGGTAACAGACCCGAGTGGAGAACATAATGCAACTGCATTTTGACACGATTGCATGTGCTGCTATGACGAACCTGTATAGGACGTTTCTGCTGTCAGTTTTCACAGGTAATTCGTGTTTTAAAGATCTAGGATATTTTCAATCAATTGTGCGACACACGGAATAATATATTAAAAGTAATATAAGTATAATTTTTTTGTCTCATACATCTCTTTTACTTAATAGTCACGTTACACATTTTTATATATGCATTACTTCGTAATATATATGAATATTTAAAAATCGTTAATTAAAGTTATTATTATCTGTATCTGATAAATATAATCTTATTTGACGGTCCACCGAATCGATCTACAAACAATCTCCTTTTATTGTTTCGCGTATTTTTGGCAAGGCTCGTGCTGTACGCATAAAACTACTGCTTGCAAAGTGCTTTCGAACAAGGTTGTCTTCTTTAACCGAAAGTTCTTGATTCTGTGAAACATTGCCAGCAAGTATACCACATGCAATTGTGGTAAATTTTACTCCGATTTGCACTTCTCATAAGGAAATAATAAGCTATAGAATATCTGATTTGTAATTGAGTTGAGTGGTGTACTTAATCATAAGCAAATTTAAATAACAATTCTGTAAATGTTCATTTGAAAGAAGAATAGTCTTTTCTTTCTATAGCTTCTATTTATATCTTATCGGAGTATTATATTGGTCTACAAATTAATTGAGTTAATGAGATAATAACATTAATACTCGATGTTAAATAATTTACAAAACGTCAAACAATATTTGACAGCTGAAAAAAAAAGAAAACGCACCAATACTCCGATACATTACACAAATTATTATTAACGTTCGCAGTGGCAATTGCATTTCCCGCGGGCAATTTCGGGCTTCCAAAATTCGCATGGGATCATCGTCGTGTTGGCGGGAGTCAATAGACTCCTCCGTTGCGGCAGATGTGCGTATCGATTTCGGGACGTGGTCGATGGATTCGCGCGTGTCCCCGAACGAACGCGATACCGCGCGCCTTGCTCTTTGAGACGCCGCGCCGGTGGTTCCTCGTTACATTGCGTATATCCTGCCTGCGTATGCTGCTTCGTCCACGCACCACGTTGCGGCGACGTCGGCGTCGTCATCGTCGTCGTCGTCGTCGTCGTCGACCAGCAGGCACACGCAGCGCGAAGCAGGGGGTTTCGCAGGGGGAGCACCTGGAGGGTAATCCACGCGCGGCCGGCATCACCCTCGCCAGGTGGCTGCAACTTGTTGTTGCGGGACCCCGCGGACCTACGTGTAGGCCTTCTTTCTCCCTCGTTTATGCCTCCCTCCTTCCCTCTTCGTCCTCTCTCTTACGCGTATAGTTCTACCACTCATGATTGATCTCCGTGCGTATAGAGATGCACTTATAGATCAACATTCCCGTTTTTCGCGAAGTGGCGAAGAGATCGGAGCTCCGATTTTAAAACGGAAAATTGGTTTTTACAGGAGGAGAAGCGGAGAAGGAGCGGGGTAGAAACAGATGTGAGATGGACTACGATTGTGATGGACAGTTGCGGCAAATATTACATGGCATCGCGGCAAACGTGAAATTATACACATTATAAAGATATTAGTCTCCATTTTATTTCTTACTTTTTGATGTTTTATGTGTTTTTTTAATAAAACAAAAAAAAATGATCGTTTTTGTATTCGACGAGAATTAATGTTCTATCGCCTTTCACGTTAGTTTAGTTTGGCTTCTCGTCTTTACTAACATTTTTCTACAAATGATTTTGCATCGTATCTTAAATCGTCGCAAAAGTGAATAAAAATAGATCGTTGTGGTTGAGGACGGAGAACACGAAGAAGGACAGCTGCTTTCACGCATCATTTACGGTACCGTTATTCCGAAATATCTCCTCGGGGTACGACGAGGATCACACTGTCGTTCGCGTTGAAAGAAATGCGTGAATTTTCGTGTCACGCGAGCAATCTTCCCAAAAGAAATGTTCTCAGTGGATACCCTTAGAATGACACGCGCCACGTCTGTTTTTTTCTTTCAACTTTTACAGCCGTCGATCTTTCGATTGTTAATGTAAGAAACGTTTCTTGTAATATACAGGCGATATCACCTTCCATCCCTTTCAGGTCTAATTGTAAGATGATTATATATATTGTATCTGATAACCTGTTCATCTCACAATTTTTGATTGTGCAATATATATCATGAACTATTTAAGCTAATAATTGCTACATCATCTGAGAAACGTACGTTCAATTACTAAAAAATCGTGTTTTGTCGCGATTTACGTGTACCCGCATCGTCAAAAGTGTAAGATTGCATAAATTTCTTGTTTTTACTGTAAAAATATACACACGCTAACAATGCATTACAATAAGTATCCATTTCTAAATAAAAGGCTATTTATTTAAAATTCAGCAATTTGAAACGTCTCTCTGAAATCCGGATACATCTTCGTATTAATAATTAGCTCGAACTAATAAATTTTCTTTCGACAGACTTCCTTTCAAAGCTGTCAGAAAAAAATGCAGCAGATTGACGAGATTCGTTCGGATATCGTTGCAACATCCACGCGAAAAAGAATGTGTCAGATCGCGCGAATACAGAATATTCGTGAACAATTTCATACCTGCTGCGGCGAATGTGCGAATGAGAGATTTCAGCATCATCTTTAAACTGGATCGTATTTTAATCCGGATGATGAAAAGCATTCCGATCGTCCTCTTAAGGACAGTCGCGAGGCGGACAGAAGAGAATTGTGCGTCGGGGGTTACTGATACATAAGTAGGACACTCGCGAAAGGGGTTAGTTCCCTCTCCTACGCATTGTGACAATGGCAAAACTTGAAACGACATCGTCGTCGGACTTGGCTTCCGGCCATTTCCCGGCTATCGATCCACAAAGCGTTACGGCGAAGCTATTCCACGTGCAATTATTTGGTGTATCGTGTGTATAATATACGCCGACTTGCTTCGCACACCAGGAACCGGAAGACGCATTATCCTTGTTTCGGAGGGACGATTCGCGAGATTTATGCGTCGCTTGTACAAGTTCTGAATTGATTATGCAACTGTTCGATTACGCTAACTGTGCTCGTCGACGCCCGCTACTGTCATTTCAAATATTCATTAAATCGATATTCGATCATATTCAGTTATAATATTTTCTGACGAATAACATTGCAAAAACTAATTGACTAATTCGATAATTGATATTATAAAATTGTTCCCGAGTATTTCGTGATTTTAATGCATTTATGCATTTATACACGATAACAGTGTGATGTTGTTAATATATTATTTAATCTTTATATTGACATTAATAAATGTTATATTAATATATCTCTGTAGAATTGTGTGTATGGAAAAGAAATACCAGGGGCTATTCTTAGCGCGAGATAAATCGGTGTGAACGACTCCAGGTGCATATATCGAGGAAACCCCTCGCAATCGCTCGCAAACCCGTAGCCGGTGAACAATCAAACACATAGATAGGTACATGACCGGAATCGACCCTAATGCGAGCACAAATGTGAACTAATAACGCCGCTGCAATAATGAAATTGCACGTGACACGTGAAATTTGCAGTCACGTTCTCTTCGCGATGCCACCCATCGACCTAGAAATCTTTTCAACAATGCAAACAACGTCAATGTCGTTTTACGTCGCTCGTCTCTCAGAATCGGAAACGGTTTTCGTGCCGGTCGTATTACTTCGTAAGACCACGAAGAGGCAGATAACTCATCGTCATAATGCGTTTCGGTCAGGTCAGCTCAGGTGTAAGGAACGATCCGTGAGAGTCCGCCCTACATGAGTACGACGCGAGCATACGTTTCCACGTATGCGTGGAATCGATAACTGGGAATTAGTCTGCCTGGCTGTCTCCCAGAACTAAATGCGAACACGCGGCGGGAGAAAAATTTAGTCGATCGCCCTTGGGAACCGACATATTCACGCGAGTTCCATTTATTACTACTACTGCAAATATCGAGAAAAACAGTCGACTATTTTATTTGCCATTTTTTTCCGGCTGTAATATCAAAAGTTTATTTTTATTCATATAAAGCTTCTTGTGTAAAAGATGAAGATAATGATTTTTTTTTTAGTAAGGGTGCTTCTTCTTCATCATCAATATTATCGTCATTAGTAGAAAAGATATTGGGATGTGTAATAAATAAATTGTAGCATTAAGGGATAATAATGATGCTGAGGAATCCTTTCAAGAGAAATAAGTAAATTATAAATTAATAAATTTAAGATGTTCTTCGGAATGTGAATAATTTAATTCAATGGGCAATGAACGATTAATTCAAGTGATCATGTTGAAAAATAAAAACAAATCTTTATAAAAGACAACTTTAAATACAAGAATACTAGTTAGCTAAAAATTATTATGCAGATAAATTTAATTAGAAAAAAAGAATTTAATTACTTATTTTTCTATATCTCTGCGGATAATCGAGAATTTTCAGCGCAATGAAATATTAAAATCTCTATTCTCTTGACTATGAATTTGGCAGAGCTTTTAATTTTTGAAAAAATACAACTTCTCTGCTAAATATCGTAATTATGAAATACTTCTAATAGGAAACATTTTTGTTTGAATCATTTCTCACAAATCCTATGATTTTGGCAATATAGTTAGATTAATCGAATTAATTACGAGAAGCTGCTTTAAACCTTAAAGCATCCCTCGCGTTAAGGCACATATACGAAAATACGTGTCTCTTGTTTCTAGAGATACCGTATCGAATATCTGAAATTGATTAATAAATCGGGATAAAGCGGGAAAAAAATCTCACGAAATCTTTTCTCAGTAGCTCATCAGTGTGAATCCCGTATATTATCCCCCTTTATCTCTTTCTCATTTTCGCTTGCTCTAATATACCATATACGCCCGAAAATATTGCACCCACGATGAACACACACGTAAAGAACATTAGCCGCCAGAATAGGGGTGGCAAAGTAAACGCGGCAGAACAAACGAAAATGTGCCCGTATAAGAGGCCAGTCTGAGAGAAGGAGAGAAAGGGAGACGGAGACATTGTCACTATAGCCGGTACCGAGGATCAATACGTCACGAACACGGTCACAACTATTCGTGCATACATGCGAGGCTGCGCCCATACCAACCATCACACTCTGAGATAACTTCTGCAGATTGTATATTATATAATCGTATGCACACATCACCGAAAACGAGCTGGCACGCCTCAACATACCTATACGTGATCACACAAGATCGATCGTCGCGAGATCAAAAAAAGTATGCATTACGTTTATAATATACGAGATGGATCCGGATACGGAACGTATATGGAATACGGATACGGAAACCGACACACACACACACACAGCCTTTTTTTCAAATTTATAAAATTTATTCCTATATATATATATACTTTTTATTACACTTGGCTCTATGGTGAATACTTGCGATGTTTATGCATTGCCGTAAGATACTGATAAATCTCCTATATATATTTATTAAAAAGATTTTCTTTTTTTTATATGTCGCGATAATGTAGCGAGATAGATTTCCACAAGAACGTCTAGTGTATTTTTGTTCGTTATTATTGCAAACTATAATCCTTAACTTTGATTAGAAGTAAGTCTTTAATAAAAGCTATATATACTGGCAGTCTCTCTTCTCTAATTCATCTGTCATTTGTTAGCTGTATTTTTATCGTTAAAATATAATTTACGTTTTCAATTGCATCACTTAAAATTACGTTTATTAAGAAATATATGTCAACTCTATGGTAAGAATTTCCGAAATTAAATCAAATTATAAATTCAAGTTGTAAAATATGATAATTGGCAAATAATCCTGAGTTATTATGCTACATAAAATAGAAAAAGGAAATTGGAAGCATAATATGTGTATGCATATAAACACATTATTTTTACATAAAGAAACCTAAAGATAAAAGTAACGCTATGTTAAGACATTCAGTACGTAAAAAGTATTTCTTATCAACTATTTTAAGCCCACTGATTAATGCCCATTTGCTATACAATAATACTTTGTTTCATTCTCAGTTTTTTGATGCAAAAATAAAATTGGTAACTGACATTTTTTTATTTGAAAATAGATGTAAATATTGCCATATATCTTTTAAAAAAAATATTTTTTCAACATTTGCTTTCTGTGTTTTAACAAATATGATATAATATTCTAAAATAGTATAACTTCGTAATAAAACAATAAGAATAATTTTGTTTTAGAGGTGGGACTCTCTCTTATAGTTTTATTCTTATTATGCATTTTATTTTTTCTCAAAATGTCAATTGCCACGTTTTATATGCTTCCATTTATCATATCACACTTTTAGTAAAGTTTGTCATAAAACTCACAGCACAAGTGTCTGCTTGATACAGGTTTTAGTTGAAAAAATCTTCAACTTCCGCTAACTCTCTTGCTCGTGCCTGTTGATGGGCCCAGCGAGCTTCTGCGAGCTTGTCACTTAATCCCCATTTATCATGAAACACGCGTTTGCCGCAAGTTGGACATTTCTTACCCCCTAAAACAAAAAAATAAAAAGTTTTTTTTTAAATCTTTTAATTTTTTTTTAATGTTTCAATATGATAATATGATATTTAAATAAAAATCTTATTTTACCATGGAATGGCGGAGTCTTCATGTATGTCACGAGACATTTTAAGTGGAAGAGATGACCACAGTAAAGTCTTTCGGCGTGGAAATCCGCATTTTCGTCGGTTACAACCTCTTCTGGGTTTGCTGGCAAGCATATTACTTTGCAATGTTGACAAGGCTCTTGTGGAAAAGCTTTTATAGCTCTGTATAAATTAAATCATGAAATTTAAAAAAAGATATAATTAAAAGTATACTGATGTAAGAATAAGAATTACTTTATGAGAAAAGAAGCAACTGTGTTTAATGATGGTGATGGAGTGAATAATTTCTGGGTTTGTTTCTTCAATGGTTGTTCGACACATTGTCTTGCTAATTCTCTTCCTTGTCCAACTAGATAGCGATTAAACAATGGTGGGAAATTTGTATCAACATCAGTAAATCTGCAAATAAATGATGTAAAAATTAGTAACGACGAATTAGTTAAATTTTAATTTGCTGCATGAATTTTACAGAAAAAATTGAACATACGTCATGCAATTGATGGGATAATTATTTGGAACTTCAAGCTTGGTCTTAAAATGATATAAGTCTTGATATAATGCTAAATAAATATAAGAATTCTTCTGCTTCAATTTTAATTCGTCTTTGTCTCCTAGAAGTTTCTTTAATGTTGATATTTCATCGTAGCAACAGATGAGAGGATTCTCCTCAATAAAATTTCTGATAAACTTTAAAATCAACAAGACCTACAAGTACAAGAGAGAATTTATTATACAATATAAATTTTAAATATAAATTACTAGGTATAAATCTAAATATAGGAACCTGTGCTTTGTTCAACAAACGTTTGCACTCCTTTTCGCAGACTTCTGTTAGTCCATCGAGCAACTTTGTAGACAGAGTTTTACTTTTTAACTCGATAAACAACGGCGACGCGGGATAATCTTCTCGGAACTGAATGCACACGACGAGTTGCTTGAACGATGTTTTTCTGCAAGGTAAGAAAGCCAACGATTAAAGGATACACAATGACGACAAAATGATTTTGATTCGAGATGCAACGAAGACGCAATGTAGAGTTTTCTTACGTTATTTCGACGCGGACCATGTTTTGCACGCAAGAGACGAGGCGGCTTCCGTCAACAACATTGTGACACAGCTGAGATACTTCTTGCAATTCATCGTCGATAAATCCCATGAGCAAGTGAGAACGCGTTAAGGAGAGACGTTCCGGTAGTTCTGACGCTAAGAGAAAGCAGTCTCGGCGTAATTACGGTGCAACATAATCTCCTGACCGACTCTCTCGACGAGTTGTTCCAATCGCAGCGTAAACAATAAAGCAAATATTTATGTTGACGGAGCGTGCCTTGCCGTTTACGTCACAAGCAATTGATCAGAAGATGATCAAGATCGCCCTTTGACGATTATTCCTCTCACTTTCGGCGTTTCTGCACAGCCGCGTATTTCAAAGCGGATCAAACGTGCCCATTAATGAAAAATGTATGCATTCAGAAATTTGATATCTTAGAAAGGTCACGTGATATACTATTTACTATTTATAAGCTGTCTCTCTCGCTTTAGTTGACAGTTTATGAATGATTTTTTTTAGTATGTACTGACACCTGGCAGTCTACATCGGAACACATAGATAGGGAAGAATTAGGAAGTGAAGGAAATGTAGCGTGCATATATTGGCCAGCCTGGTATCTAGACGTTGTAGTTAGTGCTGCCGCGCATGTGCGAGAGGAAAATCTAGAAAAGTTTCGGAACGCTCGAAGAAAGATGTCATAACATAACCTCTGAAACCTAACCTAGTCTGTCTATGTATCCCACGTGTTTGTTGACTTGAGTTCGAGATTTAACTGAAGACGTGGAGGACTGTATTCCAGAGACAAATATTCATAAAAGAAGAGGAGCCAAAGACGGCAATTTTCCAAGAAAATTATGAGAATCTCGAAAGTAATCACGTAATTTCGACAATCATACCAGTCTAGTGTTTTCACTGTAAGAACCGCGAAACTCGAAGATGTCGCGAATAACCGACGCGAAGGAAGTGATCCTGACGAGTGACACTACCGGAGAAAGTTGGAGCGCCGCGGTATGGGATCCCCGGAATGGTTCTATGTTGTCGGTGTACAAGAACGCGGCGGCGCTCGGTCATCGCACTCTTCAACTTCTGAGCGACAGCTACGTGTTGGGTGCCAGTGCCACGAAACCGCGTTTACACATCTGGCCGTTGAACAGCCCGTCACCCTTGCCGAATATCCATCTAAACACGCCGGGCAAGGTGAACGCCCTGACTTGCACGCCCAACGGTTCCTACATAATCGCCTCGGTGGACGAGAAGCTATTCATCTGGCAGACCTGCAACGGCAGGATGCTGGCCAATCTAACCAGGCACTATCAGACCGTTAGCTGTCTGGCAATCACGAAGGACGGTTCGCTGTTCGCTAGCGCTGGCGAGGATGGCCTGGTGTTCGTATGGTCTCTCTACAGAGCGTTGAACAACAAGCAAGACTGTCCTCCCGTTCATACTTTCTCTAATCATAATATGCCAATCAGAGATATGCACTTCGGCTTTGGCGGAGCTCGCGCGAGATTGTACACAGCCTCGTTGGATCGAAGAGCTAACATCTACGAGCTCGGCAGCGGAGCTCTTCTGGTTTCGGTGATATTCGACGCGCCGCTCACAGCGATCATCGTGAACTCCCGTGAGAGCGAACTCTTCGTGGGTTGCACGACCGGTGATATATTCCAGTGTAATCTGCACGAGCCGCCACGTGGAGTTGAACAGCACGTGGAAAGGGACGAGGAGACAGCTGTGTTTAGAGCTCACAAGTCGCACGTCACCGCCCTGTCGATATCCGTAGACTGTCGTTCTCTCCTGTCTGGATCTACCGACGGAGCCGTCCATGTCTGGGACATTGTCAGCCGGCAGGTACTCAGAACGATTGAGCATAAGGGGCCAGTTACCGCCGCATTCTTCGCGAAGGGGTTTGAAAATTTTCGCGCTTCCATTCTCGAGCCACGCTTGGAGGTGCGTCACTTGCAAAGGACATCGGAGGCCGATGGCAAAGAATCGAACGACGTTGTCGAAGTGATTTCCAGAGGACGAAATCCGGCAGAGATTCTGGACTTTAAATCCTACGTAGGAAGTACCGTTGATTCTTCAGAACGAGAGGAGTTGTTAAAGCAATTGACGAATTTGAAGGAAGAGATTCAGAAGTTGAACAAGATCAACGCCAGCCTATTTAAGTATAGCGTCACGCATGTTCTACAAGAGACAAATGATGAATGATGGACGATATTAGAGATATAATAAAGATTTTATCTATCTTCGAAACAGACTGAAAATTTAATTATATCTTATAAGATAAAAAAAATATATAGTAGAAAAAAAAAGAGAGATAGAGAGAAGTATTAGATACCATTTTTTTCTTTGTATGAAAATATGTTTTATCTTATTAAAATATATCACAATCTTCCTACAGATTATAAAAATACAATTATCAAAAGGATTAAAAATTTTTTTACACGAGAAAATACATCTTTATTTGTAAATTGTTTGACAATTTTTACGAATGTAATAAATGCATAAACACTTTTCTATTTTATTTTTGTTTTTTATTATTTTGTTTTTTATTTTTTTATTGTTTGTTTTAATATTTTATTATTGTATTCCATTATTTTTTACTGTTTTTTTAATGTTTTATATTGTTTTTCTTTTTTTCGCGATATTCAAGTATTCCAAATATTCAATTAACGCTAAATAAGAAGACTTTGTATTTTACCTTAGGTTGAAACTTAATATTGCGAGATTTATTACATTCATGTAGTGTTATCTGTAAAGGGCGCCACTAATTATCTTTACTAATTAGGATATTAGACGGGAAAATAATTTCTTTGGCGGATGATCTGCCACCGCCGAATCGAGAGGCGACGTGTTATCCTTTATCCTTTTCCCTTAAAATACAATATTATAAATAACATCCTTTTTCTATCGAGATGGCATAAAATAGGTAAGATATAAGTGAAAATGACATTTTACTGCCAAATCTGAAGAAAAATTTTTTTCTCGCAATATTGAGTAAAATATAAGCACGGTAGAGCGATCTTCGCTTTCTCGCTGGTCTTTCGCGACATTAAACTATTTATTTTTCTTTCTCTTATAACGAGATATAAGAAGCATACAATTAGTAAAAATCTTCTTTGAAAAAATCAATCACTTTCTTCTCTCGAAATAAATTCACTAAACACGTACGCATACTGCGTACCAGTATTCTTTATCCATATCCCTATACACGTGTGCAATTAATTAGATAGCAAGTTAGCTAAATGTTAGCTACGATCTTCATCGACGCTCCTTTATATTTAAATGGTATGCGCATACAAATGAAACGCTCACGAGAACGCTATACCTGTTACAGATAAATTAATCGCGAGGCAAGATCGAATGCACATTGTCCCTTCGGGCGGGTTAATGAGCCACCGGTTCGTCTGATTTTCAATTATATTCGGTGCATCGTGACCATTCGTGAATTCAAATTGTATCGATCGTTCTATATTTTTATCTTTTTAGGAGAAATTTATTCGGAAAGAACCGATGCGAAAGTCCACAATTACGTATTCTCCATTCTCTCTCTCACTGCCAATAAACCTCTCTAAAATTCTTTATATATGAAAGAGTCATTCCATAAAGATTACTCAGAGAACTTTATTGTATAAAGTAATTGGAAAAAAATATGTACATATATTACTAGCATTTTTATGGCACGTGAAAAAAGAAATATATAAATTAAGACGGATTCGTGTTGTAAAATTCCCAATCTTTGAGACTGAGAGAGATGGCTTTATCAATATTGGAACCTTTTCTATTCATAGTTTTGATGTTCGATGCATCGGTCGCAATGTAACCAGCGTACATAAACGAGGGAACTACGCAAAAAAGTATCGCGCGAGCACGTTCACGTTAGGGAGATTATCCTCACAATGGAAAATCGCAAACTCGATGTCCAGAAAATGTCACGCACAATAATGCATTCTAATCTGTCGCACGATAATCGCATCACGCGTGTACAAATCTATATATTATCTAGCATCATTGTAATCGTGGCCTCCTTTTACGCCTACGTCAGCATTGACCGAATTACTATAATTGACACCCCCACGTTCTAGCTAGGAATGTTCAAAAGTGCGTCTAGGGATCAATTTATTTTTTGATAAATAGAGCTTTCCATCCTGGGGGTTGCGTAGTACATCAAAATCGACCGTGAAAATTGATAATATATAGTGTATTTCCATACTATACATTGCCCATAAAATGACGGTTACCACTTACACTGACATATAAAAAAAAAGGAAGAAATGTTGAAATTATATTGAGAAAAGAAAAGAAAGATATCGTGAAAAAAACAGCTCATTCTCTTATAAAAAAATATCTATAATATATTCTTTAACTTAACGACATATTAAATTGATATGATTGTCATAGTTAGGTAAATGTAAGGCGTTGCGCGCAATATTAATAATTTTCTTCTTCTGATAATATAGCGATAATTGTTATAAAATTGATTTACATTGAAATCACCGATAATATTTCGCCAACATCGTTTTTGGCCGATAGTATGTACTCATGAATATATAAATGTGTTTGTATCTGTATTATACATCTGATTAGGCAAGTTACTTGTCTTTACAAGGGAATAATTCCAATCTGTCTGTGAAAATTTTACTTTTAATTTGTAGCAAATCAAAAATTTCCGATGACTTCTTATCTCAGATTTTTTTTATAAATTATTAAATTAACGTTAGATTAGAACTTTATTAGAATTTTTGACTCGGAAAAGATCTAACAGTGTGTTATGTAGATCGCGGGAAATACATCGCAAGAAGTAGGGGCGAGAAACGAGTCGGAGGCTCTGCGATAAGGGGGTTGAACCCCCCTTGGGGTGGCAATTCCGTGATCGGGTGGAGTGGCGCAACCCTGGTGGAGGCGCAAGGTATAAAATCGGATGTCGGGTAACAGGAGGCATTCAGTGTCAGTGCGATTCTAAGCTTCGCAGCATCACTGTTTAGAATTTCGATCATTCGCGTCATAGAAATGCAGGACAACCGATTTTTTACATCTCTCATGGTACTTCTGGTATTTTCTACCTCCCTCAATCGTAAGTCAATATTGCGAGATTTATAAAAAGCTTTAAAGCATTTTCTCTCTTTCTTGAGTCATTAACAGTCGGTTCTCATCAATTCGCAAATTTTTAATTAAAAAACAAGCAAATTTTAGCTTGATTTATGATTATCAAATATATTGATGCATTCTCTTTCATAACTTTTAATTTTCCGCTAAAACTTATAAGCTAATATATACATAGCTGATTATACATATCTGAGCTATATATAATTTAAAATTGAAGCGTTTTGAATTAAAAAAGAAACGGCTTAAATTGGGCGCAAATTTTTATTTTTTAATTGACTTTTTTACTTAAATATTTAAATATTCGATTCGAATTTCAACAGAATTTTTATTTGAGGCTTAATTTAAAAAATATGTAGGAAAAGGGAGAGATAGAGAGAATTATATATGTGTTAAATATATGAAGATACTTGGTTCAGTGTCAAATTATTACAAAAGAAGGTCGATATCATGGAAATTATAAATAAGACGAGTGATAAGGATTGGCATATAATCTAATATTGAAAGTTACATTTTTTTCATTATCTTGCAAATAAAGTATTAGTTAATTCATTCTTAGCAAGACGAAACTGTAACTCGATGCAACAATTCCCGACACGAAGTAAAAATGAAATAGGATAGGGAATTAAGTGCAAAAAAGCTGTAGCGGCGCGGGAAAAAAATATTGTTACCAGATTCCCACAGGAAATTGTTGAGCGCCACGAGTGCGAGTGTAAATTAAATTGTTAAGGATTATAATGTCCGACCTCTGATGAAAAAACGTCGACGACATCCTATTTATTTTTCAGTTGCCAGATGCTCGGTCGGCCAGCAGTTTGAATCCGCCAGAGGCAAGAAACTCTCGCATGAGTGTCGCATATTTTCATTTCAACTTTTATGTGGCATTTTTCATGTATATTATACACTTTTATATTATATGCCTAATTTTATATAAAAGTTTTATGTCCAAGTATACAATACATATACGTTACGATCGTCGTGAAAGATAATCTTTTAGATGTTTTCTTTAAATGCATTTTAGCGTCTTTTGAATTCTCGTGCGACGCTTTAGCGTGTTACTGATTACAAATTTCAGTTCTTTAAAATTTTATTAATTTTAAAGAACGGCTTTGCAATATATTTTTTATTTAATTAATCAATTAATACGAATTTGTTCAAACTTTTAGTAAAAAATGTAAATGTATTATGTTTAGTAAAAAATGTAAATGTTTGTTTTTTAGAAAATATTGTTACCTACTCTTTCGTTTATTTTTATGCTTTGACAAACATTTTATGTTTATATATATAGTCTTTTGTGTGTGTGTGTGTGTGTATGTGTGTGTATCCGATATATAAATTATCATAGTTTTCGAATAGGCTTCATGAGACATGTATATGTATAGTAGTATATACGCAATATTTAGTTTCAATTTATAAATATCAATTGCAAAAATAATTAGTCTGAAAAAAAATAATTTTATATTTATATATTTTGTAACTCTCAGGAAGAACGCAGCTCGAAATAATTTCAAGCGTGTATCATTCTAATTAGCCATTGTTTAACTCGACGTTTTAGAGGGCCAAAAGTTGAAAGCCAACGATAGGCGATCCGCTGGATTGGTGCCGTATCCTAGGATCGGTCGAAATTCGGAAATATCGAGCTTCTCCAGATCGGAGCGCGCTTTAGGTATAATACATCAGCCTCGAATCGGACGATCCGACATGTCGAGCTTGGGCAATTTGAATCGTTTTCACGATTTATCGTCCGATGCTGACATCGAGTTCTATGCTGTTGACATGGATCCTGACACTCTCTTAGGTTCTGATTACGAAGGTGTGGATAACTTCCTAAAAATAATTCAATATGTTAATAAAATTATAAATTAATATATTGAACTTTTAATATAAATCATTTTATAAATAAAGATCGGATTTTATAGAAATAAGATTTTACGAGTAAAAACTGTCAATATTCATAAAAGTAACTTTACGAATAATGATAAAAATAATGAGTAATTTATTTGTTGAAGTTTAACGATTTGATACACGTATTGCTGCGAAATATTCTGGCATCCAAACATTTTCACATGGATGCAAAACCGTGCAAATATTCATATATCACCTTTGCAATCAATATCTGGTCTTGTTATTAATTAAAGCAGCTTTTATCGGATTGAGTAAAAGCTATGGAAAAATACGAGCAGATGGCTGTATTAATGAATTAATGTAAAACAATATAGTATTATATATGGCATACATTTGTAGCTTTTAACGAGTCAGTTTATTTATCAGGCCTTGTTACACCTTTCTCAGGATCTCGTTTGCTACGTTTAAATAAATTGCAATAAAACATATATAAATATTATGCATATTTGTAATCTATATGTATCTTTACTTATTAAGTGTATTTTTTTATAGTAGACTACGTGAGCAAACCGATAGCACTTAAATATGCTGACAAGCTACAGAAAGACGGTTCCTGGTTAATACCTGATCATATTCATGGCTATAAAGATCTTCATTTTGCACAAAAGATTAATGATCCTCGACTATACTACTCTATTTTGCGGGGTATGTATAAAAAAATATATTTTTTTCTATTTTACATTATAAACATTAATAAATTTAGATTAATTTATGTTAGATTAGAATTTATTGATGTAATTTGTGATTTAAAATCATTGAAATGATCAATTGTTTGTTAAATTGATTTTGTTAAAATTGAAATATTGAAAATGTTTTTATTTCATTTCAACAACACGATGCTGAGAATTCATTATATAAAGAGTATTAATGAATGTTCGCAATAATGAGCACTGACATCTTTGAATATTATAGAAAGTATTGATCATATTATTTTCGCTAAATTAAATATTCTCTCAGAATATTCTCTCGTCACGAATGTTTAATAGATATCGACTGTCACATCCATTCTTTGATTGGCATTAATCGATTTTCTATAAAGAAACGAGTCGTGCGAATGTCACTACTTTATTAATCTTTAAATGCGAGCAGTTTAAGACAGTTACATTTTCCTGTAACGTGATTGATCTCTTTTTCCAGATTCTCGAAATACTCAAGGCCAAGGAGGATATACTCCAAGATTAGGTCGCGAAAATGAACATGATGCCGCGAATTTCCTGTAACTTATTCACACTCTGATCAGCTGCCTCGCGAACTTATTGTTAGCAGATGTTAATTCAAAGGAAAGAAGGAACTTACTGTCACAAAGACGTCACTAGGCACGTAATGTGTGATGCTTTCGATCGTTTCCCCCATTTGCATCGGCGACCCACTTTATCCTTGCACTTTGTACGCAAGTTATGCGCAACACAATACATAATCTGCATTTAAATATTGCAATTTATAATCTTACACGCAATCCTTGCCTTGTGTCATCACGAATAATAATTTTCTGATGAAGCGGTCTGATTCTGGAGTGATTCGGCATGTAATTCTGCGTGAATTTTTACTGAAAAATATACAACTCAATTTGATGTTCGTTTTTATATAATAAAAAATATTAAATAATGAAGAAAAGAATAGAAATAAAAAAAAGTTTAGTTTACATTACGCTAAGCTATATGGTGACTTGTTTCATGATATATTTCTACAAATTCAAACTGAAAGTGATGTGCATTCGCATTTTTTAATTATTCGATTACATATAACAATTTGTACAAATAGATCCTATTACTAACAATATAGTTAAACTTTGATACGATATTTTTAATACATAATACATAGAAAGCCGTAACCGATCAGAGGTAGAATTTTTTAGAAAAAAAATAATCCGTACAGCTTTTCGTTTTATTTTTTTTTTTTTAGCATATAAATTGAGTACAGAAAAAACGATACTATATATTGTTTCAACTTTTCAATGCCAAATATCTCTTGACTTTTCGTTTATAAAATACGATCTATATGCCAATGTGAATGTAATAATCGAACTTTGTAAACATAATACGATATGATACATCGTTTTCTGAGTGCATAACGAACGCAATAAGACAATACACAACAGTGACACGATGTATGTAAAATTCAATGATTTTATTAATTGACAAAGTGTTCATAATGAATATTATTCATGTATAACGCGTCGGCGTGCGCGCAATTTGCAACGACCGGATCGCGCATGTACACGAATGTTGTAATGTAATAACAAATATGTACACACGTAGAGAGTACATAACAAACTAGTGATACACTTTGTAGAATGAATGGGAGGAAGATAATGTGAGATGCGCGGCGTGTTTGGCTCGCGCTAGCGAAGTCACCAAAAAGTCCATCGTCCGAAGAAATAGTCGTAAAGTATGTACAAACGTCGCCTCGCTTCGGATTATTTAGCGGAGGCTAGAAGAGACTTTTTTTTTATAGATCTAAAGTTTCTCTCTCACGCATCCGTCCATCATTCACACGCATTCATTGTGGGCGCAAGCGGCCGCGGGCCGGACAAGCGGGCAAGGCAGGCAGACAAGCATAGACAGACAGATATTCGGTAAGTGTCCGGCAGTCGTATGGCCGATATCAGTCCCTCGATCGAATGCTCCGTATATTAATCTCGGTAACACGCACGGCTCGCGATATCGATTTCCTTTCGGTCCTCTCCCCGCATGCCGATTCACCGGATTCACGCTACATGTCGAAGGGAAGAACGAACTTGGACCGCACTCGCGGGAAATGTCTAATCGCGACTAACATTCTCGTCGTTTCCCATGGGGTGTCCGGCTATCCGTCAATGATTATTCAATGCTATTCGTGCGATCTCTCAGAAATGTTCGCCAAAATTGTACATCGACATGCGTTAACCAGTTCCTGTAAATCTTTTACATGTTCCTTCTCAACGTGACGAAATTCTCGAGAAAAATCGTCTAAATGAATTACGCCTATCTATTAATATCTAAACATAGTATATTATAAAAATTCAAAAAAGCTTTAAATGTTTAAAGAATATTAAAGATATTTGTTTTATGCGTCTTTGACATTTGAATTGTCTGAGAGAAGAAAAAGAAGTTTAATTATTAATCGTTTCTCAAATCATTAGCTGAATTTCGTATGGCCTTTTTACGATATAGTACGATGCGCAATCGATTCCGTTAGTGATACATTTTTTAATTGCTGAAAAATATCGTAACTTATCTTCATAAACAAACGCTATTTAAAAATGTTGATCTGATAAGTGGCAGTCTAGAGTTGCGATCAATATTCTTGCAATCGCCAAGTTCTTGGCGATCATGATGATTCGGCGAGCATATGATCCTAGAATGAAAGTTCTTCGATAGAACTAACGTGTGTGACACGCGTGTCATTGTCAAATTAGCGATTGGATGACACGAGGGATGATTCGTTGCGTTCTCCATCGAGGATCGTATACGGATCACTCGTTCGAAGCGCGCGCATGCGTTCTCAAGGGGGAGTCAGTCTTTGAACGACTCCTATATGACACAGTCAATATTATACCGCGCGCTAATTGTTGTCACATCTAATAACGTCCGGCCGATAATGGACACTCCGCAGTATATCGGGGAAACGTTATTAGCGGAATATTATCGATTACGAAATTGGTATGCGCGACAATATGCGGGGAGGAGAGCCGCCGCTTTAGAGGGAAACGAATTCGTGCGGCGGCTGAATGATCCGCGGCGGCGGTGGCGGCGACAATCGCAGATCTATGTCCGTCAACGAGAACGCGGAACTGCCGTTCGCCGTGATACGCGGACCCATATTATCGTAAGGCGAACCGGCGCCGGCGACTTCGGCGGAACGTAAGGCCCGGCGCGGTAGCGTGGCGAAGCTGGAAACGTTGACGGCAGCCGCTGACGGTATCTTGCCGCCGGCTGTGACGGCCGCCGCGGCTCCGCTGACAGCATGGACGGGGATGTCGAGGAGATCCGGGTAGCAGCGCTCCGACGACGCGTCCTGCGGCAGCGATACGGAGATGAAGATGTTGCCGAAGATGCCGGCCGGCAGCACCCCGGTGGTGAATTCCGGCGGCGGGGGTGGAAATACATTCCCGGCAGCGGCGCACGGAACCGTGCGAATGGCGTTCACCGCGCTCTCCGCTGGTCGCAGCCGCTCGACGGTGACGGTAGCCGCTGCCATGGGATCGCAAATGGAGCCACGCTCGGCCAGCTCAAGATCACCGGTGCTGCACGCCTCGTCGAGGCTGCCGTGGCCGCTGCCGCGTTCGTTGCTGTTGCCGGGCGTCGTGGTCGTGGTCACGGACAGATCCAGGAGCTTCTTCTCCTGATCGCCGAAGCTGCTGCTGCCCTGCAGCTTCATCTTCTCGCGCTTCCTGTGCCGCCGGCTGCCGCTGCACAAGCAAAGGGCCAGAAGGACAGCCGAAATGGAAGCGCATGCGGCGGCCGCGCCACCACCCGCCAGGCTCACCCAGAGGAGCCAGTTGTCGCTCTGAGAGAGAGTCGGAGCAGTGTAGACGCGAGGTATCGCTACGCTGACCGTGTCCCGGGCGACGCCGGCGATGTTCTTCGCGAAACAGGTGTACTCGCCGGCGTCGCTGTCGCTGGCGTTATAAACGGTCAGATTACTCCATCGATCCGGGACGATCTTGGATAACACGGATTTGTCGAACTTGGAAGACGCACCGATCTCGGACGTCGTGTAGACGACGAGAGGCCCGGTGTATAATTGATCGGTCGATTTAGTAGCGTTAACCGGTCCGCCGTTCAGCTGCCACCAGACTTCCGGCTCGGGATCGCCGGACGTCAGACAAGCCAAGCTGAGATTGCCATTGGTCTCCTCCTGTATGCTACTCGCCAGAACAAACACTTCCGGCTCGCAGGCGAAGTCGACGGGCTTAACGTCTTCCCATCTACGACCCTCCAATCTCGATGGACCCGTGCAGATCTGCGGAGCGGAATACAACTTGCTGGGGGCGTCGGGGATGAGCCAGATGCGAAAATCTCGCAATCTGCAGTCGCATTTCCACCGATTGCCGTCTAACGTTACGGTTTTTAATTTGGACAGATTGGATATCACCGAGGCCTCCAGATACTCCAGCTGATTGCCGTCCAGCTTCAGGAACTCCAAGCCGCTCAATCGGGCGAAGGCCTGTCCGTGTATCTCGGTCAAGGAGCACTTTTCCAGTTCTAAATTCCGCAGATGCTGCAGCACGGGAAATTGCAGATTACGCAGAGTACCGAGCGGATTTCCGCTGAGTATCAGAATACGCAGGCGCTCGTTCCCAAGGAACGTGTCCGGCTCCAGGCTTGTCACATGATTGTCCGACAAATCGATCTCGATGAGTATCCTCATGTCCTTGAACGAGTCCGCGTGGATTTTGTGAATGCCGGCCTTGCGCAGAAAGACCCGCTGCAGATTCACCAAGCCGGCCAGCTTGAATACCTCCGCCTGTAGCGCGGGTATCATGTTGCCGGATAAATCGAGAACTTGCATGTCCGGGTCGAGGGACGCCGGCAGCGACGTCAGGCCGGCGTCCGGGCACAGAGCGGACTTCTTGCCGGAGGTCCACTTGCATCGACATACCGCGGGGCAGTCGGTCCAATCCGGGAAGGCGACCGCTCGTGACAGCAAGGCGAAGCACCCCGTCAAGAGGAAGAGGGCAAGTAGTATGTGCCCTCCTAGAGGGTGAGGCCTTGTCACTAACATAACACCGTCCTTTTATCGGTGTCTATCCGATGTCCGCTGATCCCGTCCGGATCCCGGTTCTCTCGTCTCTTCGGGGCGAGAACAGGTTGACTCCACCGCAACAGACGACGACACTTCTCCGTTTCACTGGCGAGCTGCGGAATAAAGGCCTCGCGTCAGCATCTCCTCTCGTAATCGATTGTTTGTGTACTCGATATTATGCGGTCGTCTCGTCAAAGATTTGCGCTCGCGACGGATTTATCATCGACAACGTCGTTTGAGGCGTTCGAACGAAAAAAAGGAGGCGAGTACGAACTGTTCTATCGCTATCGGAAAATAGGAATTTAATATAGGCGGAAGAATAGGACGTCGGCGTATAAAGGACGGTCGCGCATAAAAGAAGAAATATTACATTGCTGAAATAACAGATAGCTTGAGACAGAATAGTAGAGAACCGTTTTTTTTGTTTTTTTTTGCTAATACGAAACGATCGTTCATCACATCAGTTCCTGATTTCTAATAAATCTATGATGAACGAGTTTTATATGTAATTTTATATATTTGTATAAAATAAAATTTGCCTTTTTTTCATAAAATGCAATTGTTAAAGATAATGAAGACGACGAAGCGCGTTGAAATATCGCGGAGCGTTGTAAATGAGGCGAAGGGAGGACAATAAAATTCTCAGGGCGAGAAGTTTTTCTTACTCGTTTATGGTCGCCTAAGCGTGTCGTCCGCGACACTGAATAAGGCCGTCATGCTCGCGTGGACGCTTCCATTGTCTCTGTCAGGAGTTTTCATTTCGCAGACCCGTCCTGTCGTCGCAGCAGCGGCATTGTCAGCGGATTCTCAGATCTCATTCTGATTAAATGAGCGCCATAAGCGCGCGCGTATCAGTTTAAACCAGTGCCAGCTAGTCTTCTTTATATAACTGCCGCGACGATTTAATCTGGAAAAATTACGAGTCTTATATAAATTACATTTTTAATGTCATCGCCGAAGCATCGGTGGAACACTTACTCGAGTACCCGGATGAATCCTCCGTTCGATTGCGCAGTGCCGTTTGATATGCAGTTCGTACAAGTAACTTCGATCACGTCACGACCGATGTGGAACCGAAATCAGAAAGGAAGCGCGCGTGACAAAGTATCGATTATGCGACCGATATGAATTTTAAATCTCGCCTCGATGCTCCTCGCGGTCGGCATATTAATCAACGACGGAATATGCCTGTCTCGCCATATTATAATCGCTGAGTTCGCTAACCGTGCTACTAACTCCCTCCCCGTCGTCGTCGTCGTCGTCGTCGTCGTCGGCGCGCGGCGTAATCCACACCAGAGGTGGCTTATCACACTTATCATAAATTAATCGCGAGCCCGACGAAGAACCCGGAAGAGTTCGCGGGATCGCGATTAACTCTCTCATGGAGTACAAGCGTCGAGTTACGGCCAAGAGTAGGTCGGTGTCGCCTTTCGTTTGGCTTTCGCAGGCGCGAACACGACACGGTTGCGGCGTAATTGAGTTGAGCGAAAGTTTCCCGTCGAATTGGCGGCGGATATAGTAGCGATATAGTTTTAGTCCGTGTAGCTCGTAGTCGTCGTAGGCGCGACGCGACCTGTCGCGCGAATTAGCGATCGTGATATCGAACTTTTTCAATCCAGGTCTCTTCGGCGCTCTAACTCTTCCCCCTTCTTCCTCGACGTTGACCGATCCTGATCTGACAAGCGTGACAGTCGGTCGACGGCCATCAACCGCAGACTCTCATCAGTTTACCTCGCGTCACGTCGCCTGATAAACTCGAATTAGCGCACGTAACAGAGGGTAAAAAGATTCCCGCGGACGCGCTTAACCAATCACAGGACCGCTTACAGCCTCCCTCCGACCTTAAAGATGAGCGTACACTGTGTCTGTCGATCCCGCAATAATTTCATCTACTGCGTATCGCGCAGCTTCTTCTATCTCGGTCCGACGAATCTTCGTAAACTTCACTGATCACGATCGTCACGATCGCGTACAAGGAGATCAATCAGGAATGAATGACCTTCGCTCACGCAAATGTCCTCAGCGTCGAAAACTCTCTTCGCAAGCAACGAGAGGAACGCGCTCTCGCTTCTATCCTTCCTCCGAAATAACAACGGCGATGCGTCGTTCCGATGTCACTACACGCACTTGTCGCACTTGTCCTCGCGTACTCTACTCTCTGTTGTTCGTGCTCGCCCTCACGAGAGGACACCCTCCACTTGAGCCATGAGGTCGTCAACTGGCATCGACGTCCTCTAACGCTCTCCTCTCCGATCAATCAATCCCCGTAACGGCGGAGCCTCGGCGACGGCGGGCATCCGTACAAGTCGCTCTGATCGAGATCGACCGTTGCTGGACCGTACGGAGAGCGACACGAAGATCGCGCGGAGTTCGTTCCATTGCCAGAGCACTTCATCGGTCTCGCTCGGCCCCCGCAGGGAACGGCCTTGGAATCATTCGGGGGGGGGGGGGACACACTGATGGGCCACCGATCGGCCGATCGCGAACGGCGCGAACGGCACCCAAATCCAGGCCGGGTGCCCTATTATAATAACAGTCACTTTTTCTCTCTGTCTCTTGACGAACGGCCGCGGAGAGCCGCAGATTTGCCGCAGCGGCCACTGGCACGATGGATCTGTATCCGTCCCTCTTTCGCGTGCGCGGCGCCCTCTCCTCTGCACCCTCCACCCTTCCCCCCCCCCTTCGCACTCTCGACGGACCTCCTTCGCGGTCTCCCCTTTCTCTCTCTCTCTCCCTCTCTCTCTTTCTCTCACTCGGTCACCCTCTTCCGTTTTACCCTTTCCGGTTCCCTGGCCGTCTGCGGGCAGCACCGTCGAACTCTGAGTAGCGGTTCAATGATAGTAATATCATCCCACCCCTCTCTTCTATCTACCTCATATCTCCCTTCCCGTTTGCTTCTTCAACATTCTTCGACGAACATCCCTTCTTCGGTGCGTCTTGCTCTCTTGCGAGCCAAGGATTCCAGCGGGAGGATTACTTCACGTACGACGGAATCGGTCACAGCAAGGACACGGGGCGATAGAGGCGTAACGGCGCGGAATTCACTGGAAGCTGATAATAGTCTGACTGGTGCAGGCGCAGCTTCCTTCGCCGAAGGAAAATCGATTTTCCCTTCAGCAGCGATGTTAAGACTCTACGTCGTTTGATCGTCGAGCTGGGATTAACCGTGCTCGGCGGATTCTATGTTATCGACTAGACACACTCCTGCGAGATACTCACCTGGTTCAAGTCTGCAAGCTTCAACGTTAATCTGATCTATCAGCGGCATCGCTATTTGTGACAACTTCGTAACAGTATCAAAGCGTATCGATGAGTAACTATTGTTTAGAAACATCGAGAATAGGAGAGAAAGGAGAATCGATGATGGGAGATGAGATCAGATACTAATTGGACTTGATAAAGGAACTCAACCAGATTCGCCGAAGTACGGCTTGTTCTCACGTTTCCAAGCGTTTATTACAAGACAATGCTGTGGTAACGATGGGCAGCCATTGTTTAGATAACGAATTCCTCGACAAGGATAGGAAGAATCGATTCCTTCGTAGGATAAGAGCGGCTAATTGATGGATGAAGGAAGAGTCGAGTACTGCCGCTGGAAAGCGTCTCGTGTGTTCCACGTTTTCAAGCTTTTATTACAAGAATATAGTATAAACTTTTGCTCGATAGCGCGCGCTTCATCGCGCGTGAATTTTTATACATATAATTGCATCTCTCAACCCTTCGCGCAGGCCACGATAGTCATAGCTTTTTTTTCGATAGTTTACCGATATATGTATAATAATAGATCTTATACGATTAGCTTATCTCGTCTAACTTGTGATCTATAGGTATATCTGTTTTTTTTTTCTTCTGGTTTAACTGGAAACATACTTGGCAATTCACGTCTAATAAGTACAACGAAGCATCTTTTTTTTAAATCTCGACCTCAACGCCGACGTGGGCGCCGTCGGTCATCTCTCGCGCGTTCTATTTGCTGTAATTATTATTTTTTTTTTTGTGACCCGGCGTCACCCGCCTGTAATTGATATGTCAATTTTTTCCTTACAGCGAAGTTCCAGCTCGTTCCGGGGAAAAGCGTAGTTACTGCGAATGTCGACCTCACGGCAGTGCTGGGTATTATTTCCAGCTATTGGCTGAAAAGGTAGACAACGAAACGATTTTAATGCAATCAGAAATAAACTGCGCTTTTTCTATAAAACTTCTGACAGCTCCTAGGCAAAGATATTAAAGTGATAATTCAGCATTCTTATAATCTCAAAGTAAATGAGATTCGTGAATTTTATAATTTTATGACTATTATTCTTGTGACGATTGAAATATGTGTGTTAACTCCATTTTGTTGATTTGTTTAAGAGTTTTTAATTGATAATTAATTAATTTTATCCAATACCTTTGTAATATATGTCCCTGTTCATCGTCGGACAATTCTTCGGACCCTAAAGACGTGATGTAAAAATTAGCGCGATTATCTTTGTAATATTTGAAGGTATATTTCGCGTATATTATGGCGTACCTGAACATTAAAATCAATATTTGTCCGAACGGGACGATGATGAAGGGGTTGCGGTGGTCTAAAGTTATTTGCAAGCGGAGCGTTTGGTTGTTTTTCATCCCCTTGCATCAATTGCCTCAGAGCGTGTAGCTGCAATAATTACGAAGACATGAATTATGAAATATAGCATAAGTAATAAGCAATAATATAAAAGAGAGTATTTTTGATACTATTTTTTGCAGTGTGGTTTTTATATTAATTAGATAATTTATATTTAACAGAAAAATTTTATAGAGTAAAAATTGATCAATTATATATAAAACAATTACATTTAAATTTATGATCCTGAATCAGTTTTACATTCATATGAATATTATCCTTGAAAGTTGAAATAAAATTCATCTTTAATCCGATTCAAGCTCCATTATTACATAACATAAGATACGAGTGATTTTATCACCTCGGTGAATATGCGATCGATATCAGTAATAACAACATTTGCAATTCTGATGTGACAGCTAATTTAAATACATGATCGATTATCACAAATGTTATTATATGAAAGAGAGGGAGAGAGAGAAGAGAAAGAGAGTATGAAGTTTGGCTTAACTTATACATCAAAAATAGATTTATCCGCCTACTATGCTATTATAAGATTTCTCAATGAAACTTAAGTTCATTAATAAAACTAGCTACCTTATTAATTTGCAAGAGAGAGCAGCAGCTTCCAGAAGAACTTGTTTAATTTTTTAGCATATTAATAATGTGATTGTGCATGCATATTTTATTTATTAAAGCAAGATTATTGTATGCTAAAAAAATTAGATTTTAAATATTTGTATTTTTTTAAACAATATTATTATTATGCCACAGAGTTTATCCACTTTTAAAAATATTCAAAATATTTTTTCTTTAATTTCTTGTGTTTAAAAGAGAACAATAAAATTTATATAAATCAATAAAGATTTCTGTAAGATTTGACAAATATAATTTTTTCACAGTAGTGCTCTCTGAGAGATGAGTTTAATCAGTTTCTCGTTTCTCCTCCTTATTTCGCAATATTTAATTACGTCAAGTTATTCATGAAGTACGATGTTTCAGAGATTCGCTCTCTTAATGATCGAAATTGCATAATTAAGTGGAGCCTCCGTACTTTACCCTCCCGAACGTTCGAGTGCAGGGGCGTGCGGTTGCATTTTAAAAGCAGCGACGATGGCATGGCGATACTTGCCTGCTGCTTGGTGATGTATATGGGCTTGTTGAGGATGATCCATGTGGTGGTCTCGTGACACGCCGGCATCGTGGTGGAGCCGTCGTACGTCATGTAATGCTTCGTGTCCGGTAGAAGTTCGCGCACCCCGAAACGTTTAATTTCCATGGCCTGTCCTGTGCAATTCATACGGTCGATAACGTCAACTTTGTTCATGTATGTTACATATACGTGTGTGTCTCTCGATTACTATCGACGCCGCGGTACACAGTTGATACGTACGTCGTTACGTATCGCTAAGCATATCGCGCACACCGCTCGATCATATTTGCATACGTCGAGGAACACTCGCGTTCCCTTAAAGAATGATGGTAATTATCGATTTATCTTCTTAGTAAAAAGTTGGCGACAAAACCATGCCAAGTTTTCAAAAAGTTATAATGCATGCCATCATCAAACTTTCGAAGATACATCAATCTTTTCACTTTTTTATTCCAACAAAATTTTTATCCCAAGAGATCTAAATTTACTTTAAAAAATAGAAAGAAACATATGTATATATATATATATATATGTGTGTGTGTCATATTGTAATTGTGTCCATTTGTGTGAGAACAAATTTAATATCTCTCAATGTGTACCTCGATAAAATGTTATTTGAAATATGAATAAAAATATACTAATTATTATACTAATTTTGACTGCTGGAAATCTTCTGAGAATTCTGAAATTAATGCGTCTAAAATTTGTCAGCTAAAATCAGAGCATCGCTTTCGCTGATTTCATTGTGACTCCTCCGTATTGTCTCCCAAAATAGATATAGTTCTTGTTACATTATTGAATTTCTCACCTCCGTATTTGATTTTATCCAGCTGCTGCGTGAACGTTCTTAGCTCCGGATTCGAGAGGTCGCCCACCTAGAAAAGGGCCGAGAGAGTCTATGACGTATCGCTTATTCCGATCTTTATTCGACGCGCGATAAGGGTTGACGGGAGAGATTAGGCATGTACCTGCAAAAGAAGCGACACCGCCACGATTCCCTGCGCTCTGTGCAGGGCGTCCGAGAAGTTGTTATAGAGCTGCGAATTGAAGCCGAATATCTGGAGCTGCGAGAACAAAAAGCTATTAACGTATTTAAAGACTCTCTCTAGGGGAAAACAGTGATTGACAAAAAAAAAAGTAGGAAAAAAATCCTTTTTAACAAAATAGTATTTATTTTTTTCTACTAGTGCCTCACGTCGAGAATATTTTAATTATTGTAAAACTTTAAAGTTATGAAAGTGAGAGATTGCAAGAAATATCGGAGATATTTCAATGAACGTTTTGTTTAAATTATTGTCCTTTTCTATTGTCTTTTTTACCTCGGCAGGAAAAGCGTGTCCATCGACAGTGTGCTCGCTGCCGATGCGATCGTCCGCGCCAAAGTGTAGATGAATCTCGTGAAACTGATAACGATAACTGAGCGGACCGCCGGAGATGTTGACGGGATGACGAGTGTCATTTTCTACGGCGAACACGACGCTGTGTCCGGTGTTCGCCAGTACACCATTAATTCTGTGCTTGTCTAAATGAAGCGGTTGTAAATTCGGGTCGAAAAGCAGTCGAGTAGGCTCGAGATTGACCGGTGATTGTCTTCGACCTTTGTTACAAAGCCACCATTCCGGGTTGATGAGACCCCAGAAGGCAGGACCTTTGAATACGATTAATTTTTTTTTTTTACAAGACATATCAGGCAACGAGAGGGGAATATTGTTGACGTTGATTCAAAAAAACAATCCATTCGGATATCTTACCGGAAATACCGTCGTACGTCCACCATTCCTCCCAGCTAACGGGTGTCGATTCTGCAAACGTTTCGTTATTAACGAGCATTATGATCTTCACGAGACGTCCGATAATTGAGTGTAACTTCGTGAATATTGGATTAATTTATTGTTTCATGTTAAAGTAGGACAAAGGGCTCTTTGTGCAAATGGAATCGCATTAGGTAAATGTATCGGACTTTCTAATCACTTCTAATGGCACAGTGTTACTCACACACAACCGAAGGATTACAGTCAATCTTTTCGGAACAAGACATTTTCAATGTTGGAATTTTTTACATAACATTTCAATTGTAAATGTAACAGCATATATCGACTAATGTACAAATATGCGTTAGAAAAAAATGATTAGCTAATTTAAACGAATCTTTTATATGTACAAAAATCAAATATATATATTTTTTAATTTATATCATATCATTTTAATATACAAAAAAAAAGAAAATATAGTGGGGATGTCAAGATCTTCTTACATGATTCAAGATGAAATCTTACGTATTAAAAAAATAGAACATGATAACGTAGCTGTATTGACATGCGTACCTTGTATCAAAATGACAACGAACACTCCCCAGACACCCAGGAAGACGGAATTGAAGGGGGCCATTCCTAGCGCTGCGCGGTCTTTGTCAATTGAACATCATTCGGCTCGTTTTTCTGCGACACAGAGAGAAGGAGAACCAGTTGATTCCCGGGCTGGGCTCGAGTGTGCTCGCGTGTCGCGCACCCTCTCACGTGTCCCACTGAGAGCCCGTGGAGGTCGCGACTTTCGCCCTCTCGGGTAACTTCAACAGTCTGAACCACCCACGAGAGAGACTCGAAGAGCCCGGTAACTTGCGAGCGAGAGAAACTCGCCGATCCGCGATAACGTAATTGATCCGTCAACCGCGCCGTCCCTCTTCCTACCTTCGCAAAAACAAAAAAAAAATAATCCGCGAACCGCCGTCGTCGGGATTTCTAATCTAATCGCTCAGCGTCACGCGATGTCGACGAACATCGACGTCGAATTTGCATCCGACGCTCGTTCCGCACGAGAGGGTTATCGCAGGAGTCGCACTTTTCGCGAACGGCACGATAACGCTCTCGCGAATGAAATCTCGCGTATCCGCGCGTCGTTATGACGTATCCGAGAGATCGGCAAGACATTTCCCGTCTTCGATAGGGGTGAGAAAGAGTCGTTCTCTCGCTCCTCACACGGTAACCGATCGGAGAACGCGAGCAACCGGAGCAAGTAACTCCGAGAAAATACGAGCAAGAAAGAAGGGACAAAATTCTCGCAATCATCGTTGTCCAGCGTCGCTTAAACGGGGGCGGGGTTCTCTTCTCAACTCGATCCCCACTCTGGTCCATTCTGGAGTCCACCTCACCCCGGATTCCTCTCCGCGGCACTCGAGCAGCCGGTTGTATTCTTAGGTCAGGGAAAACTCGAGTGCGCGACTCGCTTCGATCGATCGATCGGATCTCCACACGTAGGTTCACGCGAAGAAGAGAGGAATGCGGAGTTCCGTTAGAGAGGAGAATACGTGCTCTTCATGAGCTCGTGAATTTCAAAGGGTGGCCACTCTTCGTCGTCAGCTGCGCGGTTTCCTCTCCGCCTCTCTTTCTTTCTCGCCTCGGTTTCGCCGAGATATGTGTCTTCGGGATAGATACTTTTATCGCGCGTCGGAACTCGCCGTTGAAATATCTCGAGCCTTCGGGCTCATCGATCGCGTTTCGCACGTAGCTACTTCATCCTGTGCTTTAGTCGCCTATCGACCGATACAAACGGACTTTCTCCCGAAATACCGAAAGTTTGCGTTCCGTCAGTTCTCGTCGAGAGGAAAGATGAGATACGAGCACAATGAAAATAGCAGTTGACGTGGATTTTAATTAGGACGGAAATAATTAATAAATAATTTAGATCGCGACTTCTTTCAAATAAATAATTGAATTCAAATTCAATAAATAATAAATAAATATCTATGATATATGTAAATAGAAAAAGAGACTTAAACCAATCCGAGATTAAAGATAAACTCTTGCATCGATAAAACCCACTCTGTTTAATCCTCATCGCTATTATTTGATGTCTTTTTTCGATGCGGTAAATTGATTGAATTTTTAAAGCGAAGAAGCTTTATAAGCGGATAAAGAAAGTTTGATATCGTTTTTCATATTTGCGAAATTATTCTTTTTAAATACCTTTTTACAAAATAACTTCAGCAGAAAACTGTTAATAATGTTAGAAAAGCGCCAATTTATTTTTTCATTAGTCATATTTTATTCTACCCTAAAACAATCGATCGCGTTTCTCGATCAATATTATGTAATACATGAGTGAAAAATTAATTTGAATTTTGACGAGAATACACCATTCCAAAATACTCTTCTTTTCCATTTTCAGCAGTATATCAGACAATTATTCCTAGCGTTGTACTATATAATTAATTTTTCGTGAACCTTTTATTCCGTGCGAAAGCAGCATATCAGTTAGAAGAATATTATATTAAGATATTATTTAATCTAATGTGATTATTTTAATTATATATTCTACATGTGTACTAAGAAAAGGTCAATCATTTCTTTATCTCGTTTAAAAATAAATCAAGTAAAATTACGGTATATCATATACGCAGACTTACAGTACATCACATTTTGTCAGATTTTATCAGATTTAATGACTCGAGTGACCTAAAAAGAGGATTGATTCGATATTTCGCGGGGTCTGTCGGACCCCCGGGGAAAACGACGCACAAAGGAATCTTGATCGACTCGCGCGCCGTATTACCAGAGTGCAAGCATTCGTCTCTTGTTGCCTCGCATTTCCAGGCCGAGAGAGTGGCCAAACTCAAATTGTTATCGCCGCTAATCGATTAATCGAACGCTATAGCTACCGCCAGCAGGCTTATCTCGAGTAACAAACATTCCATTCGCGCGTTCCAAATCCCAGACAACGCGATTCTAATGACCGACGTACATGTTTCGTTCATACACGTACAAGCCACGGTCTTCTCCTTCTCATAGGAAGAGGACGCTATATCGCCTATCTCTCTTATATCTCCATCAATTTCTACCTCTATCGCTTTCTCCCTTATATAAGTACAATCGTCTCTCTCTCTCTCTCTCGCAATTTTTTCACATCTCAATCGGCTTTTGCCTCTATATACTACATCCTCGCACACGCTTTTTTTTTTCTCTCATCTCGAATTTCTGCCCTCTCATACTTTGCTACTACTTAGAGCTCCTGTTACCTCATACCTGGTCTACCTTGCTTCTCATATTTCCTCCGCGACGCTGCGCGTAGCCGCACGACGGAAACACATTCTGACGTTATCCTGTCAAAGATAACCGGTTTTACGTGCCCTGGGTCTTCAACACATTCGAAGCGACGAGCTACGGGCTACGGATCGAGGATGATCGAGAAGCGGAAGGAAAGAGAGACAAGGGATGGAGGAAAAGAAAGAAGAGGAGAGAAAGAGAGAGAGAGAGAGCAAGAGAGAATAGGTAGGAGAGTAGGTACACGCAGGTGCGACGGGGGGCAGGAGCGCACGCGAATCGATCGCGGGGGCCGCGACGCGAAACGCCGCGACGCGGCGACGAACGAACGGCGGTGCTGTTCCGAAAATTCGCGTGACGAGAGAAGGCGAAACGGGAGAACGAACGCGCCGCGGCCGTTCCCTCCTGCGGAAATCAATAAGCGGCGATCGCGAAGTGTGCACCACCGGCCATCACCATCGACATCCTCGACGTTCGACGTCCACGTCCGCGTCCTGATGCCTTCGCCGCGTCGACGAGTCGACTTCGCGCGCGCGAACCGGCGAGAGTTCTACGTCCCCTAGAGAATCATCCCTCTCCCCTCTTCACCCTTCTCCCTCCCTCCCTCCCTCCCACCCTCCCTCCCTCCCTCCCTCAACCCCGCGGATCTCTTTCGCTTCTCGCTTCATCACCAGAGGATACTGACCGTGGACGACGAAAGGAACGACGTCTTTCTTTCCTCCTCCTCCTCCTTCTTCTCCACCGACGCACCACTTCTTCCACCGCTTCTGCCGTCAACCGCGGCCACGATGACGCGCGCCACGCAAGCCGGCCACCTCTTCGAGGATGATGCCGCCGGAGGACGATGCCGCCGTGCGCGTCGGGGCAGATTCGCGGCCCGTCGTCGCCCGAGAGCTTCCTGCGGATACTCCCTCTATCTTCTATTCGCTCGCCGCGCTTCCTCGTCTTTTACCCGCTTCCTCGTCTTCCACCGCGTCTTTCGCCGCTTCTTTTTGCCCCGGATCACGGAATAATTTCGTTAAAAGCGCACGGCGGTGAAGGAACGACGAAGGAGGAACGACTGCCCTACGAGGCAACTGTATACGTCCCTCTTCGCGCGTCCTCACCCCCTCTAAACCCCTTGCTCGCTCGATCTCTCTTTCTCACCCTCGACGGTATCGCGGCGCACGCGCCAGGTGTGTCCTTTCTCTCTACCCTCCGCGTGCGCGTTCCATTCTCTCTGTCTGTCTCTCCTACAATCTCTCTCCTTTCTCTTCCTCTCGTCGTCTCTCGCGCGCGCGCGATCTATCTCGTTCCTCCTGCGCGTTCGCCGCTCCGCTCGCTCGTTACGTTCGCGCTTGTTCGGTCGTCGCATCGACGCGTCTGGAGGATGAGAGTCTCGTGCCTCTGTTTGCTCGCTCGCTCGCGACCATCGTCGTCGTCGTCGTCGTCGTCATCGTCGTCAGGACGTCTGCGCATTCGGATCGCTGGCGCGAGTCAGGACAAGAGAAACGCACAGGCAGGAAGCATCACGTAGAGACATCCGGAGATACGGGGGCTCGCTACGTTCCTCTCTCTCTCTCTCCTTCGTCATCTCTCCTTCGTCATCTCTCCTTCAGATCCCGCGCGAGCCGGCTCGAATTATGGCGAATTGACCTATTTGCTTCAAATGGGTGGCTCGCGCTCCTTCGGCAGGGCGAACCCGCTTCTGCGAGAAGCATCCGGAATCGTGAAGCCGGATAAGGGCGCGATGTTGTAGAATGCAACCTCGAAGCCGCTCTTCGCAATTTCCCTTCTCTTTGTATGCAAGCGACGGCGCTCGATTGCACAAAGGGAAGAGGAATCGAGGGTAGGAAAATCTTGGAGCATATACCCTCCCCGCTTTACCCTTCCTTTCCCTCGCGCTATCGGATGTTTCTTTTCTTCTTGGGACTTGCCGCGCGTAACCAGAGCGCGCTATTATATATCGGGCGTTCGGTCGGTCGATCCCGGGGTTGCTCCCGCTTTCCGGAGAAGTATGTCAGGAATTTATAGAATCCATCGGGGATATCGGCGAACTGATCCCGTCGCGTCTGGCTATTTCTTGGACCACCACAAATGCAGATATACAACTTGGAACGGATATTTGACATAATTATCGTGCTGCGAAAATGAGATTTTCATCGAACCGGATTTATTAATAATAAAGAATTTAATAAAGAAATAAATTTATATGTGCGCGTAGGTCATGTTTTTGTACATATGTTATAGTATACATTATATGAAAAAAATATATAATATAGAATTATATAATATATATGATATGTATTAAAGAGCATTCAAGGAGAGAGAGAGACGTTGTAAAAAAATTATAAGTTTGTGTTGTAGATTCATGCATTATATTAATTTCATAATGTATAAAAGAATCTAATCAATCATGTTTATATAATAACTTATCGTATTTTGCTATATACATATACGTATGTATATATATTTATATACATATAATAATTATTGCATTAATGTATAATCGATGTATCAATACGATAAAATTAACGATAAAATGATATACATTCTCTGCAGAGAAACTGAATTTAATTCAAGAAAACTGACTCTTTCGTCTTATAAATTCCGCATGTGTATATTTTTGAAATAAAACTTTTATATTTAATTCCACGTTCCAAGAATATCATTGTACGAGAATCCTCCAGAAGCGCTCCTATTTCCGCGAGTTTTCTCGACCAAGAGAGGCTCGCTCCTCTCCGGCTAGAATGTCGGCGGCATCGCCACGCGCTAATCCTGTCATCGACATCGGTTCGCGGAACTTTACGGCGGGCGACTTCCGGCCTTCGCCGGAAGGGTATATCGATAGACATATCGGGACGAAATTACGCTCGGGGATCCTCTGGCGTTGGCGTTTCGAGGTCACCGGGCGCCCCCGCCAGGATCTCCAGCGCGCGGATACACCGAAAAGCCCCTGACTGGTCGACTCTACGCGGAGGCGCTTATCGATTTTCAAAGCGGCATTGCCCCCGCGAACGCCGCTCGCCAGCAGGTCGTCGTCGTCGTCGTCGTCGTCGTCGTCGCCGTCGCCGTCGTCGTCGTGTACGTGCCAGACAGAGAAACGAAGTGAGTGAGAGAAAGAAAGAGAGAGAGAGAGGGAGAGAGAGCTTTCGGACGATTCGGTTCGACTGGCCGATGCCGACCCGACGCACACGGATACATTCTCTCTCGCGGCTGCACCTGATTGCCCATTGCATATGCACGCCTGTTTGGATATTGGATTTGCCGCGAGACTTATGCTCGAGCTTTACTCTCGTCTGTATGTCGGCACAACGTTATACAACGACGTCGGCGGCGGTGACGACGATTATGGGTTATCGATATTGCAAACTTAGCGCACGAGCCGGGATATAGCTCATGGATATGCAAAAATGTAAAAAAGCGCTTCCCCAGACAACGTGGGCGGGTGAGTGTTTGGCCGGCGATCGTGTCATCCCTGGCGTGAGCAAACTAGTTTGCCACTTTCGGGAACACGCCAAGAGGGTACGAAAGCCTATGGCCATCGGACAAATTCAGAGCGGTGTTTTTGGTCGACGTCCGATAGTCTAACGACGAGGAGCGGAATAAAAAAGTGGAACTGTGTAGGAAAGATGTAAAGAGAAGGAAAATTTATGGGACTATCGCGAAGCGCAAACGCAAATATTAGAACAGAAAGAATTATGAGGATCTTATAATGCGTAAATATTTGCTTATTCATTAAGAAAATTGTCCGTCTCTTCCGTAAATCGAATTATGCAAATGAAGAAGCTTTTTGATTGATTAAAAGAATGCGATCGTTTGAGAAATATGAGAGTTTACAGCCATTAAGATTCTTGTGTATTCTTTATTATAGCTGCTTCACCAATTCTGTCTGACTAACGCGGACGTATTCTACTTACACGAGATAACGGTTTATCCTTGCCAAAATATATTGAAGCAATTAGTCGCGTCACATGACATTATGTTCTGTCAAAACTTTGGACAGGTTTAGAAGCGTTATTAACGTCTACACAACGTTTCTATATCATATATAATATTTCGCGAGCGTTCTAAAATGTTACTATATAATTTTCTCAACTCGAAAATACGAGCTTACATCGCATGATTACGTTGCAAATTTTGGAAGTTAAATTAGGCAATTCAAGCATCCTACTTTCCTATAGAAAGGGTGGTAAATATTTCGGAGAGCTCTCTACTCTTTAAATGATTGTTTGAACGCGTAATTGCTGCAATTGGGTGCTACAAGCACGGCGCAGTTTATAAATAGTAATTCGTGCTTTATTATCTTTACCTGCAATGCTCTAATTACCATTAGTTTTTGATTTCGCATACTTGTTAATAATTATCTGGCGTAAATAATTCACAGATGAATAAAATAGGAAGAAAATATGATGAAAATATAATGATCTCAAAAAACTATAATTTATATATCTCATACTTTTCTAATAATAATCGTACGGATTATCCTTTCTGATACAAATTTTTCAAACTGCCTTAAATTTAGTTTTGTCCGGTCAACTACTATAAAAAAATGTTTTTCTCGATTTGCAGTTAACGACATGTTGCATAGAAATATCAATATGACTGAAATAGCAGATTGATGAAAATATGTAATGTTCGTGGTATATTTTCGACTTTTCTATTTCATAATTCTTTTGTAGATAATTTATAGACTTTAAATTTAAACAAACATGTAAATAATTAAATTGAGGTAAAACATAGGAATAAGAGTCAAGCTACTTTATTGTAAATCTAAAATATGCATCATAAGTATAAATAGGGTACGTTGCGGTCCCTTTTTTGAAAAATAAATAATGTACTTTGCAACTTGAAAATAAAAGAACATATATATTTTACGCATAAAAAGAATACATACAGTGTAAATACGGATAATTTTCTTTTTTCTGCTTTTAAATCAGAGAATAATGATAGCTATTCTCGTTCTACATTTAGATAGTCGGATAGCCAGACGTTAATCGAAGTCATGGGTAATGTCCGGAAAATTACCTAGGCATCCGAAATATCATACTAGCGTGTAGACAACATTACTCTCAAATATTCACACAGGAAGTCATAGAACAATTACATAATAAATTAATAAATGCATTATTATAAATATAAATAGAATCTTTTAGAATTAGATATAAAGTTTGTGATACTTATATATTGTAAGATATTAAAAAATTGTAATAAATAACTTTTTCAAAATGTTTTTATAAATTTAATGTTTCTATTAATTCTATATTCACTAAAACATTCAAATTGAGATTTTTTTAAAGTACTGTAATATAATTTATATCAATAAGGATTCGACTTTCAACAAAATAGGAATACTTGTTTTATATATTCACGCTTTCAATTTTAGGATCGGATTTTAGAAAAAATTACACATTAAATTTCATCTTATTTTTATATCATTTATGAAGCATTATATGTGTGTGTGTTTTCTTCTTTGAACTTTAAATTACCACAAAGAATGTCTCACCGAGAATTCCCGATCGTGATCCGCTCGAATATGCGACAATAATAAGCAATAGCTACAATATAAAAAGAGACAGTCATTTGAAGTTACTTCTTCGCGAATAGTAACGATAAAACATTCTTTTTAGAAGTCGAATACAGAAACGTCGTCAGTCACAAAAATCCAATAAGATCGGTGTTCGTAAAGCGATGCGGAGGCAAAGAAAGAATTACCGACGAGAATAATGCACGTAATGTCCTGATGGAGAATTATAACGGCGGATCTCGTCACGTTCTTGGAACGTAAAAAAAATATGACTTTCTCGACTGTGATTATAGGTCAGATTGCGAGGATTATTAGATATCCAATTGATTTTCGCTATTACAGTATCCTGCGCGTGTCGCTGATTCAATAATTAAATGATTTACGTACACGTTATTCTTGATACCGTAGATTATTCGCGTAGCATTTTTATATAAAATAATTAAGGTTCTCTGGTTTAAATATTTTGAATCAGTCTATTTTGTTTTGGAATTATTTCATCAAAAATTACTCTTTGTTTAAAGTACGGCTTAAAAGACAGTCTGGCCTATTTGGTACATCGTATACAAGTACATTATCGCGCCGCGCAATGCTCCTTTATGATGTACTCCTCCCCAGTAGTTACGGACTCGCTTGAACAGACAAAACACGCGAGTGCACATTTATGGACTCGATGCGCGCACGGAGGCGAGCCTAACTTGACAAAGAGTGCCGGCGTCGGGAGTAAAATGCAGAGCGATATAATAGTGCGCCAGACAAATGTCGATGTGAGAGCAACAAGTGCCGAGAGGGCCGTCTACTTCTGACAATGAGCAGGAAATCTGGCCGGCTCTCTACGGATACGTGAGCAAGTAGAGGTGTAGGGCGCGCGCCGGTCACAAAGAGGCGTTGCAGTCACAATTAGCGATCACGCAAATTCAGGTCTCGTTTCATTCAGCGACAGCTGTCTTTATGTGAAGTCGCCTACACCAGTATATCGCTCGACGACGAAGTCGCAATACGAGCGTGCTTTGTTGTAAGAAAACGTATTGGTACTCGGTAGGCTATGAATTGAATTAATCTTTTCCGGAAGAGTTCTGTCTTTATATAAGTGCGCTTTATATATATATATATATATATATATACGGAAGAGATAAAAAAAGCGATGAAATAAGTGATAAAATAATATTATTATAAAAAAAGTAACAAAGATGATTACATGTTTGAAAGACAATACATTGACTATACTGTCAATGGTGATTTTCTACAGAATACGCGTCTCTATCGGATTCGAAAAAGTAAGAGCGGTCATTAAAAATTAAAAATTATTATTATTAAAAATTATTAGTATTATTAAAAATTTTTTAAATTTTTTGAATTTACTCTCTCGAATTTTAAGTTTCGTAAAAAATATTTTTTTAAACATGCAACAATTTTTTATTGCAGCTAAAAGAATTTACTCGGAAAAGAATGATATATTTATTTCACAACTCTAAGAATATATGTCATCCATTTCCGTTGATGCTAAACCGCGATCGTAGCGATCGATTTTTATTTATAGATATGGAACGGATAAGAAACATGAACATGTGAAACAACGTGTAAATTGTTTAATATATGTGTCTAAAAATCAACAACGCGTGGCTTGTCGTGCACGAGGAGAACCGTAAATGTATTATGAACATAATAATCGGTAATTGATAATTGTTGAGGAAATACGTGGCGGATAAGGTGAGGGAATAATGGCAAGGTGGCACTTCGCGCGGCACCAGGGTAGTAAATGATATATTAATCCTACAAATGTATACCCTTATCTGCCTCCTCGATCCCGTTTTTACAGTTTACACGCGATATAGGCATTAAAAAAGAATTCGATATGTATCGCCGTACCATTATTATGCCGCCCGATCTATCGCGTAGGTCGTAACTCGTTTTATATTCGTGACAGGTGTAATTTAGAAATCGAACGGGTATTTAGTGCGGACCTCGGGTGCGAGATATTGTCCGAAGATCGTAAAAGAAAATACTAAACAGCAACGGCGAGGTTTCGTTCGAATTCATATACTACGTATATTTACATAAAGGTAAGAGGGGCAAACGAGAGAGAAATGTCTATAAGCAATACGGTTACAATTTTTAATTACGAGATGATTGTAAATAAGAATGAATTCAATTCTGTGAGTAGTAAATTAAATAGGTTATTTACCATTTATAATGATAAATTTAATGAAAAGGCTAATTATATTAATTTGATTCTGTCAGTACATAATGTATCATACATTTTCGCATTTATAAAATGTATACTTATGTTATTATTCAAGTCTTATGTCGACGTATCACGATAAGCGTATCAGTATGTGTGAAGTAGCATATCATAAGTTTAACAAATTGTTACATAGGATCAAGGGATAATTATTTAATTATTAACATATTTTTGCATAGTAATGGATATTAATGTCATTATAAATTGTGTAATTATATTATTATTCAAACCTAATGTCGACGGATCTTGACAAATATATCAGTATGATAGTATAGATAAAGTAGTTACACCTGTTCCATGAGAATACGCTGAAAATCTTAATGGCACACACGAACAACGATTGCCAAGTCATATTGATTAGCGCTTACCATGAATAATTAAATTCTCCTCAGGGGGGCTATCTCGGCTATGCAATCTGAATATAGATAAATTTCCTGGGATACATTATACTGAGTTATGATTATGAGAATATAATGTATATGTGTAGTCAAATAACCCGTTTGATATATAATTATATTGATGCTGGCTCGCTGAAAACTCTAATTTTCTAGAAATTATTACTTTTTTTTTTTTTTATAGAATCGTATTATTTATAACAAAATTTTATTGACCATATTGTTTTACAAAATCTGATGAAGAATACTTCGATGCTCTCTGGAATTTAACATCTCATCGTCGACGAGTGACTATTCGGCATCGCTTTTTTACTATCACGTGATTAGGTGGACATCTAATAGGGACATTTATGATTTCTCGATAGTCCGGTGTCGTTCCATTCCAATCCGATTCCAAGGTCGGCTCGATCGTTTCGGGCTCGATGGTTGAATATCGGTGGAGCAGAGAGTCGATTCTGGTTTTCATGGTATCCTTGATTGTCTGCCCGATGCTGGTCAATGTATTTCCGATACCATCCAAGACAGAACGCCTCGTTCGAAGGCTGCTGCCTTGTGTGGCACATGTCAAAGAAACGAGCAGCAAAAGCACGCTCAGAAAACGGCGAAGGAAATAAAATCTCATATCTGTAGCTCTTTTTTTTTCTGGAAAGTGCGGAGTTTCTGTCACCTTAAATAAGTAAACACGATCGATACATTATTTCGCAATTTCCGATATAGTGTTACGTTAAACTTTATAAAATTTGCTGCCTAAAGAATAACATTTTCTTATCTATTTACGTCACTTAAACTCTTTAATTTTCAAAAATTATTTATTGTTTTCTAACGTTATAAAACAATTATCATCCCTGTTCGTTTATTTTCAAGTTCCTGTAATCGAGACGAGTAGCGATAGTTTTGAGATATTCTATATCCCTATAGCTCTAAACATCTTTGTGTATAAACACCCTTAGTATCGAATAAATTGAATCATAATATTACATATATATATATGTGTGTGTTAAAAATATTTTTATATATAAATGTAAAAATATTTTTAAATTACAGAAATGTGATGACATTTTTAAGAATTATGCTGTAATGAAATAACCGTAATATTAAGTGTTAAATGACGAAAGTTTGCGACTTTACAAAACGTGCGAAATATTGACCAGACAATTGACATTTGGAGATATCTGTAAGTAAAATAGGAAATGTACTCGCGCGTTTTATCTGTTATGTTGCGCGTCTGAAAATAGTGCGCAATCGTGGATTGTAAGTTACGTGCCGCGAAAAACGATGAATGGGTTGTCAGAAATGAGTTGTTCGGATCATGCGGTGTAAGGTTCTTATCGCTCGGAATGAAGTAAAATACGAGCCTGTTCAGAAACATTTATGTGCACGTGCTCAATAATGCTTCCTCGCTCCTGTCTGCATCTAGTCACGCGATTGCGCTCTCGTCTCGTCTCGGCGCGAATTCTGTATACGTAATATAATACACAATATGTATTCGGCATAACAGAGCGCGCATCGAATGCACGCTGTAACGTGAAATCAAATGTTATTATAGTATACCATCTAGTAAATGTACCGCCTGTCTTCTCACGATCAGATTTTGAGCCGCTTTTATAGATATTTTAGACGTCGTAAAATCGATATACAAAGTTGTGTTATTGCTTTTTTAAACATGTTTTTTAATTAACTTATTATTCTTTAGGATATATTAAAATAATCAAAAATTTCGGATAGTATATTTAATCTGATATCCATCTCTTTCATTACTAAAAAAAAACGGAGTATTCAATATCGAATGGAACAAATTGAACTATGAATCAAGTACGTCAAATGGTATATAGAACAAGAAATATTGATAAAAGAGTTAGTTATCAAGCTTATTTTATAACAATTATTTTATAACGTAATGAAAGTTAATACGACCGAATGCCTCACCGAGTTAAACTTTAAATTCATCTATTTGATCTATGTAAAGAGTGTATAAAGTAAAACTGGTATTTTTGCATCTTTCCGAGATATTTTATATTTATTCATCTGTTTCCTTCCCGAGATCCAATATCGAGAACCGATCTGGCGCTATGAGTGCTATCATGAAAAATATCTCGCTTTGCTGAGCAGTTTATTTTTTTAATCATGGTGTTATGGTAATGGTAATTACGATGTAGCGAGATATCGATTATGTGTATACAGTGTTTCAGTAGAAGAAATCAATACCAGTATGTTCCTTGATAAATTTGCAATTGCTCAAGTCTTAATAAACCCTTAATTGGCAGCATAGTTAAAGAGATATTTATAAAAAAGATATCTGATACTTGAAAAATTGTAAAACTAAAGAATCAAGTTTTGAAATTAAGAATAACAAAATTTAGGTTTAATTTACAAAAATTTGAATTATAAACTTTACTCGAGATCGAGGATTTACATCCACATTTGATAATTACAAAATTAATTAAATTAGCAATCTCTTTTTGCAAACGGTAGCAAGTAATTAAATTTTCGGAAAAATTGATTTGTCAACAAGAATACGATAAAATAACTTATTGTTCACATTTCTTTAAAATAAAAAACGAAGGTAGTTCTTCAGTTGGTTGCACGAAGGTGTTAGATAAATAAAGACATGAAGACTGATGCAAGGAGAGAAAAGCGTATATGTCAAACGTATATACGCGAGAAAGGATTTCTCACCTGGTTAACGTTTTTGCGCTTGGTATGCCAACGATGTCTTATATCTCACTGCTAGCTCGTTGTAAAAATCCGCAGTCGTAACCGCTCACAATGTAATAAACTCACTTCCAAGACGAATAACGAACGTTATTCACATGGGACGCAGCCGTGGTGGAGGCTTTCTTCGAGTGACAACGAGACATAAATGCGAGAATTTTTTCGATCAAGCCTCGCGCTTCTCTTACCGATAACGACATATCGTTTTTTAACGGGCGGGTCAAAGGGGCGTTTGTTTTATCTAAGCGAACGCAAATCTGTGACGCGATAGACGCTGTCACACTTTTGCTCTTTCGCGTTCCCATAAACTGACTTTCATTATCGCCCTGGATTTTCCCTTATTCGACTGATAAATCCTACTGTTTCCTTGACTCTTTGATCGTGGCAAACATATATGTACAATAAGGCTCGGAGAATCCCCGCGTATTTCTTCATGTATAGATTCTTTCAATCAATCTAGATTGGATCTTGTTTTAACAGAACGTCTAAGTAATAATAACTTTTGCATAAAAATAATACTACTATAACGTTATTTTACTTAATTTCAAGTCATTGTTAAACTTTATTTTTTTAATTATTATTTGTATGAAAATTAATTGCAAGATGTATTTAAAATTAAATTAAATTAGATAGCTGTGAAAAGTCGTAAATTAATTTTACGTTAAAAAATTGTTTATAAATTGATTGAAGGATTCACAGAGAAAAAAAAAGAGATATATAAAGGATATATTTCATATCAAATAAACTTTCAGGCTTAAAAAGATTCGAATTATTTGATATATAGTAATTAAAAAGTTCGCATACACACGTATAGATTCGTTAAAGCGAGTTACTTAACCAATGTGCGCGATGTACGTTTTTATTATTGGATATTCCGTTTTGCCAGCCGTAATCTGATACGACTAGGGGTCTCACGTGTATTACAAAATCCGCGTACACGTGCAGCATCCACGTATTGAAAAGCAACTGGATCCGTGTAAGTAACTAACCGTGTTAATAATCGTATGTACGCGCGTTTGTACACGTATGTGTATCGAGTTTCGTATACATATATATTTATGCTTTAGAGAGATATCGCTAAAATCTATATAAACATCTTTCGCAAAAATCTTGTTAAGAACCGTAATGAAATCGATAAACGTTATTTATGCAAAGTGGTTCGTGTTGCAAATAGCATGTGCACGCGTGCCGTCTATTAAAAAAGAGTAATAAAAGTGGCGTAGTTAATTACACGCGAAGTAACGAGCTTTAAATACGAGTCAACGCGGAATGCGGGCGTTAACGAGAAAAGGCAAGTAAACGTTTACATCGATCGGCAAGGATTTAATACAACGGATATATTGATAAAATGTCACCCAGGGCTCAAATATCGTTTTACGTTAAAGCGATAACAGCACATAAAATTTTTTATTGATCGTCGAACGAAGAAGTGAATATTGCAGCGCGTCGCAAAGTTTCGCACTGCGAAAGAAGATCTGGTAAATAATTCGAGTTAAGTATTTCGTAAAAGTTCTCTCAAAATGTTTTCGCAACATCTACTTGCGATGCAAAATATTTTCGATGCAGATTATTTTCTCTGTAGATAAATCATCATCATGCGGAATCAATAACGTTATTTAGCTCTGTGTTGTTTTCCGATTATTAATGCAAAATTAATTAATCCCATTTTGCTTGAAAACTGCGAGTATGTTAAGTAGAGTCTGCTCTTTATGGTCGTCCAACCACAAGATAATTTTCTACAGCGCACTTGAGAGAGCGAGAAATTTAATTGCCCAAGTTTGCCGCTTGACAACTTTTGTATCTTGTACGTTTCAAGTATTGCATCAAAATGTTTCATCGCGCTTGAAACGGTTGCAGTTGCGAAAAGTTTTTCGCAACATTTTTTTTACGGGCCAGTAGGGTAGTTAAATCTTCTTGAGTCATTATGAAAACTTTACTAATGTGTTTTTTATATTTTATTTGTATTAATGTCAAGAGTGTTAATCTCTCTCATATTTTTTTATTTCTGAATATGTAATATTGCAGCGCGTACATTTTAAATAATGCGGATAAATCTAAATAATAAAGCCCTTTAAGACAATCTTGATTTAAAATTTGTCTTTTTACAGCAGATAATTTTATCAATAATCTTATCCAGGTCTACTCATTAGAATAAACGATCTAATTTGTCTCTGAAAGTCCACGGTGATCAAGAGATTAGATTGGTACGATGGGCATAATTACGTTAACCTTGATTTAATCGTTCTAGGTCCATCGTGTTTCATAATTATGTGCCTGGTAATGACCATAAATTATGGGACAACAAATCAGACTATTTAAGCATATAATTTACCAATATTTGCACGTATCGATCCGTGCGCCTAGGGCCATTTACATCGTTCTCATGTACGCCGAAGCAACTTCCGAAAACGGAAATTGCATCCGCCGAATGACAACGTGGAAAGTTTAATTCTTCGCTTGGTGCTTATATTAAGTCCTTAAATAATTTACATCCACGTGTTCGTAAGTCGTTAGGATAATTTATGCGCTTTTTACGTTGTAACGTAGCAAACATTTCATCCATGTTGATCGTTTTTCAGAAACATAAAAACTATACGGTGCAAATATAAATTTAATAGCAATAGAGAGTAAGTGTTATTAGCTACATTTTTTTTACTTTTTACTTTAGAATTATTTTGTTAATTTTTTCAATCATATTTCCTTTACAAGATTAAAATGTAATTGCTAAATTTCTGGAATATTTTTATCGCTGGAATTTTACTGGATATAATGTAATTCTTCCTTCCTTTGGGATTGCACGAGTTAATTTAACATTGTGAAATTATAATACCGTTGTGCGAAAGATTTATGTTTAGTTGTACAAAAAAATTTCTCGAACTAGCAATTATCGGAGAGAGATGTTTTTATTTCCGTTAACAAAGTTTTCATCCTCGTTGACGATTACATCTACAATAGGAATATTTCTAATATTTGCATTCATATGCATGACTTTTCACATTCCCTTCCACAGTGGGAATATAGAAAGTGATTTATAAAAGGGAGGCTATAACGTGCACGATAAACTTGATTCTCCTCGGTAAAATCTGCTTGAAAAAATTCCGGGCAGTTAATCACACTCCAAAGTTAATTAGCGCATGATTAATTAACCGTATGTCAAAGTATCAAATCGACCGATCTCTCGGGAGTTCGCTGACTCCAGTTCGAAACTTCCGGTTAATTAACCTTTCGTCGATGTAACGAGCAAATTACGGAAATTATCTTAACGCGCATGCTTATATGCAGTTGTAAGTACAATTGCATTGTCGATTTTCTGCATGTTAGATGTATTTTTAAGATTGATACGTGAATCATCAGCTCATGTTTTGAACGAAAAGTTGATTCTGTGTGTGCGTGAAGGATCTACATATTTTTACTCGCAACCCTCTTCCCCCCTTCTTCGTCATTTTCTTTTAATTAAAATGAAGATGGTTCGACTGATCATAACGTGGAGATTCATGTGCGTTTTCCAACATGTGGAAATTGCAAGTGCGAGCTTATCGACAGCAGGACTTTGCGGACGAGAGAGATTCGCGTGTAATAAAATTATTTATGTAAGTTTATCTACTATCACAATACTCTCGACTGATAGTAACATTATTTATTTACAGGAAACATTATATAAAAGCTTGCCTTGTACAATATTTTGAAAAATAATTAATTATATTTTTTTTATTATCCATTTTCTGTGCCATGAGATTTAAATGAATATTTTTGTATATGTAATATATATATTTATACATGTCGTGGTTCTTCTTTCAAAATGTTACCAATAAAGTTTCTTGGCTGCTGCTTGATCCATTGAGTTTTACTTAAACTGGAACGTGGTAGATGTCATCCTAAGTATCCAAAAGCTTCATTGATTATAACAAACGATGTTACTGCTTCTAACAAATTCATTAATTCTGATAAGATTATTTACATATACAGTAAGAAAAGTTCTATTCATAAGAAAATATACAAAAAATCCAGATAAGCAATCAAAACAGTAACAAAAAGGCAGCAGTTTTAGGAAATAATTGTATTCCTTGATTTCTAAAGCATTATTTTGTACATATGTTCAAATGGGATTAATAATTTAGCAATTCTTGCAATTTTTGCAAATTTGAAAAAGAATATTTACATATGTGCGCACAATGCCGTAATATATAAGCTCGAACATATGTACAGGCCACGGTATTATAAACGGTATTATAAATCTGTTGTCATATATCCTCATAATCTCGACTGCATAATTATTGCTCAGCATATTAGCTGTTTTACTGCGATAATGTAATCATTTCACAGAGAGTTATTTTGTTTTTATATAACTGTGTATATATTTGTGTTTGCACGTGTAAAAACCAATTGCATTTTTGGCTGTGTGTGATGTTATTGCCTGTGGCAATTGCAATTAACTGTGTATTACTTATTTGAAAACATCATTATAATTTATTATTTTTTATCTTTATTTGAAGTTTGAAATAACTATAGAAAATATCAGAGAAAATTAGTTTATAAATAATATTTTATCTACTGCAAAGAGAGAAAGAGAGAGAGAGAGAGAGAGAGTGGGAGAAGTAAAAATAAATACAGAAGGGAGAGAGAGAGAGAAGAAAAGATTTTTCAACGGAAAGATAATTTTATAACAATATATGGCTCACTTCACTTGAAAATTTCAATTTTATTCCAGTCTGTCGGCAACGCGATCAATATAACGTTGCATGCGATTAGGAAATTCTCGTGAAATTAAATTTCCACGAGAGTGAACGTAGTTTATGTTCCGTTCTCTATAGGTATATACTATAATATACTACGCGATGAGAGACAATAATCTGCGCGCGTTCGCGCGAGGATCGGAGAATACATAACAAATTCCCGATCAGTACGCTAGGTATCACAAGAAGAAGGAGAGTCTCTCTCTCTCTTTCTCTCTGTCTCTGTAGTAGATGAGCAAACAATTGGTTGACATAAGCGAACAATGTATCGATAATCGTGGACTAAAAGCAGCGATGCAAATTGGGACTAAGGTAATGCCACGAACGATGCCATCGATGCCTGATGGGACTTCCTCCTGCATGTTGGTATATGTGTGTGGCTTTGAATATGAACCGTGCATATAACACACACACATACACACGCACGCACACACACACACACATATATATATATATATATATATATTGTATATATACACATATGAATGCAGTTGCACACGTGGCGCGATCGTGTATATGCGGTATACGTATGATTTGGCGGAATCGGCTTTGCGGTCGACCAGCGAATATATCACTGCAGCTTTTGTAGCTTTGATTCCGATCGCCGACGAGAATGAGGGTCAGCGGTGCACCAACCGGCTATTTTTATGCCGTACGTAGGTACCCTCTCCGAAATGAAGCCATTGGCTTTCGAGCTGTTCCGTTTGCAATCCGTCGCTAGCGGCACTCTCTCTCGAAAATTGCCACTTTGAGCGAAGATATATCAAGGGAGGATTTAACTCTTTGACGCACACGGATTTCGAGCGCCACGCACACCCCTCGTGTAAATACCCGTCATCTTCTATGTTACAGACAGAGATACAAGATAATTGAATTGGAAATTAGGGTTACACTATTGTATATATGCGCTATATACTATATTGATCTTAAATATATTATTTAATTATTATTTGATAATAGATATGTAAAGAAATAATAGAGTGCAAATAATACTAATGTCATATCTAGAGTTATATTTTATATATGTATATATATAATATGTCATTAATATTATTTGCACTCTATTATTTTTTTCTCAATATATCTATTATTAAATAATATATTTAAAATCAATATCTATTATTAAATAATATATTTAAAATCAATATCTATTATTAAATAATATATTTAAAATCAATATATATATATATATATATAGCGAAAATGAAATTGGGTTAATGATCCTCTATGCTTATTTAGACCTCTCTTTCTCGCTCTCTTTCTCTCTCTCTCTCATTCTCTTTACTATTATATATATATATAGACAGAGAGAGAGAGGTCTAAATAAGCACAGAGAATCATTAACCTCATTTCAACAGCAAAAGTGAAACGATATAATCCGTTATTCTTGGGAATTGTAGAAAAAACTTTGAACTACTTGGTGCGATGGACTTCCCTCGTTTCCATTTTAAAGCTATGCGGATTTGCATTTAAGTCAGTGGATACAGCCGCATACATCGAAATCTCGGAATCTCTGTTACGCTATTAAAAACGTGTGAATCTTTTTTTATTCATTAGAAAACAAGCAACGAAAAGGGAGTTTGCTTTTTAATTCGTATATTAACATGTAAAGCTATTTACTTATTTGAATCTCTCTCTCTCTCTTTCTCTCTCTCTCTCTCTCTCTCTTTCTCTCGTGACATTGTTGCGTTATCAAGTTTAACTATAGTAGCTAAAAGCTAACGAAGTTGGATAAGAAATTAGACAACGACGAGAATTATATTAAGCGGCGCATTAACAAACATGTCTCGCTACATGACCATCTTCTATAGAACGAGCGGGAGTCATCGATCCATCTTATCTTCGCGCATTGTGCTCGGGCGCTTTAACGAGTGCCGATGGGACCGGTAAGCACGACGACGCAAGAAAGAAGGGTTGAAAGAACCGACGGTGTGCTCGGGGATGTGAGGGGATGAAGGATATACCTGAGGTGGGACACAGTCGTCGGGTAAAGGGAGACTCTCTTTTCGCGACCGGGGTATTAAAGCCATCCCGCGTAGCTGGCACTGAAGAGTCCCCGGGGCACGCCACGGCATTCGCCGCGGCTCCCGAAGGATTTAAAGAATGGAAAAGCTCGAAACGTACACATACCCTACGTTCCGCGCACACATCCCTCTCGCGTGCGGGAGCGCGACAAGTTAAGGAGGATAGAGCGACGGGTATGGTAGCGTAAATAAAAATAACGTCACTCTCTACCTGCGAGAGACGGGTGGTAAATGAGCAGCTCCTGGTGAATCATTTGTCACCACGCCCCGGGCTGAGCGCGTCTGATATTACCGTTGTGAGCCGAGGGTGTCATTATGCGACGTCGGTCGATCATCGGGCACGCAGCGCGTTTATGCGGACGTTAATTGTCGCCATTATTCTGCGCTGGTGTACATCACGGTCCGCGACGGCGGTTCTTTGTAAATGAGAAACTCGTTCGTTATCGCGCACAGTATATGCTCATACATTTGTGTGTGCATGTATAGTATAGATCGCTTTATCTATAATAAATTTGCGGAATGTTAGAAACGTAATGCATCTCACGCGTTCATAAATCTAAAGGTTCTCATCCATCACAATAATTTCGAATTATTGTAATTACGTTGCTGTAATAAATGACGACGCAATAATGGACAATTTATCAATTCAATCGTTAACGGTACTTATAGTTCGCAGCATCATGATCTTATTCGTTTCTGGAGAATATTATTGATAGGTAACTATATATGAATCACGTTTGTGCGAAATATTAAAGGAAAGCTCAAAGATTGAAGGAAAACGGTTTTAATTATTTTGGAGATTCAAGTAACTTTTTATGAAACATTATTATAAAACATTGAATTAATTATAGGAATCAAACTTGCAGAAAAAATCGTGCATTAAGTTGGGAAACAGATTCAGAAAAAAATACATTTGCACGGGTAGATCTAGAGATCGCTACGCGTTACGATCCTCTATTCGGTGACGAGGAATTAAAAGTTCAGACGTTATAACGCTATGTTTTATGATGTGCTACACGCAGCGAGAAACACGGCGAAACATTTCAGCGTTGCAGAGTTTTTTTCCCACATGACTTGTAACTTTTGCGAAAGCGACTTGGAACTTTTGGAATACGCGACTATACATAGTATGCGCGTCGTATAAAATACAGCGGGATGCCATTAAAAGAGCTAATGAGTATATATGCCGCGTTTTTGCTTTAAGCGAATATTTCCCCGGAATTTGACATCTCGCGTGAGCGCCGCGTATTCGTATTAAAACTATCGTTGTGTCTCGAATAAGTACGGCGTTCCGTATGCGATTCTGTAAAGCAAGATAGGAATTTTCCTCCATCTTTTTAATTAAAAATTGAAGTACATGTGCTTTGCGCGAAATTTCTAGCAGTACCATATAGAAAAATAATATTATGTTGTTATAGTCATTGCAGTTTGATATATTAAATTGAGATATAATAAATATAAAATTGAGGTGCTGTGAAGAGAGTTCAAAAATAGAAATGTGTTTTTATGTAATTCTTGTATTGAACGTGATTGTACGTGATCATACAAAAAAAAAGATGTAGAGGATATATTTATGATTTAGATTTTGAAAAAGAAAAACTTAGGAAATTCTGAAAATCGAAAAGTAAGGAACATTCCTCGTAAATTTGTGTTACGCTACAAGGAATTAATGAAATTTGATCGATTGATGATATCGTTAACGATGTTGTATCATTATCAATTCTTCGATAGAGAAAAAAGAAAAAACTACGATTCTTCCAAAAAATTAACTGTCACACACATGGTCCATGGTCGAACGAGGAGATTCGCAAAACGAGGAAGGAAGGGAGACGTTATCGTTCGCAGGCACGCTCGTCTTTTTTACCCCTTTAAGATTCGCCAAGCCGCGAGCACTCTCATTTTTGCGCCTTTGGCGAAGTTCTCGACGCAAAAGCGATAGCAGTCTCTCGCCTCTCTATGCGAACGCGTGTCGGAAAAGCAAGCAGAGAATTGTCGGTAAGTGGCAGAGAAACGGGAGAGGATTCTGGATAAAAGCGAAAAAGAGGATTGAGAAAGCGAGGTCGAGGAAGAGATCGCTTGTGGCGTTCGAGGATGCGTCGATTCGATCATCGAGGAACAGATCAGCGTAAATAGCGAGCGAACTGTCCGGATAGATACGTTAAAACGGCATGCGATGCTGTGACGGAATGGCAATTTGATATACTGCAATATGCCGTTCTAATAGTAATTCACAAATATTTCTTGTTGATGTAAATTATATCGATATTATAGACTAACACGAAATAACATTAATATCGGTTCATATCCGTTCTCGGATATATGTAAATACTTATTGTGTAATAAATTAATTTTTAATTTATAGAAACTTATATAATGTGTTGTGCGTATGTAATATAAAGATGTAGAGTAAATGATAACATTTCCATAAATTAACCTCATTTATATCAGGACAATTAAAACATCCAATTTATCACCATGGAATTATTTTATGTGCGATGACGTATCCGCCACGATCATCGAAAAAATATTTGAACGACAGAATTTTTTGAAACTATTACTGGGAATATTTACAATATAATAAAATATGATATTTATATAATAAAATATGATATTAAAAATAAAATAAAATTGCTTTTACATTTCTTGCCTGTCATGGGAAAACAGTATAAACGTTTTACGCCAGTCTCATGGTGTTCAATAGAAAAAGCAGAAATGAGAAGAGCGAAAGAAGCGGATGAGCGAGAATGCTCTTGCAAAGAGACGCAATATCCTTTAGGGTGGAGGGTCATTCGAATCGGAGGGTGGACAAATAGAAGGAAGGAAATACGGAAAGACGAGGAACGGTGCGCGATCGCGCGAGCTTAACGCGCGTTCAAGATCGTTACACCGTCCTCGTCCGAAAGCACGTTTCGCGCACAATTCTCCGCTTGTAATACAGAGGCGGCTTAATAATTTCTTGCAGAAGTTAACGGGCGCTCGCGTACCGTGTTTTTTTAAATTCCCGCAAGTATTTCAGCGGCAGCGAGTTATTGCCGCGACAAGAGCAAATGGCACGCGGACGTGCCACGCCGACGCTCGACTCGTTTGCGGCGAGAACGTTAAGACTTAACACGGGAAATTCCCCTAGAGACGCGACAGTACTAAAATGGAACATGATCGCGCTTAGGGATATCGGTTTTCGCGAACGTTGCGGGAATAATGTACGATTCATCGAAAATTGCGTATTACGTGTAAACGCATACATCTATTCGTTAGAACTTCATTCCGAGTCTTGAAATTTTATAAATACTTCAAATAAAATATTTTTTTCAGATTCTTATTGGTACTTAAATATACAAATAAATCTTTATTTATTTATTATTTATTTATTTATTTATAAACGGAAAAAAGAGATCCCTTTAGCACAAATAATATGATTACAATTACTAACAATCTTGAATATATAATAAATTTTTGGATCTATGAATCTCTCTTTCTCTCTGTGCCTCTCCTAGGATTCTCTAGATATTGTTCGTTCGTATTTCTAAATTTACAAGTTCAGAAACTTGGATTAACACAAGTTCTAAAATCCGTAAATCTTTGGATCTATAGATTTGTGGATACATAGATTTTCCTATTCAAAATCCTCACATGTGTAGATTCTCAAAGTTTCGCATCCTTAAATTTATAGCTGCTTTATTCACAGAAATATGAATTCACAGACACTTAAAACTACAGATTCTTTGATTCATAGGAGTTTCGAACTCTATTCATAAATTTATAGACCTCGAAATTTAAACATACTCGTATTCCTTGCGATCCTCCTATAAATCCTTTGATATACCGGGGTTATTAAATACATTGTTTCGCAAAGCTTCGCGCAAATCATGTTTAATATTTCGGGATATGCTCATACCATGCTTATTTATTGTCCATGCAAATGCCATTGTCATAAATGAGATGGTAATTTTTCCTAGTATCATTATCGACGAATTTTAAGGGAAATACCAGGAATTTCTACTGGGAGTTGTATCGAGTTCCTCTAATCTCTATGATTGTGTTGCCAAACGACAGAACGCATGTGTTATTCAGTGATCACCTAAGCAATTAAGCTTGGGCACGAACGTTTCCAAATTGAGTTCATGTTCGCTCGCTCGTGTTATAACGCTCGGCCTGGACATTAGTTATATTCTCGAAAAGAGCTTCGCACGATACGCGGATATCAATTATTCCGAGAGCTTTAAAGGGAATACATTTTGTCCCGGCCTCTAAACGCGCGGCTCGTTTTTACTGCGTGCTTATTTTGCGTATTTTTTACCGCTATATTTTATGAAAATATACAATTTTGACCTCTTTGACGATTTTTATTAAATATTCTGTTTTTTTTTATCCAAGTACATTTACAGAAAAATTTATACAAAATGTAATATTACAAATTAGCAAATGCAACCTGAAAAATTAAATCTATCGAAAAATGAATGATATAAAAGTAATAGCCGATTAAAAGAAAAAAATTTTTAAATAAATCAAGAAATAATTATTCATGAAAACTTGCATCTAGGAATGTTAAAGATGATTGTACATGTATGCGCATGTATTCTCCCAGGAATTCAGTTCGAAAGGAACAGTCGAGATGCATTATGCTTAATAGGTTCCGATGCAGGACTTTGAAGCTCACTCCTCAAACTTCGCATGGGAGCTGCTGGCTTATAACCACTTAGAGCCAGTCCCTCTTTTGAGGAAGGGTGCGGATCAGGCCGCGTTTTGCGTCTCGGCAGCCGCAATATCCTGTGCTACGGGACATATGCGGTAAATATTCGTGTCCTTCGCGTATCTCTATCTCTCTCCCTTTTGGCTTCGTCTTGCTCAAATCCGAAACGAGCTTTCAGTTCAACATTAGCAAGTCTTATAGCGTAATACTCGATACTCCATTTCGAATTTCGTGCTAACACGAAAGCAAATTAGAAGATATGCAAATTGTCCTAAATTATCTAATCACAGTATGTATAAATAAAATTGTCAGAGATCGCTTTATATATAGTTTTACAATGTGTAAGAATGCGTTTATGTGCATTATAAGAAGATTCTTCAGAGAAGGAGAGAATCTCTTGAAAACATTCTATCTCAAAAAGATCTGTCAAAAAACATATATTAAATTTTTAGTTTTTGAATTTCTCATAATAACAACGTGCATAACAAAATTGCAGATATGGCATAATAAAATGTTACTTGATTGCTACTAATCAGTTTGGGTTAATAGCGATTCGTTATAGCTCAAATAAAAGAATATAGAACGAAAAGACAATCGACATTTTTCTCAAATTTCGCGGTTGAGGTTTTCTCCCCGCCCGAGACTTTCTTTGCTCCGATCTCCTTTTGTCGGGAACGTGCTAACGATAAAAGGGGTAGAAAATTTGCCGGGTGTATCGCAAAGAATATTCAAGTAATAAGTAATCTCGTTTTCGCCGTGGCGGGTTGGCGATGTCGATCGAATACGTCTCGAATGCGAATGTAAATAAAAGGAAACTGCTGCAGTAGCTAATTTTCTCCTCTCTCTTCTCTCTTTCTCCCTTTTAGATAGAGAGAGAAGTCTGTCCTCGAGGTCGTTGATTAGATAGATGAAGAGCGGCTTGGCCGAATGTAATAATGGAAATTGGAGAAGCAAGATTCTCCTCGTCCGGCATTGTCCAAAATAGTCCGGAAACCGCTCGTTGTTCCGGTTTCGGTGTGATTCGTAGGCGTGTACGCGCCTTGCGACTTCCTTTTCCTTGCACGTACCTCATTTTTATTTCGGCTTTCTAATAAAAGCGCGAACTCGATCTAATTTCGTTTGAGGCAATTTGTTCCTCCCGTGCCACTTCATTCGCCCACAAATCATCAAATCTCTTTTCTTTCCTGTGTCTCTCAATGGCCATTATATAATGCAATGAAAATATAGTGAGAAATGCTCTGCTTGAGGAGCCACACTGACGATATGCTTCAACCTCTCTGGTTAATATTAGTGGAAAAGATCTTGATATTTATAGATATATAAACAAAGTAAACTTTTTTGTTTAAGTACAGGGATTAGAGAAGTTCCTTAATATTTCGAACGTCTTTTATATTATATGAGATTTGTATTAATGCGAAAACTTTTTTGCAATGAGCGATGCTGCGATGTTGGCGTAACGCCTGGCAACCGAGATTTGCGAGAGTAACAGACGCACCAGTCACGAACTCGCGGGAAGAATAAGAAGGAGAAGTAGAAACGGGGGTAACGTAGCGGGTACGTCCCGGTAATGGTACCGGAAACTACACTTACCCGAGAGTTCCGGCGCTTTGAGCCTTCCTGCGCCGCCGGCTTCGTACTCTCGCTCGGGCTTCTTATAGTTCGCGCTAACGGCCATTCGCCGCTCTCCCCGCTGTATCCGAAATCCATGAATTCGCATGGCGGGGTACTGTCGTGAGCCCCGGCATCGCGAAAGTCGGAAAGCGAATTCCTTACGGAAATTGGAAGGAGCGTATTTATTGCTGCTTAGCGATTGATGCCGGAACATCGCTTCCCTCGCTAGAAACTTCCCCCGGAACGGCCGCAAATGTAGAAATTTCGGAGATTTATCGTTTCCAAGAGCACGGTTTTAATGCATTTTCTGTTCTCCACCGTTTTTTGTTGGTTGAAAAAAAAAAACTGTGAGATACAAATTACTGTTTTCGTGTAAAAGCACTTTTATCGCGCTATCTATTTTTATTGATCCAGCAATTTTATCTTTCATGGTTTATTTTTAATTTAACTGGTTTTTCTTGTTATTATTTATATAGTAACTTAATTGTAAATATTAATATATTAATATCGCATTAGAGTATACTCGTCTTTCTAATTATAGAAAAAAAATTAGATTCCTAATAAACTGTTACATATTCACGTGCCAATAGAATATTATCTCGCAAAGACTTAAAAACATAAATCGTGCAAACTGTATTCTAAATTTCTTTGGAAACTTGCAATTAATATATCTATTATCTTACGACTATATGAGATTAAAACTTCGTCGACGGCTTACAACCTTCAGCGTCAAATGATTCTATGATAATACTTTCTGACACAATTTATGTTAAAAGTAAATTACAAAATTCATTTATAACTGAGAGAACGAGCGCGATTTCCGCTACATTCGGTATATCGATCGAATGGTGCGCGCCAGGTTTCCATCGGATTAATAGCTTCTTAATTTTCTCACTCGCAAATCGGAAGATTTACAACGCGGGGGGCTCTCTATAGGTGCCGGGCATGCAAGCGTTGCGCTCTCTGCGATATTGGTTCGGCTCGGTCGCTTTAAACGAACGAACCGTTAATGCACTCAGACCTGGTATTGGGCGAGCTATTGTGCAACCGGGGAGCGTGTAAATAATTTCCAGCCATCTACCTCCGCGCTCGCAATACGTACGGGTCGTTCGACGGGGGAGGGTTTTAAGGGATCGTCTGTAAATCTTCCGCGGGACTTTTGTCAAGTGGCTGATAGCGAAGTAACGACGGATGATGCTGGCGGAATGTAACGCGCGAGTAAACACGTGAGTAATGCGCCCGAAGAGATGCATAGGGTCGTGACACACGATTGTATCAGTGATTAACTGACGATCGCGTCTAATTCACGAGTCAATTTTGCCGACAGTTTTGTGTTTAATCCCCTTGCGCGATTATTCATGATAATCAGGACTACTTGTGCCCGCTACAAATAAATGTACGGAGCGTCTCTCACTTTCTCTCTCAACGCGTAACGTTGGGCTATCTCTTCTCGCCGCGCGTTTATATTCGCGGATTGGCCGATTTTTTAAAATTAATTTTTCATTAATTATTGCGAAGATCGCAAAACGATAGAGGACTCTCCTACTCGGACCCTCCTGCTCTACCTGCACGCGAGGGTGCGGCGATTATTACCGGTCACCCTGTATATGTATATGAAACAGACAAAACTCATATATGAACAGTTGAATTCACAAATTTATATATCGCATGTAAGCGCGATAAGTCGAATAAAATAGAATTTTCGATTATCTATCCGTAATCGTCTGATCATAATATGGTTGTACTACTTATAGTTAGAAAGAAGCAGCATTCACACACAACGTTATTTTCGAGATTCCCAATTTATATTATAATTAATTATTAGTATTATTATATATAGTCCGGGGAATTTAAATGATATTTTTAACGTGAGAGCCTTATCAATTCTTTACTTAATATTTATCATATATGTTTAGAAATATGAAGACAGTTCTTTTCTAAAGAGACTTACAATAAATTTATAAGAACGTTAATCGAATTCGATCATCATCGGTAGCTTTTAGCTTTTTAAGACGATGTCAAATTACGCCGTCAGAATTTTTGTCACGATTGTCGATATTGTTTAAACGTCACAGAAAAGAGAAAGATACCGCATTACAAGAATAAAATACTAACTCGATAATTCTATAAATGTTATTAATATTTGTCGCCTATAAATCCGTCCTTAATACGACTTAACACTTTAAAAATACTTCTCATCCCTTTAGCCACACTCTCTTTACCCCACAGGAAGTATCTCAATATAAAGTATTGATAAATTAAGTAACGTTTAAAATACATATTAATTGAATATCAAAAATTAAAATATGCACACATTAAAATTTCACTGGTTTAAATTCTCCTTGACCGACGCGCGCGTGTGCGCGATATGATTTTCAAAAGAAACATATTTCTACACTACTTAAAAAATTATAGAGTGTCACGATTTATTTTTAATATCGTTCAAATCAAGAGAGGGAAGCTAAATTATATAATTATCTGTATGTTTACCTATAAATGTTTATCTGTAAATTAATTCGCGTCATTATTTATCATGAGATCGATATCTATTAACTCGTTCGTGCTGAGCGATAATGCGACACACATTCAAAATTTATTTTATCCTCGAGTACTCTATACGTAACAAAGAAGTGGCTACTGCTTTCTCGATGTTCAACCGCGCAAAGACTCGCACAAACGAAGACACTAAGTGTCACAGAACCTCGGCGGAAGTCAAATTTCGCAATTTTGCACGAGGACCGGAATTTACGTTGTCAGCGGCATGAAGCACTCGGGCTACAAATTTATGGGCCGGGTCTTCAAACAAGATGTACGTAAAGCACGATTCCCCGTCCGTTTCTGAGCGCGGGAGTAAAATTAATTAAGCAGTCAAGGACAAACTATCTGCTAGACATATCCAGGGATGTGAACCCGGCCGCCCAATTTTCAGTCGAGGCATATTGCGTTTCTCCCTCTCCCTTACTCCCTCGTCTCGCCCTCAATCTCCCTCTGTCTCTCCGTTCCTCTGTCCTTTGTCGTCCTCCCTTCCACCTCGTGGGATTATTTAAATGTCGTCTTGTCGCGTGTCATCCTCGAAAATACTTTTCAAATTGTCTATTAACGTTCCGCCGCTACTTCACCTTTCATCGCGTATTTTACTTTTATTGCCCGAATTCAAGAGATTGGATGACTTGCTGAGAGTCGATATGGTTTTGTTGCCGAGTCCTTTAAAAGTCGATTGGGGGGCGGTCGTATCGACATTGTCTAGTGGAATCGTATACTAGGGAGCGTTAATTAAGATATAAGTTATGCGAAGATGTTACAATGTACAGCATTCCTTTTGCAAGACATTGCAGAATGTAAAGGTCTTCGATGCATTTATCTTTCGACAATGAACATTAATTCTATCATGAAAGCGGTAAACGCTGAACTGCGGAACATAAAATAAATTTCTTAGCCTTTATAATCTTGCTCCTGATAATTTTAATATATAGTTATAAAAATTTATATAGTAATTTTATCTATTAATGTACATTTATAGAAATTTTTATTGTACTGTATACAATACTATTTTATAAATCTTAGGAGTTGATCAGCGTTTCAAGCTATTCTCATGTAATAGAATGACCATTACTGTTTTTTATTGATTATCCGAAATTTTGATAAGAATAATTTAGGCACGCACGAATAATATCCGGTTATAAAAAAAATAATAATAATTAAGAAATAATAATTAAGAATATTAATTAGGAATAATAATTATAGAGCCGTTTATAAATTAATAGCAACATCAATTTTATTTTAAAAGAAATATTTTTTAGTAGAGAGAAATATAAAACATTACTTTATGAAATTTCCATGAATGGATAACATAAAAATTTCGTATTTTCATTTTTCCAGAGAACGTTTATTTATTTTTTTATTTTTCTGTGGTTTATTAATATAATATAAAATAATAGAATTTTTTAAAGAAAAAACAAAAATGTCTGTATATAATTAATATTTTTATAAATAGATTTTTAACTTTAGTTCTCTCATATATGTATTATAATGTAATATGCAAAATTAAGCAAATATATTCTCTTCTTTACTAAGTTAATCAGAAATTTATTCTTATTAAAAACCAACATTAATGAAACACTCTCGCATGATATCATTTCAGTCACGCATAACAGTCAAAGCATGCACTGGCGGAATATCGTTTTCGACAGTTACAAGTACGGGAAACTCCTCTAACACAATGGCATCCTCTTCTCAACTATTGTCATTAATCGCGCTGCTTGTCGTTCTTACGTTAAACATTCCTGCGGGAGTGCATGCATTAAACCCGCCGGCGTTTCTTGCGCCATCATTAGCAGCGCCTACTATAAACGTCGCGTATCTTGTATTGTTTTCCAAACGTGCGCGAGACGTCTCCGGACATTAACATATGATAATTAATAGAATGTTGTCATGAAATTCTCTGCGTACAAGATCTCCTAACGTCTAAGTTTCTGTTATACACGCCGTAAACTTCGACATTATTCCAGTATCCGAATGTTCAATCGTTTTTATTTTTCCCTCTCGGTTTATACCATGTTCTCTTTTACGTCGCACAAAGTAAGAGTAGAGAATCCTCTTTTCTCTCTTCTTGATAGGATGGAATCAATAATGTATCAGAAGGAAACGTATATTATAAGCGATTCTATTCCCTTCAAAGGGAGATGCTTTTATGCTCTTTACTTCAAACTGCTACCAACAGAATGTTGTTGTGATCAACATTCCATTTTGTCTAGAATGATCAAAATATGATATTTGCTCTGTATGATAAACAAACTAAAAATTATTTCAATTCATATAAAAGTTTTGTGGTTAACGTTGCATATTTTCCGCATATTCGCGACAATTCGCGGATACTTTTAAAGCCACGCTCAAAGTCCGATAAACAAGCGTTAAGATCGTCAGATTGTTGTTGTTCCATGATGATAGTGCTCGAGAATCCGGCAGTTCTCAACCAACCACCAGCAACCCCGTCCACTCGAGCGCGCCGCGCAACATTCAGCGCCCTTCTTAAGTGAAAACCGAGAACACCTCGACGATTCCCCAAGTTTCTCGAGCGACTTCCTCCCTCCTTCGCGGCCATCTTCTTCCCTGTATCTTTCTCCCCTCCGGCTCACTATACCTTTCGCGGTGCATCCCTTCGCGCTTGCACTATTCCCCGTTTTCCGATGTGCAGCAGCGTGCTGGTACCTCTGGAGTTGCGGCCTCATCTCAGCGCGTTTCCCCTTCGACCATACCACTAACCCTACCCCGATCCCTTATCCCTTTCCCTCGATGAACGGTTTCCACAGACGTGGTCTGGGCCGCTCTTCTCCCTTTCTCCCTCTTTCCCGTTTGCTCTCTATCTTCCTTCTACCTCCTTCGATCTATCCGTCTTCCTGCTCACCCGTGCGCCCCTCGATGCTCCGAGGGGGTTGGCCGACTGGCTGCTCGCCTGACTACTTGCTCGACTGCAAATCCTCCGACCTCTTCGCTTCTTCCTCTTCTCCTCGGCTTCCTTACCCGCTTTGCTCCTCTATCCTAAAGGAGCCTCCTTCTCTTTTATACCCCCTATCTCAATTTCTCTTCCTCTCTCTTTCTCTCTCTCTCTTTCTCTCTCTCTCTCTCTCTCTCTCTCTCTCTCTCTCTCGATTTGACTCTCTCCTGCTCCGTAGCTCGTGCCTGTAGCGCGCGTACCGGATATAATACGATTCGAAATTAAACTTCCGAGGCACGCGCGGCATCCGAATAATGCGAGCGGCTGCCTAAAACAGTAAAGATATTACGTATTATTACGGCGCTCGACTACAGGCACCGCCACGGCAGTGGTGGGTTTATGGTGGAGAACACGGAACACAGGATGTCTTCAGGGAGACGGGCATGCCGCACCATGAGGTGACCGCGGCACACACACACACACCACACAAATCCGTTTTCCTTGATACGCTTTCTTCAATGGTATCGTCGTAACACGTTGAAGATCTGATCTCAAGAAGCCGCGTAAAAATTTTAAAAAAATTCCTAAATAATATATAATCAATTTAAAAAATCAAGTATTATTTAGGGGAAATAATACTTAATCTATTTAAAAAATATATAAAAAAACTTTCCTTAAGATAAGACCTTTGCTTCTAAAGATAAAAAACTTGACTTACTGAAAGGTTATAAATAGAAGTTTTAGGGAAAAGTTATTTCCAAATTAAATCCTTAGTACCTCAAAACTATTGACTATTATCATTCGCTATTTTCATGTTACATAATGCAAGACATATATATGATTTATTACATCAATGTTCTTATGCAAATCTTTTTAATGAAGCGTTCAAGCTTTAATCTACCACCGTGTTTTTATGTCGTCTCTCAATTCTACGTCGATCTACAAATGGCAGTTTGACGCGTGATCGATAATCGCGACCGAGTAGCCCAGATTCCAAACTCATTAGCCATACGAAGAGCAGCGAATCCATACTCTCGAAACCCACCGCGACTCGCGACTTGCGCCGAATGCCACCGCGAACGATCGTCGGTTATTTGTTATTTAACACGGTCGTGCCCCTCATCAATCAACAGCAACAAGCGCGACGTGTCGATTCGGCGCTATTAATTTGTTTCTAGTCGTATGGAACATTACCGGTGACGGAATATGTCATGCGATACAAATGCATTCGTAGCGAATGCGCGGAAAGAGGCTAGACGACCGACTGAAAATGGATATTCTCTTGTGCAAATAGAAAGGACTATATAAAGATAGATGTTTGCAGCCACTGATCAACATAAGGATTAAAGAGAATTGTAATTGCATAATTAAAAGCTTCATCTTCGGCTATTCGTTTCACGACTCACTGAGAAAAGAAATCGGAGCATAATTAAATAATATAAGAATCTAATCTGATAATATAATTTTAAATATAACAAAATTAAAATAACTTCTAATCAAATAAATTAATAACTTAATACAACGTTTTGTATTTTTTATTTAAAAGTTAATTTACTCTTTTTACAAATAATGTAAAAATCTAATCACGAAATAATGATATTAAATATATAGCTTATTAGTTATAGTGAAAATTGAATTGTGCATCCAAAAATTAATTCACGACTGCTGCGTATTCGGAGACAGACATCAAACGGTTTTCCTACACACAGTGTCCTCCTAAATCAAGAATTGCGCTTCCAAGAACTGACAAACTGCTTCTGTTTTCCGCATGTTTACAGTATATTTCAGAAATGACCTACGTAAAATATTAGACAAACCGGTCGTAACATATATTATTAACGCCTTATACATATACGTGACGATATGCCTTTCTCGGGTGAAATATATTAATGAAAAAATTATTTAATACTGCTAATAATTATAACTCTTTAGAAAATGCAAGAATACTCTCAATACTAATATATAAATGTTATATAATTTCTGCTACCTAGATATTTTAGACTTTAGACAGTGGGTTAAATACTTTATATAGAACTTTCCAGAAATATCATACTTCTTTTAGATTTACTGCGATCTACTCTCATATCCGTGACATTTCACGGAGTAGGATATTTGGATCGTACTTATATATCATGAATTGTGCATTGTGCGTTCAACGGAGCCGCGCAAACGAACCTCTACTCTCCTTTCCCGGCTAACATCAGCGGCGTTATCTCCTCGGGCCAACATTATTCTGTTTTAACGAAATTACTCCAAATTGTGCGTATATATCATAGTTATGCTATTGCGGTCGGTTATATTGCGCGCTAAGCGACCCTCAGCAGCGGGGGTTGCGCGGATGCGCCGCCGCGCCAAGAGAGGTAGCAATTCGTACGAGGGTAGATAGATAAAGCAACAACCTCTCGCACGTACGCTGCGGATAGTCAAACGGGATCGGGATGAAAAAGAAGGGGGATGGAAAACCTGCAGGGGTTGCCGACGCTTTATAACTTTCGCTTTTTCTCATTCTGCGGCCGGTAATTGTTTTAATCCGACCTTTTCGATCCTTCCTTTTCTTCGCTTCTTCGCTGCCTCGTAAAGGCGCGGGGAGGGCGGAGGACGGGTTCGATAATTCCGAAAGGGAGGCTCGGCGAAGATATTACGTGTTATTTAAAAAAACGGATTACGGAGAGGTGAATTACGGGCTGGCTCGAGTTAATTATACGAGGGCAGCGGAAATTGTCGGCGGCGGAAGTGTGCGCGCGAAGTATACGAACGGAACGGGTCGCGGATACGCGTAATTATGGTCAGAAATAGTTGGACGCGCGTGAGACCCTGAAAGAATAATGCGCTTTCGTCGGATTTGGCCGGCGCGTTTCGTCATTTGCTGCGCAACGGTCGAGATGAAATTTCGCGCACGACGAACTGCTTAATACTTTAATGACAAATTTTCAAGAACAAATAGAAAATCAATTTTTACGTAAATAATATATATATACTTTAAATTATTTGTATTTTGCATCAAACTTTTTTTTATTATTAGTATAGAATGCAATCATAGAATTTTTATGAGAAAGAAGTTATGAAAATAAGCAGGAATTTTATAATTTTATAATTTTAAATTATAACTTCTCCGTTATAAAGATTGAAAGAATAATATATGGAATCAGTTATATATAGAAACACTTCCTTTTTTTTTATTATTATAAAATATCTTAATTTAGAATTCTTAAAGTAGGAAAAATGAACGTTAGTTTTATAAAGAATTCGAATTTATTACTCATACAAAAATGCTGTGCGTGCGTCCAAAAGTTATGAGAGTGAATAGGCAAAAGTTTCAAAGTGACGTGCCGCGCATCCAATACGGTATAGTTGGGGAAAAAGGCGGCAATATATTTTCCGCTTTTCCGTCTATTCCGGAGCGCGTGAAGACGGTTCAAAAACATAAATCAGAAGCTCGACTGTAAGATCGCCGGAAATCCAACAAGTGATTTTATTACGAAAACGAGTCTCTTCCTCGTATTACCTCCAGTATCGTCGACCCTTTCTCTTGATATCGACTGTTCCCCCGGAATGCAAGGCGGAGAGAATGCCAAGCTAGAAATTTTTTATGCGCCTTCAGAACGTCGCGCCCCTCGCAGTAATATTTGCGCAACAGCTTCAAGGGCGCTGACTCCCTTTCGAGACTTATTAGCTCGGCAAATAAGCCACGTTCGCACTTTGTTTGTGTTATTTCGACGGCAAACTTGTGAGACGTTAAGATTACTAGATGCAGTAAAGGACGAAAAATGGGAGATACTTATAATTCAAAGGAAAGTCTTGTTTGCACAATTGTAAATAAGACTTGTTCAGTAATCAAGATTATACAGAAACGTAAAAGACTAAAATTTTTAACTTGGATATTTTATGAAACGTACAAAAATTATTGATATTGAAAACTTTTCATAATACACATAAGCGCGTTGTGATGAAAGTGATGAATTAAAGTAGGAACATTTTGCATTCACACATATATTACATCTAAAGAAGGAGCACAATCGTATCAACTCTTTCTTTTTCTCGGGACAAAAAGATATCTAAATACGTTCCTGGATCTTGTTAAATTTCCGGAAATTCAGAGCGGACGATCCGGAAGTATATCCGGGAGTGGCTTCAAGCCACCGGAAAGAAGGGCGAGGTACGCCTTACGGTATAAGAAATAGAAGGAGCACTCGCGAAGAGACGAAAGAGGCAATAAGCCCGCCGTCAGGGACAACCGCGTTCCCGCGGCGGTCCATTAATGTAACGCGAGTTAAGGAAGAAGGAAGAGCGAGCAGAGAGAGAGGGACAGAAGGGAAGGAGAGTGGAAAGGGAGGATCGATATATAAATACCGCGCGGGGACGACGGGGCCAAGAGAGGCGTTTAGCAAATTAAAAGTTAATGTAGTATACAAACGATTCCGTCGCGAAATTAATTCATGAGGAAAGTTGCGCCGCCACCCTTGCTACGGTCAATCCGTCCTCCTCTCCGTCCTGCCATTTTCTCGCTCCTTCTTTCCATCTTCCTTTATCCTGTCCCTCTTATTCTGTGGTCTCTCTATCTCGCGATCTCGCGGTCGCGCGCCACGCTTGTTACAAACTTAAATTGCTCCACATCGAAAGTTAACGCGCTCATTCTTCCCACGGGACACCGGCGCAACACCTACGGGATTCTCCTCTTTGCCGCGCTTTCGACCTCACTACGAAAGCTTTGCCGGCAAGTCTTTCTCGGTCTCCACTCGCCGTGCTGGGAATATTTCGACTTTTCGTCGGAGTTTAGACATTAGCTACCCGCTTCCGTATCTTACAATTATGCATGCATGCGGTACCATCGTGCGGCATCCAACGCTTACATCGCCGCGTTATCAGCTGGAGAAACCGTCGGGTAATCTTGTCCTTTGTTTGCTGTTGTTACTTTTATTATTAGTTAGGACAAGTAGCTAAACTGAGCGAGAAAGCGTATCATGAAATTTTAGTGAAAAAGATATCAGGTTGTTTATTAATATAAAGAACTTAAATTCCATTTGAGTATCCGGCAGATTTTCTATCTTCGTGTCCCTCTTTTTGTGTAATCAATTTTTGCAAAACTATTATATGTTAGATCGCAAGTATCTCTCATGTAAACTGCTGCAGAATGATAATAATTCATATTTCTTTTTGTATCTCAACAAAATAAAATCATATTACACACGACAAATGATCTCAAACTATATTTGATTAATTCTCTTTTACTTATCTTAGGTATTTATATTAAACAAATAAAACAGGCATTAAGATTGCACTGTCAAAGTAGCACAACTTGTAACTGCTATCGAGTGACTGATTATTCACGTTGTCCCACCTATCGCAATTTCGAACGAAATTCTTTGGCGGCGGTCTAGACGTACGAAATGAAAAGATATAAGTGCGTAGGCTAATGCAGACGATCCCGCGTTCAACGATGTAAAGCAAGCACGAAGTTTATTTATCGGATGAAGAACGGCCGGCTCTCTCTCTCTCTCTCTCTCTCTCTCCGTTGCGACGCGGAGCGGTAATATCTGCCGCTGACAAGTTTAAACCGTAGACACCGTTGTACATCGCGTTGGTTGTCTACGTGTACGGACGTGGCTCGCGCGCACATCGTGTATATTATATGCGTTGTATTACAGGAAGCGTAACCGCGTACAGGGTGTCCGTAGCAAGTCCAATTAAAGTTTCATGCGGTGCGAATAGCTAAGAAGAATATTGAAAGATCGTGACTTTAACAGTTTTCGTGAGCGTCAAATAACGAGAACGTAAAAATTTACATCATACATGTATTATTTGCTGTATAAATTTGCTTGCTGGTTACAACGGTTTAATATTTGCACATAATTTGATGCAACACTCAGATGTTTAATTGTACTTTTATATAAATAACAAAAATTTAACAATTATATATATTGCCAGAGAGCGTCAAAATATTGTGTTTATTTATTTGTTTATGTTTTTATGTTTATGTTTTGTATTATCGTAGGGTATCACACTTTTTTAATTGAATTACGATCGGGGAACATTATCGTTTCGAGAAGATTGCGTGCGTACTTAGTCAGTAGAAAGAAGCGCGATTGATCAGTCAGTAGAAAGAAGCGCGATTGATCAGACACACCCAGTAGAAAAGGTATATCCGGCTCGCCGCAATATCGTGGCGGATGCTGCCAGGGAGGGAAGGCTTTCTGATGATAATTGCGCTTTGCTTTTGACGTCTGACGACTGGTTACGTTCTCTCGCGGCTACCGGGCGATCGCCCAGGGACTACGGATTATCAAATCGATTTCGCTACGAGTGTATTAATTATGGCGGAAGCATTCCTCTCTCTCTCAACCCGATAGTACATGCATCGTTCTCGCGTCAATTATGTAATAAAATATCGATGTTTAAATATAAATACATTCATCCACTTTTATTTATAAGAACGATAGCCAACAATGATACATCTGCCAATTTCCCTTTAATCCCGAAGCAATCGTGAATTAACTCGAATCCATCGAGAAGCAGCTATCTCAGTCACTCTCGTAAATGTGCAATTTTTTATTTTACATACTACGCAACCGCGGCATTTAGTGCGTATTAACAACGCTTGGATAAAGTGAGATTGCTTAATATATATTGCGGCGGATGTGCTTTAATCGCGATGGATGTACACAACCACGTTTTATCGCCGGCATTACCTGCACTCGACTTTACGAGCTCGTCGGACGGTCTGGTCGTGATAAACCCTGCTCATCGACTCTGCTTATAATTCCCATAACGTCTATAATGTTACAGTGTAAAACGCAACGATGTATAACGTATGAATGTAATGATCTCGCGTGGGATTTACAGGTAAATTTTCATAATTTACTCTGACCGCACAATCTTGATTATACTATCGAGATCATATCATCGAATATATGCGAAAATGTTTGACACCGTACTCAATTTGACACGTTAATGTACACGATAAATATAATCTCTATTTGATAATAAATTGCATGTATAATCTAATTATATTTAGGAAGATCGATATTTAAATATGTTGAAAATAATTTTTTTTGCAATATACTCTTTTTTTAAATATTAAGTCACTTAATTACATTAAATATTAAGTATATGAGTTTCGAAAATATCGAGAATCGAGCCGAAGAATGTGAAGACTTTTCGCTATGTGACAGCATCGCTTGCTGAAGAAAAAGTGCCGAACATGAGGGGATATCCATCCTTCTAAATCATATAATATCTTTCCGCGTCTGATAAGAAAAAAAAGAAAGGCACGATATATCAAATCTGGGTAGCTCTTCGATTATCCCGTAGGGCGTCATAAAGAGACGATGAGGTGAGTATCACAAGTTTCTCTCGACAAGTCGTGCCCGACTCGATTCTCTCGATAAGAGGATAGCACACGAAGAAGCGCCCGCTCGTTTATTAATAAACGCAAGGAGGGAGGGGGAAAACTTGAAAAGAGCAATGGGTGGGTGAATCAAGATTATGCAGGTTGGAAAAGAGGTTGACGTGCGCGGCTACTTAAGGGAAGTAGGTTGTGTATACATATCACTCAAGAATGTCATGCTATTTTAGCATCTTTTTTAATATCTTATATATATAAAGTATTTTACGTAAATATTTCATGTAAGTTTTTTTTATATACTTGAGTTTCTTATAAATATATATATATCTACACGAGAAAGAGAGAGAGAGATAGAGAACCTGTTTTTATAAGAATCTTTCATGTACAATTTGTTTATTGTTGTTCAGTAAATGCATTTTTATGGCTATCGCTAAAATCCTAATTGCATAATTATTTCGACTCCAACAACGAATAATATTGCATTTTAATTTATCAGTATTCTGGTATTTTATATCTTACTGATATAAGATATATAAAATGGATCTTCTTGAATAAATTAAGTTACGTTTTATGTTGAATTAATTAAATGGAATTAAAGAGAAATAGAGTGGCGAGCATTGTCAGTGCAGCTAATGAAGCGCTTTAAAAGTAAGGCAAACCGTTAATTCTGAAAACACAAGTTAAATGAAGTTCGTTTATCGACTCGTGGAAACTTTGGTTATCTTTCGCGGTTTTCATTAGAACGCGATACTTCTTGTTTGATTGATGTCGAAATCTTAATAAAAATCTCATTACTTACATCTTCTTCATATCTTTATTTTTCCTGGAAATATGAAGTTTTTGTTGGAAAATCTTGCGGAAAAAGTTGAAGGACATCAACTTAACTGGAAGCGGCGGATGTCTCGTTAAACAAATAAGTATTTAAAGCTCCTTTCAGTTGCGTTCTTCCGTGACACAATCGCATTTTTTTAAGATAATTATTATTAAACTTGCGAAGGAGGAAACGCGTGGCCGGTGCATGAACGTTCAAGTTAATCATGACGGGAATAGCAAACGATAATTATCCGGTAGGACAATACGGACGACTGCCTGTTTCTTCGAGGCGCATATAGTCTTATAGAAGGCTTTTAAAGTTGCACCTAAACGGCAGTATGTTTCGAAAGTATTTAGAAAGGCTTTTACATCTACATCAACATTTGAACAACGGCAGTTTAAATACAATATATTTGCGCTAAAATGTTTCTGAAAATTTTATGGGCAAGTGCAAGCTTAATTATTTACGCACTCAATTATTTCTGCTGATAAAAGCCGTAAATATTGTAATAATGCATTTCATTTAGATTTTATAGAGAAAGAGGAAACAATATAATCTATTCTCTTTTAATAAATAAATATATTTTATACATATATATATAGTCATCTTTTATATATTCTGTCTTTCTCTCTCTCTCTCTCCCTCTCTCCCTCTCACTCTAGAAGGTAAGAGAGAAAGAGAGAGAGAGAGAGAGAGAGAGAAAACTCTTTATAATTTCTTTTTATCATAAATAATATAAGTATGTTTTTTTAATATTTTGCATTAATGTAAGAGTAAATAATAAATGTCTCTTTAGAGAATAACAATATTCTCCTTTTCCTGAACATACACACACATACATTCATATCTTTTTAGACTTTTATTTACATAAAAATTATGCAAATTAATTATTATAATATATATAATATAGTATTAACATAATATAGTATTAATATAGTATTAACATAACAATAAGTAATTATTATCGCTCTAATTCATTATCATAATTTCTCTTGTGCAAGTGGAATATTTAATGCGACAATGATTATCGCATTTCGACTTTCACTGTTTTAGATGAAATTTATATGTTCGTCGATATATGAAAAATTATAAGAGATGTATGAAAACATAGAACAGATAAGAAAAATTATTAATGCATGAAACACGTACGCGAATAACTAGTATGCGGTGTTTTTAGATTATAATCTTATCGATTTAAAACAAATACTCATTGTACAAGAGATGCGCATTATTCAATCGTATTTTTTGCTTCAATGGAACAAAGAAAACAGAAATACAAAATTAGTAGTTTGTCGCGGACTGCATAAACTTAGCTTTGAAAATTGTTCGTTTAATGATAATTTGTTTTCCTCAGACAATTTTTTCTTATCTCATTTTGCCTTTTATAACAAAGAGTACAGGTAGTAGAAACAAGTAAAACGCGAACCGATACGTTTCTGATATCAACTTTTTTGCGTAAAAATTGAACGGCGCATTATATGTATGTGTTTAATTATTACGTGCCAAATTTGGATATCCAAACATATCTAATATAGAAAACATATCATTTTTGTGTTGCAAAGATTGCGATGGGTAAAAATAATTTGAAAGAAGTGTCAATGAATAAAATTTATAATTTAATAACTGATAATGAGATGACTAAGTAAACTTGGATATATGCAGTGTAATTTGAAACATATAAGATAAGATAAAACCCAGGTAGCAAGCGCACGTCATTTTGACGTCGAATGATGTCATTTTGACGTCAAATGACGTGCTTTGCTACTTGGGAATCTTACAGTGTCGATATCTCGGAAAGTATACATACGTACGTCAAAAGAAACTATACAAGGCACGTTTAGCTATAAAATACTTTGCACTTTAGAATTTTGTTTTCCATACATATGCAAAGAAGAAATGCCGCTGTAAAAGACACAATGAGGTGATATTAGAGAGCGGAATGCAGATCACACGAACATCGGGAATACTACTTAGTCCTTTAGATGAAGCTTTGAAGCCAAAGGATTCAGAAGGTATCGGGGAACGTACAGAGGTTAATAAACGAAGCCGACGAAAAGAAACGCATGAGACGACGACTCGTCGGGATGTAACGGGGATCGGCGGCGGTGACGAAGAAGGTGGCGCGTGACGCGCGGCTCAAGGAAGCCGCCGGGTATATACGTGCGCCGATCGTTCACCTCTTTAACAATTCGCGACGCGTCCGCGTTAACAGCATTACGACAACAAGCCGGAGTTGTAGAAACTTATAACGAGAAAATAATGAACCCGGTTCACCGAGTCTGCTTGGAATGCGAGCCGGGATGCCGCTAACCACCCCCCGCGCAGACGGCAAACCACCCCCTTACTCTTCGTCTCCCTCCACCTGCGTTCGTTTCGCCTACTACCGCTTTGCCTACTTTTTCAATCCTCCGTCTCTTTTTCTCTCTCTCTCTCTCTCTCTCTCTCTCTCTCTCTCTCTCTCTCTCTTTTACTTTCAACCCCGTTATCCCTCTCGATTCTTTTTTCTCCGCTGCTTTGATGCCTTTGGCTTTTCCATTATATAGGGTGACTTGTATGAGATAATCGCAGCGACTTTTTCGGAAGCGAATAGGCTTCGTTGTAAATGCTGATAAAAAAATAAGGCGATTCTATACTTTTAAGTTTATGGCAACGGTGATTTGAGTTTATAATGCCTCTTTTATCTTGGCTCGATATTATATAAAGAATGAAAAATTATATAGTCATAATTTTAAGAATAATGGATCTTTAAATTTTTAAATTATATATGTATGTATCATTGACGCGAGATTGGCAGAATGTTATTGCCAATGTTATGTTCAGGCAATATTAAGTTTCCAATATGCGAGACGATGCAGTTTCATTTATTTCCGTTTATAAATCGAATGTGAGTGTAAACCCATCGCATAGATAATAGTTTCTCAAGACATTTTAAAGATTGTCGCAGCTAATAATTATGTACAAATCACCCTATATATTCTCTGTCTATATTTCTTTGCTTTTCTTTCATTTCCACAAAATTCTTTCAACTGCTCTCATGCTCTTTTTTTCCATTCCTATCCCTTTTACTCTACCGTTTTACTCACCCCCTTCCCGTTTCTCGTAGCTAATTTTTCTCAGTCACACCCTCGATTTCCTCCTCCGCAACCTTCGGTTGTTACTTCCTTGAATTTTTCTACCCCTCCGCGGCATATTTCTCTCTGTCCGTCTAGCGACTCAGCATGCTTTCCGGTCATACAAATTACTGTTTCGCGAGCTACTTTTGCACTGCGATGCGCTGTTAACGTGTTAACTGCGCGACATTCACAATGCAGTTGCAGCTCTACGCAATTGCCGCGCGGCCGTAATCTTCGTCCGCGTCGAACAATGCGCTTTCAGTATCCGGTACTCGGCAAATGTTACCCCAATTTTTTGCTATCCCTGCCGCCACTCCTATTTCGCCACGCTATTGTTCTTCGTGAGTGTTTCGCACGTTTGCGCTTTTCACGTGCGTGGTTATCTGGAATGCACCCCGTGTCCCGGAGCGTCACGGATCGGCGTTTGTCGTGATATTTTTGTTTACGTTGGAAAGTTGGACAATTCTATCGTGCGTTATGCTTTTTGAAGTATTGGTTTTTTTTGAAATTTTTTGTTTTGCGATCTTTTATTTTTGACTGTAAAATTTGCAATAGTTTCATCGCGTAAGAAAGAAGTTCATAAAATATCGGATATTAAATTCAGCAAACTCATTATAGGATTTTTATAAAATGCAGAGTTAAGTAAAAACTGATTGATAATAATATGTTTTATTTAGAAATTGTATCATATGCTAAACACGCAGCCGCACATAGCACTCACACATTGTCGTTTCCATTTTCTATAAAACTAAAGAAAAATGCTATTTGTTCTTATTAATTAATAAAACGTGGATCCTTGGAATGCTATGGAAAATTTGGACAAGTTAAAGAAGTTGTCTTCAAAGAGATAATTTTTTCATTTTGTTTTCGGAAACAAGCAGCAAAGATACAGCCTGAACGTATGGCATATAATCTATTTTCTGTAAAAGAATTTTTTCAAAATTTACTTTTCATTATTTCGGTGAAAAAAAATAACGATCCCTGCAGGTGTTATTTGAATTCTTTCGACAATTGTGGTGCATCATTAGAACGCGACCGTAGTCGACCGTAAAGTCTCCCGTCTTCCGCGCGACTCTCGAAAGTTTATCCGGCCAGCAAGCCAGTCAGCCGAGAAAGGACAGTATATCTCCTACATCCGGAAGTTCGCTCGAAGTATCCTTCGCGCGATGCAGCTCCGGCGTTCGCTTCCTGTTCTCGCGTGCTTTGATCTTCGTGAAAGTTCCGCAAGATGCACGAACGACGCGCGAGCGTATGTAGCCGGGTGACTAAGCCGATGAGATACTTAACTTTTACCGCGCCGCCGAGCAAAGAGGTGAGAAAAGCAATTTTGCGTCACCGTAGTGACGTCCTGCAAATTGCAGCGATTTATTTCGCGACGTGGAACATCTCGCCACCGTATTGGAAGCCGTAAGTGGAACTTTTATTTTGTTTCATCGCGTCAATATCTATAGGATCGATCAATTAATATTAATCGTTCTTTGCGATAATATTGCTATTGATACGATTCCATTTTACTTTATAATTATTTTTACCTCGAAAAACATTTATACGTCATTTTGTGTAATTAATAATTGACTTTTATAAAAATCCGAAATTAGAAAGAATGTATCGAATAATCGTTATAATAATTTTTCTTACTTCTCTCTCTTTTTGACTTATTTTATTCAGATATTGCAATATTTATTATACTTATTCTCTCGCATTGAGATCAGCAGAGCAATATTGCACAAGATAACTGGATAAACTTGGCGAGGCGCGATTATAAAACGCTTGGCATTCCTTTCGTAATCGTATATTACTTTCCACAGTCGGCATTATTCTTTATAATCGCGCGCAGACCAATTTAGCGCGTTTAAATAACATTACCTTAATAGCCGCGTGCGAAGCGAGCCCACACACAGTTGCGGATATTAAACTAGCTCGCGGCGCGAAATGCGCTGCACATTTAGCTCGGCAGGAGACGACAATGATCGATAAACGGTATGCGCCGCGAAACATATTCATCCCGGTCGATCTCCCCTATTTTCATACGTCCCCGATACGATCTCGCAGGGAAAAGACATTAGCGCCTTCGATATCGCAAACGTCTTATCTCGATCGTTCAAACGTTCTGACGCTCTTCTGGTCTCTCCGTCTCTTATATCGAATATACGAGAAACGTATCGCCATTTCATGTCCCTTCTCAGTATTCTCTTCCTGTTAACTTAAACTCCACTTTTATCTAGCAAAGATTCTTTCCATATGTGAAAGATGGCTTGGTACGTCTATGTGGGACATTCTGTGTAATCTCGGTTATTTTATGTATATACTTCTTTAAAGTATGCGCCCTGCATATTTGTACGAAGGAGTATGAGGGGATTATATATTATATTGAGCACAAATTGCCATACATGCGATGTTAGAACGTCTTCGGATAGCTTCACATAATTTCATACTATAGAAGAGAAAATTCTTGAGATATTCTTTTATTACTGCGCGTCTCCCGCACATTCCGAAATAATCTGTCTTTTAATATCCGCGATGCACAGCCTGACTGTGTCTTTGTATTCAGATTTGCGGTATAAGACGTTATAAGATTACGGTTATTTTATCTCTCCTATAAACCTAATTCTTAACCGTAAAAATAGTTTTGTGTATTCGAAACAAACTACTTTGCATTCTCGCCGAGTTTGAAATCTTTTGAATTTACGCATTGCTGAACTTCCCTTGTGTCGGCAGTATTGTAACCGTTTGTGCAACTACCTGTTTTAGATGCTCGAAGCAGAGATTCATCCGGAAAGCACGGAATAAATGACTCGTTCTCCCTTCCTCGATCTTTCGCCGGCTCTCTTTTTCTTTCTCTCTCTCTCACTCTCTCTCTCTCTCTCTCTCTCTCTTTCTCCCGGCGGAATATTTGAATTTCGTAGATTCCCCACGTTACCTTCGCGCGACGCTCTCTCCGGAGAAAAGGCGAGTGCGGGTCGCGCGTCGAACGCGGACAGTATTTGTATTGGACGCGCGAGCGAATCGAGCCGAGGAATTTCTTCGGGGAATCTGCTGGGCCCGGACGTGGCGAAGGCACAGGAGACTGATGTCATCGCCTCTCCCGTCGCTCTCGTCTCGTGTCGTGTCCTCGCGATGGGATGCCAACGGGCGAAAGAAGAAGGTGAGGAAGAACGTGAGGCGGGGAAGGACGACGTGTAGCCGTAGCGGGAACCGAGGGAGGATGCAGGATGCCGAAGGAAGTAAGGAGGATGCCGTAGGTATCCGGAATGGATTACGGAATCAGATGGGATAGCGGGTCCGGAAAGCCCTCTCTCTCTATCCGAGCACGACACCTCATCATTCCACCACGTTCGCCGAAGGCAACGGAAGACGGAAAGAGAGGGGAGGGGGGGGACCAAGGGAGGGTTTGGTATCCTTCGACACACACCGCGCGTCACCATTCTACCCCGAGGCGTGCACGGTGATTTAAGTCAGTGTTTACGCTCTCGTGTCTTCTACGTCCCTACCATCCTGCTGCTGAGTCCTCCGGTCTTGCAAAGGTCTCGCAACGGAATCCCTATTCCTGCCACCGTTGATTCTGCGACGCTGTATCATCCGAATCTAGATCCGGGAAGTGCCCGATAAAGCTCTCGTCGCGCGAGAATTCGCTCTTCTCGGGAATTGTGATATATTTAACGTTATCGATAAAGTGAAATTCGTGTAAATGATTTGTAGAAGAAAAAAGTATACTGATATCGCAAAAAAAGGCTTTCTTTGTAATTAATAATTTAGATACGCGCGAAATCTGTCAACCTATTTCGCGCGCTTCATCTCCGTCAGCAGATTTATGCAACGCAAATCTTGTGTGATTGAGAAAGGGTGCGTCAGATCGTAAAATATCGACCTACTTTATTAACTAGATTTCGATATCCGTAGCAACTGACAAACGTCAAGCGTTCAATATTTTCACGAAAACGACAAAACTGACCTGATTAAAGATTTCAGTATATACAGCATATAAAATGAATATTAAAGCAGATAATTTATGTTACATCTCATTTTTTCTTCTCTAATGATTTCAGTTCTTTATAACCAATTTTTTACAACCCACACATAACGAAAAGTTGCAGTTTAACGATAAAGAAAAATTCACTAAAAGCTAAAGAATAGTTATTACATTCCAAAAAATTGGCCATAATTCGTCTATATTCAGGCGGAAAAATTGCGATAGTATTTTCTCGTAAGCGATTTTTCACAAAGTCCGCTCGATAATGCTCAAGCTCGTGAAACGCTTACCGCATCGTTTTTAATTATTTCGAAAAAAGCTCGTTTCGAGCTTAACTTTCGAGTTCGTCGCGACACGTTACTGTAGAAGCGCAGGACTCTCTCCTCGCTTCTTTCCGTGTCGCATATATGTACCGATTCTTGGTAGCGTCACATCGCGCCATCCGAGAAACTTCCAAAGTTTTAATCCAACTTGCAACATACCGGAGTACCTCCGATAGGAGAAAACAGAGAGAATTGGCGCGACGAGAAGACTCGCGACGGAGAAAACGCAGTTTATTATTAGCCCTGCTATGAGTCTCGCCTGTTGACTCTTGCAAATTTAAGCCCGCTAATTAAATGGCAATTTTATTTAACTGTGAAGAGATTGACAGTCATTAACAATGATTGACTTTTCAATGTAATCAGACTACATCAATTGATACGTAAAGGCATGATCATGGTTTTATATGTAAAGGCATGATCATTCAATTATTTTGATTTTGTTATGTTTACTGAATTAGAGTTGTGTTGTCATAGATGCAATTTTCATGAGAATTTTCTAGTGAGATATAAATAAGAAGGAAAGAATAGCATTTATAATATGTAATAGCAATTTAATAAAAGATTAACTTAAAAGTGATTTAAGACACAAATAATTATTGATCACAGTATTATAATCTACGTCTGTCAAATATTAATTAAAAAATTCAACTTTTAAAGAGGTAAGAAAATAAAAAAAATTATACTCTAGATAGACCGAAAGCTTAAAATTAGAACGACAAATAATGGACGTAATGCAAAAAAGTGATTTAAAATTGAGCAATGATTTTTTCGTTCGAAATACGGTGATCCAAGTATGAAGTATTGATCGGTAATTCGTGCGATTTTTATGTAAACGCTACATAATAAAATTAGCACGCCGTTAATACTTGGCGCTGCCGGCGGTTAAAGTTAATTTAATGATTTTCGTTATTGGCTTCCGACGCCGTAAAGCTATCCTCGCACATCTGTTGCCGGCATCGATTTTAATATCGTTCCGTGCGTCGGCACGCCGCCACGATCGTACCTTTCGGTTTCAGGCCGCGAGATCGAATTTTTCGTGGCTACGTTGTCGTCTCATTGTCAGTACGAAACTTTGTTCTAATTTTTATCTTCATACTTTGTGTATACGCACGTTACAATATACACGTATTCCATTAATAATTATCTTCATTAAGAAATTATTATACTATATCAACACCTCTATTAATCTCTTCGGAATATGACTAAAAGGGTTTGATTAAAATCTGCTTAACGTCAATGATAACTGTCACTCTCCCTTGTTCTAGCGTTTCTGTAATCGCTATTTTAAATAACGAACTACACAATACCGAAGCGAGAAAGTCGATTCACCTTCGCGCAGACATACTTTCAACTTGTTTCGATAATTTCTCGGCAGATGTAACAATCTTGTCCGGGGCAAAAATCGCTCACCGGATAATAATCGCGGCTATTCCCGAAGGGAATAAAGGACTCGCAAGCAAATGGCCGTGGTCCAACCCTTATTCGCGAAGCCCGGAAGCAATCACCCTCGGTAGTTCTCTTATAGCCCGGGGGATGCCCCGCTTGTTACTATCCTCTGCGAGTTTCAAGAAACGTCGAGGCCTCCGGCTTGAGTTACTGAGATTGCCGAAGTTCGACCTTTCTCCGTCGTCGCCGCGCCCCTCAGTCGACTTCGTCGTCGTCGTCGCCGGCCGTTTCTCGCCCCCTCAAATTCGACTTTTCAATTTGATATTCGCGAATCGCGCCCGATCTCCGAGCTTTCGCTTCCGCTTCCACCCCGCCCGCCGGCGGTCTTTCTCCCAAGGTAGCGTCTAAATCACCCCGTTCGAAGAAGCTGATCCCCGAGTTACGTACAAAGGCGTAGGTGTTATATCAAAGTCGGAATCGACGACTATGGCGCGGGAGGAAGGGGAATACTCGCGTGTTAGAACGTGCATGGCAAAAGGATCTAACGTGTCCTCTTTCGGAGCGCGAATGACGAAGAGAAAAAGAGGGGGGACGGGATGAGAAAGGGGGAGGAAAGGGAGTTCGATGTGAGCGAAATGTCCTTAGGGAATCGAGGATCTTACAAGAGTGTCTTCGGCATTATTCCCCACTTCGACCTGTGCTTTTTATGGCCTCAACTTTTTGAAGGATGTGCAAACGACGAAATTGAACGCGCAGTTAGACGTTAAAGAACGTCCCCCGTTGAATATATATAGGCGGGCGTGCGCCCGATTTTTCTTGCGCGTTGTTTCGCCTGAACGCGAGTCTTACGGAACGTCGCGTTGAATGTGGAATGATCCTGAGTCGCATTTATTTACGCTGCCGAGCGCAAAGAGCATTTGTCAAATTGTGCATCAAGAGACACGATAGTGTCTCAACGCCAAGTACGTATACATACATAAAATTAATGATAGCCCGGCTGTGTGACTAGATTCGTGTCATTGACTCGTATCTTATATATACAACGTGTATATGCATATCTGATATAATTACCGTAAATTCATTATGTCGAGATTTAAATAAAACATAATTTAAAACTCACCGGTACGCAACGGCGGAGTTGTACTGCACAATGTCAATCTGTAAAACACAAACAGATTTAATATATATAATGCAGAGAGAGAAAGAGAGAAGAGTGAACAAAATAATATAAAAAATTATTATTGCGAAAATAAACCAATAATTAAGAACTTGCAAAATTAATAAATAAATTAAATAAGTTATTGTATTCACTTTATGGTTGCTCTGCCGTTGTCCGATGCTATGTAGATCTGTGCTCCTTCTCTCTTGTTTATTCTTTGTTGCTCCTTAATGGCACTCACTTGCGAAAACACAATTAATTACGATCACGCGTACTTTAATTAACTGAATACGATTGCTCGGTACTTTTCACAGCATTTCCGACATTAATCGTACACTTCATTATGTATTTTGCGACGAAATAACAACGCGAAAACTAGAGATACACAAAGAAATAAATGTTCACAGATTGTGCAATATTCGAAAATAAAGTTAAGTTCGCCGACAGTTCGCATGACCGATTTTGATCGAATAAAACCCGTTTGTAAATACGCGTTTTAGCAAATTACTACGATGTACGAACGTTGAATCATAATAAGCGATTAACAAGTATTAAAATATAGAATTAACAAATGTATTTATTACAAATGTATGTATTTATTAACCGTATTGCGATGTTGTTTGATCCGTCCCGTATCTGTAACGTTTTATTAATAAGCGAAAATGACATCGGACGCGCGAAATTACGCGAATCGTATTAATAGTAGAGACATGAAATACCGTACAAAACCATAGAATCGTTTGACATCTGCTAATACCTGTCGCGATCACAGTTCGATAGATAATGCGACGATGTACAGAAGCGGCTCGCACTACTACCTATTTGTTCGAATCTCGTCGCGCAAATGACAACAAGGTCAAAGCCACACTATTATAAATAGCAATGCTCTGTACGTCATAAAAGGGGCGAACATAATATGTATAATATAACAATTACATACTTCGTGTTTGCCATGAAATTCATTCATGCAGAATATTTATATTACTTTGAATTTCAAATTAATTATTAATAAACAATTGAATATTGTACCATGTCTTTTCGTTACTTTACTTTAATCTTAATCACTCGATCCAGCGATTCGTATATTACTCCGTGTTCTCAATTTGAAAAACAGCGAGCAAATTATTGTACCTTGGCTATTTATCAAATCTCAGGTATTTTGCGTGTGCACATTGATTTATATATTTCAATTCAAATAGAATTAATAGAATTAAAAAATCATTTTATCGCTATCTTTACATCGATAATTGTTCCTTCATCAATGCTTGGATTGAAATATATCCCGTATCGCATGTGGAATTTTTTCGATAGAATTTATGGATTGATTTTTCGGATTGAAAATACACAGTAATATACTATACGATCGAGTGATTAAAGTATACAGCTGCGAGATACATTAACCGTTTATTAATAATTAATTTGAACTTTAAGGAGAATATAGAATATTTTGCATTTATTTCATAGCATATTAAATAATTCATAACGACAAAGAATTAATAGTTACACAAATTTTTGCGACACACCTTGTTGTTATTTACACAACAACAATCGAGCCGGCAAGTCGTGACGTAAGGTGCTCTGAATGTATGCATATTATTTTGCAAAATGTAATTGCGAGGAATATTAAGAAACGCCAAACGTTACAGTATGTGCGTGTAGCGATTGACGTTGGAAGTGTCGTGCAAAATGTCGCATGATTGTCATATACTTTGATTAGTGTGCGCGCAAATGTAATTAATTATGTTTTTGCGAGTGAGTGCCATGAAGAAGCAGCAGAACGAACAAAACAGAAGGAACAGGTTCTGGGAAGGCATCAACCAACGGTGCAGGAATCGTGAGGTAAGCAATAATTTATAATTTATTTAATTTACTATAATTTATTTAATTTGTCTTTTCTAAAATTAATTGTTCATTGTTTATTTCCGCGATAGTGATCTATTTTAGATTGTTTTATAATATAATTATAAAATATTTTTATAATATAATATAAAATATTTTTTTTATTAATACTTATTTTTAAACGAGAAAAAAATTTATTTAAAAAAATTAATGGCGCGTAATAATATTTTTTTAAATATTATTTATATTTTGGATACTGTTTTATATAATTAGATATATTATTTGGATAAAATAATACATATAATTAATGTAATATAATATATAATATTATAAAATTAATATGATGTAAATAATAATAATAATAATAAATAATAATAAATAACAATATAATATACTAATATTATATATAATATTATATATAATAATTTAGATCTCTTTATATTTTACAAATCAATATTGTGTATCACAACTCCGCCGCTGTACATCGTATCAATGAGTTTTAAATTATTTTTTATTCGCAAATTATTATTAGAAAACGTCGTTATAATCTAAAGATTTGCATATGTTTTAATATGATTCGAATGTCAATTTGATTTCTTATACTTTATAAAAGCTTATTTTTTAAATTGTAATTTGGAATTTGTATGTAATTTTCTTTCAATTTATAAAATAATTTATATCAAATGTTTTTTAAAAATATTTTTTAATTTTAGTGTTAGAGTATTTTTTCCCTCAATATTTTAAAATTGTTGATATAGTTTCTCACGCGCAAGATATTTTATAATAAAACTGAGTGCAAGAGATATTAAAGCGAGACAAGAGACTTGATCAAATCCGTTTCACGTTGACGATAACTTTTCCGTAAAGGATTAATGATACGTTGTAAGCGCTTGTATCGAGATAACATGCTTGTTTGTAGACTACGCGCTATAAATTTGCGGGCTCTGGCAGTCAGATAAATGATACTATACCCAAGGCGGCTAGAAGGACCCCCCTGTGGGGGAATCTTCATCGCGCTGTGAAACTTCTACGATACAGTGCGCGCCGTTCTCGTATCAACATCGATTTTTAAGAAAAAGCGACAGATATACGGCCATGAGAAATTGCAATTTAAATTGGAAACGGACATTGCAAAACCTGCTCGTATAAGTTAATATTCGTGGGAATTGAATGACGAAGTGGAATCGTAAAAATCTACGCTATATTGATTAAATATTGCCATGAATTGAAATGAATAAAAGATTATATACGAGAGAGACAAGAAACAAAAGAAGTATTAGAAGAGAATTAGGAGAAATTGCATATTTTTTAAACAATGTATTTTTGAAAGGGTGTATTTTTTCTGTGTATATCGTGAAAATAAACACTACCATATCTTTTAAACAGCTAAAAGAAATTACGTAGATAATTTCGCTTTATTTTTATGACGTCAAAGTTAAGTTTCTTGCAGCGTTTCGTAATAACGATAAAAGTCATAGAAGCCGATGTCTAAGAGGAAAGGTCACCGTGCTTTGTTCGGGGTGAGACAATGGCTTACCATGCTGACATTTCTCGGGCGAATCGCCGCGCGCCTAACATTTATTATAACGACCGACGTCCAACGTCATGACTAAAGTTTGCACTTTTATTAAGCTACCGTCTTTCACAAGGGAACTCTAATTAGCTCCTTTGCGTTGCACATTTTTCAGACATGTATCCTTGTGCTCGTACATATAGACGGCACCATTACTTTATGAAATTTAGAAAAAATCGCATGTCGATATCTTTTACAGTTTTGGGTGCAATATTTCGTGAGTAAGATATAAATGATTTTACATATGAACATTAATATAAATTATATTTTTTGAACAGATAAATCATATTAAGATACTCTTTGAGTTAACTCTGACATACTCTGAGTTAATATAAAGAAATGATTTACTCGTACGTAAAATAAGATTATATTGTTATGATCATGTATTCAAAGTCCACACCATCTAAATTCTATAAATATATTTTCTTACCATCGTATATTCTATCGTATATATCGGGGGTGTAGAAAGGAAAATGCTTTGATAACTGAAAAGATAATTTTGCAGCGTAAGATCAAAATGTTCTACATACTTGGAAATGTAACATCTCTCAATCATTCGCAATTCTCAAGGAATCAATTTCGTTAGACAAGTGTACAATATAATAACGGTATAACAACGTAGACGAAGGGGCGACATTTCTCCAAAAGTTGTAGCGCATAAACCATTATCGAGCAACGTGAGATGTCGGAAATAGCGCGGGCGGATCGCCGCGCCGCGAGATGCTTTGCGCGAGTCGAAGACGGCTGCCGCAGCGGCCGGCTCGAGAGTTTGAGCACGCAGCGTGCGCCGCATCCCTCACTTGGCAGCCAATATTGGTTCACACGTATATACGTACATACATGCACACGAGGGTGAAACACATATCCGGGCATCGACCCGCAACGCTTACGTGTCGTCGATGAGTACACAGATCGGTGTGTCGCACCCCCGCCGAAATACCGGTGGTGTCGCGGCGCCGACAGTAGCGGAAATGCGACGTTCGTGCTTTATATTGTTTTGACGCGCTTATTCGTATCGCGTTTTATATTTCAACGATATAGAATTTCATCACTGAGCGAGATCAGAGTTTCTCGATTACCTTATCGCAATTATGCGAAACGTCAAAATGACACTTTATCGTCCGCATGTCGAGATTAATCTTCCTGATTATTCCTTGAATTTTTTTTTTTTCTTACGTTTCACAAATACAGATGGATATGTTAATATATACATCGGAATATCGACCTGCAATTGCCAGTGCGTGTCATCGATATGGGAACAAATACACTCGCGGCCTGGGAATATTGTTGTCGTTATACGAACACAAGCGTATACGGCGGGAAATGCGATGTGTGCATGCTTTATATTGTTTTGACGTGTTTCGCGGAAATGCGTGTTAGGACGCAGCATTGCAATGGAGATTGACTACAGTCGGGCCAGATGGGTTGAGAGCGAAAAAGGGTCGTTCCGACAATAATTGTGTCTTTAACGGCGCCGGTTATGCGCTCGTCTCGCATATATATTTTCGAAAATAAACAGAAATAGTTTTACTAAATCATAAAGGCGCATCTCTAGTTGAATAATTTTGCTCTTATTAGTTTAATCAAAGGTAATTGGCGCGCAATATTCACTTGCTCGATATATTTAATTTATGTAAATATAGAAAAGAGCGACAATTTTTTGGGGCAGATTCAGTTTCTTACTTTAAATTATATATAAAGTATGTGAAATTCAAGAAATCTCATATATTCGTTGTCAGAGCAATAGTGTGTAAAAAAACGTGCATGCGTTTTTATAAACAATTTCATAAAAAAGATAAGATAAAATGTGTGAGTTTAAAAAAAATCGATAAAAAGTAACTTTATATATATGTATTGAAAATTAATTAGATTTAACATGTGGCAATAATATATGTATCTTCAGTACACATAAATATGAAATGTTTAGTCTTATTTAAATAATCTTCTAACGCGGAAAAAGTTTTACAAGTTACTAATTCTTAGCTGTCATATGCAGAAAGATATATCTAGAACTAATTGTATTTATTTCACATTAGGTTCTCAACTAATCTTGTGTAAACACAATTCAGAATAAGATATAAATAATATACATATATAAAATCTAATATTGTGTTTTCGTCGACGGGCAGCATAAGAAGTGAAGTCTCGAAAGCATGCATGTGCAAAATTAGAAATGTATATAGAATTTTGTAGTTAATAAAATGTGCATTAAAATTTTTGAAACTGTAATATTAAAAATTCTTATCTCTTTTTTTTCTCTTGTGCTACTTGAACGAAATTGAAATTATAATTTTAGAGAAGCTTTTTTCATACATTTAACTAAACAAAAATTATTTAAAAAATGTTATAATAAATTTCTTAACGTTTATATATATAAATAATATAATAATAACTAATAATTTAAATAATCAAATAGTTAAAGTGCATAAATGGCGAATGCGTAACGTGAATTTTTAATTGTAAAATTTTATTTCAAAATTTCAAATATTTTTATCGCACATTTTGTTAATCAAAAAATTCTTTTGATATTCCTAACTTGTGCTAATAGAAAGAAAAAATCTTTATTGATTGATTGCGCCTTTTTTGTTATGGCTACATCTGCGTATTGCTAAATATTGTTCACACAACCGTATTCGCATCCTATGTAAAGGATGACAGAGAATCGTGGCGCGTGAACGACCGACGTAAGATAATCTCGTTTAATAATCCTCGCAAGCTAGATTGAAAGCGTGCTCGAACGCAATTAATGGAACATTTCGATCGCAATATGCTTCGGGGGATAGGCGTAACATATGCATGATATTCATCGTCGTCGTTCGATACCCCTTTATCGTGGATGCACCTGTACACGCGACCCCGAAAATTGTTTGTGCAAGATTCGATGGAGCTTAATCGAAATTTTTCTACGCATTGTTTACAACCGGTTAATCATTTTTAGAAATGCTGGATTTTTTAGCTAGTGAGACATCATCAATATTTTTAATATTAATGAAAATTTGTTCTGTAAAATCTTGAACAGCAATGCTGTACCTTTTAATTGATTTTTCTTTCCCTTTTTGAAAAAGCTTAAATGAAAGAAGATACAGTTACAGGCCTCGTGACACGCATGATCTGTGAAGCGCATTTATACGATGCTAGTTTAACAGCCTACTCTCTATCATCCCAAAGTGACTATCTATGTGTCAGCGAGATGCCAGGCATATGCGCTCGACGATATTTCACTGGGTATCGAGTGCGTATCGAATCTGTCACCGCCATGATGTTGAGCTTCGAAGCGACTTTAAACGCACCGTTGAATCCTTCGTTAATTTTGAACACTTCACGATGCAATCAAATTATGATATCCATAACCGTAGTCAAACTTGAGATATCAAAAAATGTTTTATACAAAAGTTTCATGGTAAGAACACCTCTATTTAACCACATTAATAAGAATTTGAAAAAATAATTTTTTTTTAAGATTAAAAAAAAAATTTTTTCAAAAATTATTTTATTAATGTGGTTAAATAGAAATATTTTTACCATGAAACTTTTGTATAAAACATTTTTTGATATCTCGAATGCTTCTTTTAGAAATTTTCAATTGTTGCCCAAAAACGATTCTAAGGAAGTCACATTATGTAGCCACATTATGAGCGACTTTTTGCTTATCTCGATATATCTCGAAAAGCATTCGAGATATCAACAAATGTTTTATACAAAAGTTTCATGGTAAGAACACTTCTATTTAACCACATTAATAAAATTTTAAAAAATAATTTTTTTCTAAGATTTAAAAAAAATTGTTGCAAAAATTATTTTTTCAAAATGTTATTAATGTGGTTCAATAGAAATATTTTTATCATGAAACTTTTTCAATATGAAGTGTTGCAACATAGTCTTGTTATTCGCATATAGCCGTATTTACATACATTCTGCAATCGTAAATAAAGGACAACCGAGGGAAGCGCAAGTCAAACAATTTCCTGAAATTTGTTAAATTGTTGCGAATTTATTTAACTCATCAATTTGCCTGTTTTATCGAGATCTATTAATCTTGTTCAGAACGATTTTATTATCCTCTTGCGCAACGTGTAATCGAATAACGACGGTCATATTCTCAAACTCGCTATCCACCTAATCTAACCCTATTAACGGGAAGAAAATGGCAGGGGAGGAAATAATGGGTGATATTTCTTTCCGATGGGAATATATATATAATAGTGTAGGCAAATTGCAACAGACGCATATTTGACGAGGACTATCTAGTGTCGGTTCTTTTTAGTATACTATATTCTTCTCGTCTCTCCCCCTCCTCTCATCCAACTTTTCTACTCGCCCTCATACTCTCCCGGCAAATATTCTTTCGTAATCGAAATGCATATATACATGAGGTTGAATGCTGTTGATGTGAGACTTAAGCGTACGCGAGCTGATGAAAAAAGGTATGTCGTGAATCGACGTACGGATGAGAAGAATGAAAAATGTGAGATGAATGAAGTAAAAAAATAAAATGTCACGATGTGAAGCTAAAAATAATTTGACGACCTCATTGAAGTGCAGAATTGATATTGCGAGTATGCTAAAATTTAAATGAAATATTTTACTCTTCCTCTAGATTATAGGAAGAGAACGAAAAGAATTTTATAAATTAACTAATGTACAAATGTATCAAACATTTTTTTTCCGTTTTCTCACACAAGTATTAATAAAAAAAAAAAACATTAAGACTTATTCTTAAATGTCAGCTTAATAAGAAACATCAATATGTAATAATTATGAAATAATAATTATGAAATAATATATTTTCGGAAAAATTTTTTGTAAAAGATACATTTAAACTAATCGAATTGTTTTAAAAAACATTGTATCATGACAAACTAATTGATTGCAAAAATATATAAAGTATCTGCTCTTGTGTCACGTGCAAGATGACTCGTACAATACATGCAGGAGAGATTCGGTTATTGAAGATTATTCCTTTAGATGAAAGGACTGTACATAAAATTGGGCTTAACCCTATTTTCGTCAATTCGAAATGCGATTCTCGCGCAAAACGGCATATTTCTTCGCGATCGCGGAATTTGGGAATGTTGTGCAAAGTGTCACGTGTTTAAGTGCGAGAGTGCTGTTCAAAGTATCGCGCATCCAAGTGCACAATCTCTTTTTTGACGACTCTGACAATCTGAGAGAAGGAGGCCTAGGAAGTGACAGGAATCCAAATTATAAATTATTGTTTCATAGCGATCTTTGCGGATAATAATTATTTCTTTAATGATAGTTAAAGTCACAAATATATTTCGTCCGATGCTTTATCGTTCGATTTCTCTACGATTTAAATATAATTCAGATTTAGAACGCGCAGTAAAACGATCGAGTCGCAGGATCGAGTAATTAAAATAAGGATAAGCTCTGATACATCAATCGTTTAATAAATAATTAATCTATACTTTAAAATGCTTGTATAATTTAATATTCCGCGTATATTTAAATTTGCCGTAGTGCGTAAAATATTTCGGCAACGAAATATCAATAATATGGTATGCGGCCTTGACGTAGTCTTACGCGCTATTGTTGACATGCTTCGACTTTATTATTATTCGCGCGCCGACACTCGAGCAGTAAAGTAGTGATGCGACACGCTTCGTATATTGTCGAATTCTTTTTCTGAACTCAATCGCGACTAGTATATAATTCGAAATATAAGTCGCTATGATTATTACATTTAACGAAAATGATTAAACTTTTGATAGTCGACACGAAACTGTATTGTGACGATAAATCTTTATCAAGACTTAATCGTTGCTCGAAGGTAACGTTGTTATCCTGACTTGTTGACTTGAAGTATATTTCTCGTGTGAAACGTATCGAATATTCAATACGTACAATAATAATTTGTTGAAATATTAATTATTTTATGCGCTGTTACAATTTGGATTCTATTTGTATGTTACAGATCGACGTAGCTTCAATATCATGAACTCCGTTGTTGCGCATCGGTCGGTGAGTGACAAATTCTTACTTTATTTTGAAGCAACGGATTTGTAGAGATTGTAGATGTAGATGTAGATTTTAGATAGATCCGTTGCCTTAATCCTTGCACGGCGGGGCAGCCGCGCGCACAGCGAACTCTGGGTCAATTTTAAATAATAGAAAAATTTCTTTTGTACGTATATATCCTAGGATAAAATTTTATATTAAGTTTTAAATTTATTATATTTTTAAACTTTTTTTAAAAAAAGAGGTATTACTTATACATCAAAATTTAAAAAAAAAGGAAAAACGTTTTTAAAATAAACATGATATTTATTCTAATTCTGTGCAAGGCATACATGAAATATTTATTTCGATTATATATATATATATATATATGAGCTTTATAAAACAGTTTTAAAGAATACGAATTATATTAATGATCCGGCGTCCGCTGACAGAGAGTTAATATTTATACACACTAATATTATAGCCTATATACACGATCGTTTATCTTTCGCAACTTGATCGGCGCATCTAAAAAACGATCGTAATAATCATACGATCGTTAATAAATATAAATCGTCTTTATGCTTACAATAATTATTAGCTGACAATAGGAGTTTTTCCCCTTTCTCAATCCCTGGCTCGAAGAAATCGAGTCAGAATGAGTGTGGCTAGGAGCAACGAAAGGTAGATCTAACTGGCCTGAAGAATAGATGTATAAGGTAACGTGCAAATATGGTACGTGGCTAATACTAGGTAGATGTGCAAGAGAGAAAGAAAATATTTTCTCATATTTATATATATAAAAACTTATTTTTATTCGCGAGAGAAATCCGATTGATATGATAACCCATATTTGTTCTTCATCTCGTGTATTGCGATTCTTTCCAATATACTTTAAGCAGATAGATGACCGTATTTCCTCGATATGAAACATACATGTATGCATTGATAAAAAAAGGCGAATTATAGAAAATTGCACGTGGCGGTCTAAAGCGGTGAAAATAAGTGACGCGTACTTTCGGGGACTTTGAGGGGAGGACGAGGATAGAGGATGCGAGAGAGAAAACGAACGAGGAGGCGATATCTCATGTGACTCGACGTGTGTTTGGCGGAACGAACAAATTTCCATTAGCCGGTTCAACTTTCCACGGTGACCTGGGAAAACCGGGTGACCACTGCCAATCAGCACGACCTTGTTTCAAACCGCGGAAAAAAACGACGGCCAGCAGGCCGCCTTTAACGCGCTTCTGCCGACGCTCTGCGGATATTTCCGACAGTTTATCTGAATGATATTACGAATTATTATGAGTGCTCTACATATTTTATCTCGAATAATTCGATAGACGTCTCGTATCGGCGTTAAATAGATATTTCTCTTAAAGACTTCTCTTAAGGGAAGTATGGTTATTAAACTTGAGATTTTCGAACTTTCGGCGTATTGCATATTAGAATTTTTGGCTATAACATATCTACGATTTTAAATTAATCAATTGCATTGTTTGTTTTTTTTTTTTTTTACGACGCAAAATTTATAGCGAGCCTCTCGGATTGTGACCCGCAAGTTTGCAGGCAAGGAAATCAACAACAAAACACATTCCATCCGCGGGCTTTAGAAAACCGGAGCGATTCAATTTCGGGACGTGGGTGTAAAATTGGTTTACCGCCGTGAAGAACAAAACCCGCGTATGTTTTGTCCGCGAGCTAAACTGCTGTTTTAGCCATCTTTCTAAAATCGTTGTTTTTCATCGGTTTCTGAGCGAAGTAAAGTGCCCGAGATCGCATCACGTCCCTGTTATTTTATATTAAATTACACACTCGTAAATTTCGTGTTGCGGTAGCTATTATTATAATAACACAACGTTAACGCAAAGCAATTGATGATAATAATATATCGTTCATGTTGTTTATTAATTAGATCATCAAAATAACATAACATTTCCTGATCATTCTGTGGAAAATTATTTTCCAGCGATAATTGACCCGCGCTGCATTTTACCGCAACTCAATTCAGTATTTTCTACTTTACGCTTCGCAAACACGCACCTTCTACCTGTCATTCTGCTGAAATTCGCTTCACGGATGTTCCGACCATCAGAAAGTGTGTTGAAAGTATTTCATTTTGCTCTTCTTACGTAACAACAATAAGCAACGAACGCTCGGGCAAACCGCTCATCGATTGCTTTTCGCTGGCTAAGCTTAACAAGCCGGCAACCGCAATATAGACTAATGATACTAATGCCGGAGAAATGCTCACGTGTTTTGCGAGCCCAATTGTTGACTCGCCTCTTGCAGATGTATTTATATTGCTCGTTTAAACAATACGCCGCAATGTAATGGTTTAACAAACTTTCCCGAATGAACTAAGGCATTACATTGCTGATTATTAGCACAAGAGAAGTGAAATCAAGCAATTGATAATTAATAGGGTGATATTAATAATTTAACTATTTAATAATTAGAGAGAAACAGATAGAAAGAACACAATACGATCTATATTATTTCTATAATATTATCATATATTTCATTCTCTAGTGCTATTAAAATTATTATTAATTTTTCCTAGTTTATACTGGACAAAAATATAATTATTATAACCTTTCTTAACATTGAAAAAATTAATAGTCAATATTCTCTTTGATTTCTTGTTTGCTATAACAGTAATCGTGAAGAAGCGAGACACTCCGTACGGTTTCTTTGCGTTCCTTCTGCATCGTCTCGGAACCCGAATAGCGAGATTCAATTGCGGCGCGGACGAAATTGTTTCGCTACTGTTACGCAACAACGGAGAACATGCATATCACATGCGTATGCAGAAACGATTTATCTGCCGGGGCTTAGTCGTTATTTCAGCACCGTCGTCGCCACACAAAATTACATTAACATAAACACGACCGCGGGCGTATGCATCAAAAGTATACAGTACTATGGTAGGACTAGGGTAGGGCTGGCCCTCTCCAATCGATATCCACTCAAAATTTCGGCGATGACATTCGAAACGATGTCTACTCGAAATTTTCCAACGAATCGAGCTGCTGAAGCTGTCTCCCTATATGTATTTCGAAATTATTATAACGGTAAGAATATTAATCAACATATCTTTCTCTGCGATTATTCTATAAACGCATGATATTTCATCAACTCGAAGAATTGCTTCCGGCAAAAATCAGAATTTTAAATTTCTTGCACGATCGCAATATTATTTCCAGATTTTTGAGAATTGGAATTATTGTTTCTGAAAGAGGAGAGGAATCTTGAAATTTTCTCAGGATTTGATCTCGGTATACGATTTCTCTCTACACGCTCGAAGCATTCGATATCTCGCGGGAGAATATCAGTGCCATCGCTGGCTGACTGCCTTCTATATCTCGACCGATCGTCCTTTTATTTACAGCCGCGGGCTCGTCTCGTTGTATCCCACGATGATCGGCATCGTTGCGCATGCGTTCCGTTGCGAGAGAAGAGCTACGGAATATCGGAAAATGATTTTGAAAGGTTCGTTTGTGTGTGCGTTGAAGTAGCACGAAGCTCGGCGCCGTTCAGGCCGAAATTACTCTGATCGATGCAAAAATTTCGTCGCGACGAAAATCTTGTTTCGCATTCTCCGAATTTAAAGGGAGTCTGCCAATTGATTATAATTGGCAGGTTTCAATCAAAGATCGATCAAATCACGTGTCAGACTCTTGAACGCGTGCGTTGATTAAAATTGAAGATAGTAATTTTACAAAATAGAATATGCAATTCATAGATATGTATGCTCTCGAAAATTAATTAGTCACCTACGCTCGCTGTCCGATGCAGATTTATTATTAATTATACTGCTCATTATTCTTAGCATAATTATTCGTGCAGAAAATTGAACAGTTCAGTCAACTGATGAATGAATTTTAATGTAAGTTAACAGGAATTTGTGTTATGACAGCATTATTGTATTCACATTCAAAATCAAATCAACGTTGATGGGATAGGAAGAAATAAAAGGACAGACAGTATGCGCAGGAGCTAGTCGCATTATCGAGCATACGAAATTCGATAGAAGCTGTCTGCAAACGTACTCAACTCGGTATAGGAGGCTTAAACTGTTATTCGAATAATACGAGACCAAAGCGTGCAATTGCGAACGATCCGTAACTTCGTCGTCGTTCCTGAAAGTGGCAACGGGCTCATAATTGTAACCATTAGAAGCGCGGTATGTCGTGGCTAACTAACGTCTATAACTAACTTACTTGCCAAGCGCGCATTTCCGACTTAACGGACCCAGGCATTTATTACGAATCGGGAATGTCGAACGTGTTCACGCAAGCAACACGATTACTAACTTTCGTCGATTCGATCCGCGACGATCCCCGGTTAAATGGAAAACGCTAATAACATTCGCTCGTAAATATTAATAAAACGGAATAAATCCGCGATAAAAATTGACTTATACAAGAAGAATATACATCGCATCAGAGATTGCGGTCAATAAATGCAGATTAATGTCAAACATGACTGTTCTATTTTCAGCAGAAAATTATAAATTATATTTTTAGATGTATTTTAGAATTTCTAATATCTTGGAAATCTATAAAGGAGTAATGATGCAAAATATTATTGAAGTACGGAAAGAAATCATGATACACGTTTATGAAAATTATGATAGTTAAATTGTTGATATTTTAGATAAAGAAAAAAATTAGATAGGAAAGGGGCTAATAAGAGCCAGGTGCAGAAATTAGGCACAAAAACTTGTCTTAAAATTTTCTTTATTTGATTTGAACGTTTCGGTCCATCCCTCCCTTTGGACCGTCTTAAGCAGATCAATTGACAAAAAAAAATGTATGCGTCTTGATCTTCATTCACGCCTAACGCCTTCCAGTGTTTTGTATATCGCTGAGGAAATAACATACGTGTTTTTTGCTCCTTGTTTTTCATCTCGTCTTCAAAAGATTTGAAGACTTTTCGAAGACGTGAGGCGGGGATGAAGATCAAGACGCATGAATTTTTTTCAAATCAAATAAAGAAGACAAGTTTTTGTTGCGCCTATTTTCTGCGCATGGCTTTTATTAGCCCATTTCCTACGTGAATTTTTGTATTTACATATATCAGAGCCTTTTTGTTCTGTTATTAAAAATTAAAGTTATCCGTGAAAAGTTCAAAATCTACTGTAAGAGCTTACTTATAATACTTTTAACGCAACGAGATTTGCAAAAATAAAAGTTTGCAAAAGTGGAAAAACAGTCATATCGCGAACGCTGAAATGGGCCGCTTCTAATTATCATTCGGGACAACGTTTCGCCGTATTAAATTTTCAAAATTCTATTACTTGTGTCCTTTCGAGATGATGCGTGTTGAAATATACGACAGAGAGAAATAGAAATGATCCGATTGAGGAGAATAAAAAGAACGCATTATGCTCGCCGGCGCGCGGGACGTTAGGTAAAAACTCGCCTCGCCGGTATTTGCACTTTAACCACATCCCGCGGCCATTTGCATCTCATTCTGAACGTTATATCACTTTCATTAACGAAGTGGAATAGTAGATTTCCGGATTCCCGTGTTGCGGACGCAGATTTCGCGCAAATGCGCAACGCGTTGCGCGCGATAAAAACTTCGACGATACGTGAAAGTTTTCGGCCTCTGTTTGCGCTGGTGACGCAAAATCAACGGGAATGAAAGTTGCAAATTGCAGTCAGAAGGAAGAAGGAAAGATATGTATTTCGTCCGGGAAAACTTTCGCTAATAAAAGAGGATTATTTTTTAAAGAGAAAGAGAGAAACGAAAAGATTTCCTCATAAAATATAAAGATAAATTGCGAAGTATAATTAGCAATACCTACATATATAATTATTTGTGCATAATCTTTATTAACTATTTGTAGTACTTTATCATTTTTTATGAGCTCACAGTCGAATGAATATTTTATTTTTATCGACAGGAAGATTATTCTTCGATTCATTTGAACGCTATTATTTTTCATAAATTATAACAAACAACTTTAAATATCTTTCATTAATCCTGTATATATAATTGATTTAAATATTAAAATTGTATCGAAGTAAAAACTCTTTAAACTTAAATAAAAAGTCAGATTTTTTAAGAAAAATTTTCTCTCTCTGTATAGATTTTTAATTATTTATAAAAATCATTATTATTTCTACAAGAGAGAGAGAGAGAGAGATTTTCGTTAAGGAAAAATTAATTCTAATTTGGATCAAAGAATTCTCGTATAAAAATCGATTTACCAAGACTTTAGTTTCTTCCGTGGAAAAAATTCCAGCTTTAAGATGTGTTAAGCGTTACAAACTTTTGAACGATAAAACTTTCCTTAAGTCAATTTTTTCAATCGTACTTCCACTGCCTGAGATTCCCAAGATTGGCAAGGCATCTCATGACCGCGAACACTGCGGACTTAAAAAATGTTGGCATTGTTTGACGATGACGTGTAATGACAAGGTAGAAGGGCAAGGTATATCGGACAAGTAATCGAATGAAAATCACGGTGGCTGATAGAAACATGACGCCGTCAGCGTCGACAGGAATTAGGTTTAAGGCTTTTGCGGGGGCACACTTTTTTTAGAGAGAGAGAGAGAGAGAGAGAGAGAGAGGATCGCGAGGATCCTCAAGATTCTACAATCCCCGAGCGTACTCGTTCTTAGCGGGGACGAGATCGAACGACAGATAATATTTGAGTTTTCGAAGGCCATCAAGCGCGAACGAAGGGGAGACAAGGCCGAAGGTCGTGGGTTAAGTAAGTGGTTAAGAGGATGGTGCCGCACGCTACTGGGGTAATGGAATAAAAACACTCGACACCGATGTCGTCACCTTCGACCCGAGCGGAAGGTGGTCGAGTAAGGGGAGGCAAAAGGGTGAACGCCTTGTCGTTCTCTTTTTCCTCGGACTCGACGAAAGGAGAAGACCGCATGCCTCGAGAGCCTCGTCGGAAAGCACTCGTATCTCAGGTCTTCGAGAAACGCAGCGCGAAAATATTTTGCGATCAGTATAGTTGGAATATCTTTTATTAATATCGACATGCGCGGTGTATGATTTCTTTGCTGTTTCACGTTTAGTTGTCAAAATATTACTATAGCATCGGGGGCGCGCGGCTTCTTTAAATGCCTGAAGATTCGGATGAAGTACTTGCCCGAACATATTTTAACTTTAGCAATATCCAAGTATTTTCTATAACCGCAAATACCAAGCATTTCATAGTTATTGCCTGAATCTTATTTTCAAGTATTAGATATCTTTTAACTATTTTATTAGTTTGTAAAAATCATGAAAAAGAATTGCTACGTCATAATAGAAAGCTATTAAACAATTGTACGTACTTTTATTTTTTAATGATAATAAAATTTTAATAGTAATAATAATTAAAAAATACAATTTTTATTTTAAAGCATTTCTCTGATATATTGTTCAATAATTATCTTGTCACGTATAGAAGGCATCACTTTTTTTTAGGTGTGACTTTCGTCGCAGACTAAATCGGGGAATTAATGCCGCACGTGGATTGAATTATGCGTTTAAATGGAGAAAATATGAAATTTCCTGATATTAAGGGGTGCGCATCGGAATTTGCTCAATCGACAAAGTCGATTATGATTGCGTTTCAGCGTAAATTGGAGGCGAGGTGTCCGGCTGGAATTTTCGTTAATGGTGCCAATGATACACGCGAGAAGGGTTCTATGCATATGCACGCATCTGCAGCCTCTTTTTGCGCATTTATAGTTGCTTTGAACATAGTTTGTATGTCTGCGATCGCAATTAGTTTGCGAGATTGCATTCTGCCCTCGATGGACGTTCATTGCTGATGCTGCTAATGACGTTTATCTTGTGCGTCTAGAACACGAAGTAATAACAGTTGAATATACAGAATGGTCCACTAGAAATAACACAGCTACATATCTCTGCTTTCGACTTTTGGAAAATATTGCGTGTTTTATATTTTTTAATTATCTTTTTTTTTTTTTGAAAGATATAAAAGATTACATCTGTAAAAAAAAAATCGGCGCAATAAAAGCAATAAAAAAATCGGCTGCAATAATATATATTTACTAGTTACGGCCATATAGACTCGCAGAGTATAAAGTCAGTACGGATGCAAAGTTTTAATACCGCGGAACTCCAAAGGGAGAACTAAACTGCAGGACATTTCAGCCCCTTTCATTATTTTAAGGCATTCCCTTTGGAACCGTGAAAACGTATTTAGCGAACACGAAAAATTTTACGAGTTAATAAAAATTTATTCAAGGCTTTTGCTTGCGTGCTCCTTATTCTTTATTGGGTTATTTCCTCTACGTGCAAAAATATGTCTTATAAGAGTTAAAGAAATCATATAATTTACAGGTTTATAAAATTAGTGTATTTACAGACAGTAATTTTATAGAATCGATATAAGAGCGGAAGTATTAAATTTTAAAAGGAAGAGCTTTTTTTTATAGCCGCAAACGAATTTTGCCGGTGCGCGCAAATACTCGTAAAACATTGAAGAGCGGGACAATTTATTTTTATGGAAATACGCGTGTGCATAAAAGATTTTTGTAACGCGTGTCCCGCGGCAAGTATATTCATTTGCAAACACAAGGATTTCGCGCGTCGCGTATCATGCGGAAATTAATTGGGTGTGGCTGTAAATATTCGCCCGGGTGTGAAATTTTTATTCGTCCGCCGCGTCCGCAATCAAATCGTTCATGCTATGAATATCGCATAAATTTAATTTCGTATTACGTTATCTTGTTATGCGATTTGACCGCGCGGCGCGACGCGGCACTTTATTTCAATATTAAATGTGTTTCCGATGTTCCTGCGCTTTTAATTATTAAATTTATGCGAGAAATTGCAATAGCGTCGGGGAGACAAAAGGAAGGTGCGAGCGGAGAGTGGAGGCGCCATTAAAAATGCTGAATAAACATGAAGGTGCGGAGGAATTCTTTGCCCCGGATACTTGTGTATAACTGTCGCATGCACGCATTAGTGCAAATGACGCGAAATTTGTGAATAATGTCATCCTCTCGAAATTATTGCAATTTTCAAATTAATTGTGTCATCGATTTATCCATCTCAACTTAAAAAGTTATATTATTACATTCATTTAATAAATTATTTTAATTTAATTCTTAATTTACAATGAATTTTTCATAATCACATTATAAAAAGGTACAGTTTCACAAGCTGCGTTATCAAATCATCACGGCTTGTTGGGCAAGTCTGACCTTCTCTGTCTTTTTCTACTTCTATTTCTAGAATGTGCTGCACAGAGAATCGATTGAAACGTTCAATCACTTTTAATTAACGTTCATGGAAATGTTTTTTAAGTAAGTTAAGAAAAATCTTATAACACATTTTTGACTAATAAGGAATGTAACCCTTATTGATGACACATTTTCATTGAAAACAAAGATTTATGTCGCGCGAATTAAATGCTGATTATTAGAAAAGATTATCGAAACATTAAATATACCAAGATATCAGAGCATGAAGGCGAAATTAGCGATACTTTTACAATATCGTTAGCAGCCCCGGAGTCCAACTTGGTCGCCGGCTCGCCGGCGAGCACGACGAGTCTCTCCTTGGCTCTCGTGGTCGACTTAAGACGACGCCGTCGAGGTCCATCGGGGATCAAACCCCTGGTACCCTCACTAGGTGGGGATTCGGTGTTCCACGTGGAGGCGGAGCGACGTCGCGCGTCGGGATGCCGAACCGACGAGGGGGTGTCCAACCCCCGAGATGCCTGGTGGGGAGCAGTGGCAAACGCAGTCCCCGACGGATCACCGAGACGGTGTAACGCGTTCCGCCGTCTCCGCTCGATAGTCAACCGAGTCCTTCGCCACGTGACCGCGCCATCAAAAACGCGAATCGAGTCGAAAACACTTCGAATCTCCTCGACGATCAGAGAGATTCAGGTGGAGGTCTTTCGCGATTAAGGCTTTTTGATTTAAAAAAAAAAAAAAAAAAGAAGAAAAGAAAAGAAAAAAAAACAATTTTTCCATCGGCTCCGATATTCAGAATCTTACGAAGAGACACGCGATAGACTATGACAAGACAAGGCGAAAGGACTGTTGAGTTTTCAGAATTAATCACGATATGCTGAAGCGCATTATCAAGAGTTCATAATTAGCGATTGCGCGGTCGCTTCGCGGTGAGACACGTGATTCCCGCGGGGTCGTATACCCCGAGACTGTCGTGAATGGTGCTGAAAGGTGGTGAACGTGTTTCCTAAAGCCATTAAGGGTGGTTCGTGATGTTTAGCTGCTACGGGAGATTTTAGGTGTACGGATTATCGGGGATAGTCTACATCCTGATAAGGTAAGCTCTTCGTCGCTCTCTTCCGATTATTGATTTTGTTCATACTTGCTAAACTCTCTTTAATTCTTTGTTGTTCAATCTGGAAAATTATTGCCAATCAATTATGGATAATTGTGAATTATGCGATTTCTTTTTTTTTTGTCAACGAGAAGAAAAATTTTTGAATAAAAGTAAAATAATTTTTACTTAATCTCTCTTTTTCTCTTATTATTCAAGAGATCTTTTTAAGTTTCTCAACATTAAAAACATTAGATAAAGTTTACATCAAGATTCTGAGTAAACAAAAACACATTTTGAAATAAACCAAAAATACAAGCGTCTTATCTTCTTACATGTAGCTTAAGTAATAAAAATCGTTTATTATTTAAGAGTCACACGTCAGCTTCAACTTGTTTAAAATAGGATTTAAGTTGATTGCTCAATCCCTTATTTATTTTTGCTCAGCTATAAAATAAAATCCAATTAATCCATAAAAGAAAAAAATCTGCAAATGATAATTCTGGAGCATACTATATAAAGAGATACCAGTATGTTATTAATAAATATCATCAATTCGCGTTCTAAACTCTTCTTACAGAGTTATACATTTAGTCAGTAGCATTTCTATCATAATAAAAGAGAATACGTTCAGCACTTCTCACATCGTTAATATTACGCGTATGTAGATTTCTGTGAATAAATGTGCAATGAGTGTCACGGTGATTTTCCGCGATCCTGTATTTTTGTATAACTTTGTTGTATAACTTGTAACTTTCCTAGGTGGATGCATATCCGACATATCCGATCTAGAATTGCGGCATTCAACTATGGAATTAATTCTTCACAAAGTTTGTGACAATGCGACGAGGCAGATTGACGCGGCGCCATCTCAAAGCGATTCGAGAACAATTATCCACTGCGTTTTTTAAAACTAAAGCTGCCGCACGAGCTCTACTTCTTTTTCTTCACAGGGCTTTTATGTCCGCGATATTCGTGGCCCGCGGCGAGAGATCGTAAAATGTGACTGTTTCGCAGATGTACCTCTGTCTCTCCGTCTGGCCGTGCATCGTTCTTTCTCCTGAAAGAGACGGAAATAACGGCGGTTTGCGCAATATCGTTTACTCCTATTTTCCGCTTTCCCGTGCCATGCTCATAGAAATCGCTGTTAGATTAATCGAAAAATAGATACATTCTATGATAGAACGTTATCAGAAACTTGAATCGCGTTTCTTCTTAATTCTATTCTTTCGACGATGTAATATCTGCTAAATACAATATTATTCGCGGTACTTTGCGGAATGTCTACAGATGCAATTTTGCGAGAAAGTTCAACATGGTTTTATAAAAATAATAAGAGCGATATCAAAAAAATTTTAATCGAAAAAAATTGTTTATAATGTGTAGGTATATTGAAAATAAGAAAATTTTTAACAAAGTAATAATTTCGCGCGAGAAATTAATATAATATATTTAAATTGTAATATATATATATATATATAATTTATATATTTAAATTAATTGACAATTAAAATTGCAGTAGATTAGGAGAAATTATATATAATGAAAAATAAATCTTCCAGTTATCATGTTAATGCATATTGTTTTATTTACCGATATTATGTCAACTAATTAAACTTCAATTGTTTTCCATATAATAAATTTGCATAATAATAAACAGACAGATACATAAATTATCTATAATAAAGCATTTTGCAAATATTTCACATATTGTGAAAGAAGGAGAGAAAGAGAGAGAGAGAGAGAGAGAGAGAGAGAGAGAGAGAGAGAGAGAGAGAGAGAGAGAGAGAGAGAGAGAGAGAGAGAGAGAGAGAGAGAGAGAGAGAGAAAGAAGAAGAAGAAGAATTATACTTTTGAAACAATTTAGAATAGATTGAAGATATAAAGAAAACTTTACATAAGTTCGAATTACATGCGGAGAGTTTAATTACTTTTAAATAAGCGCAGTATATCTTTGAGGATTCCTCTCCTAATAGTTTCTCACGACCCAACACGCGAAATAGGTAGAGAAGAATAATCATTTGAACTGTCCTACCGCAGGATTTGCGTTTTCCAATAATTATGGGACGATCCGTCCGCCAAGCCATTTTTTATTTAGATTCGTTATTAATTCGTCGTTTTTTGCGTCGGAAAGTACGTTTTCTTTTTGATTGATTTCATTGACCGACATCGATCGAACTAGTGGAGTACCATTAAATTTTTAATGATAAACATGCTTGTTTTTATCCCAGGCGAGATAACAATAACGAGCATAATTCCTTTTGTTACAAACTTTTTTTCAAAAAATCTAATTTGCATACGTCTATCAACGTTTTATACAAAGAGCTTTATTTTTTATGATTATACATATTTTAGTTATTACATCAGCTTTCTAATTGTGTAAAAAGTATGCTTTAAAATAACATTACGAGTAATGTAAAATTTAGCTACATATGGACACTTAAAACTTTTTTGAAAAATCTCCATAATTTTTTGTTTTTATACACATTTCTTTAAGACTCATCCTTTCGATAAATACGTAATATACGTACCTAATTCAATAAATACATACCTAAATGAAAGTTACTACCAAAAGTTATCTTAGAACTCTCGCATTTCAAAGAAGCTTATCATTATCCCGTTGTACGGTGCAAAATTATCATCCGAGTTAAAACTTTATTCTGCGCGATGCGCGAACAATAAGTCGCGCGGTTTTCGCCATTTAATCCAGATTATGAAGAACACTAATCAGCGTCACAAGTCCGACAGAGCTGCGGGCCGCGAAGAAACGCGATTCAAGAGATACGCCCGATTGCGTAAATCTCGTCTGTCGCTCCAAAGCGGAACGAAATTAGCATTGATTAACTTAAACTACTTAAGAGAAAGAGCGCGCGCGCGCGCTCTTATATGGGAAACTTCATAGTTAGATTAACTCGTGCGGCAAAGTAAGTTACAGTACATGACGCATCCATTTTCCTGCAAGCTTTTTTCCTCTTATCTCGCTCCTCTCATCTTCGCGGTTTAAGCGCGACTCGCCAGCCAGTCACGCCGCCGTCGCTAGCGTCAGCCGCGCGCTTTATAAGATTTATGCGGAAATGATATTACACGAGAGAGTGTGTTACACGAGACTAAAGGGGAACTGCGCTTGTCGAGCGTTTAATAGCCGGGGCGATAGGCATTTACGCGCGTACATAATTTATAAGCGTATTAATTCATGTACTCTCTCTCTCTCTCTCTCACTCTCTCTCCTTCTCTTACTATTTCTGGACCACACTCTTAATTTTATATTTATACCTTATTATAATCGCTCTATTTGTGTATGATTTTTTTTATATAATAATCCGATTATCTCGCTATTACATCCTGGATTTCTCGGGAACTTTAGAGCGCAAAATTAACGTCGTATTGCATTCTTGATTAACGTCTATTGAGATCGATTTCACGACAGAAGGTGAATTGACATAATTTCGTGTTATCTTTTTGGTATAGCTATTTCTATAAATTGAAATCAAATAAATTCTTATTTAGCTTTGTAATATTTCTGAAAGCGTATCGTAGAATCTATTTTATGAATCGTCTAACATTTTTATCGGCGGGAGATTTTCCTTCTCATCAAAACATTCAGTATGCTATTTTTGGTTTAGGGTCGGAAACGTATTCCACTGGGATTGTATTGCCGGTTCAATCTTTGTACCGTAAATATAGATTAGTTTAACCGAGATGTGCATCGATCGCCCGTAGCTGAGCTAATAGGTTTTCAGTCGAAGGGAAGGTGCACTAGTCTCTGCTAGAGTCCGCTTAATTAACCGCGCCAGCTATTTTCTTCTTTATCTGTTCGTTTCTTCCGATGGCGGGAGCTTGTGATATAATCGAGGATATGAGAGGCATCGCGTCTCGTGAAGATCGAACGAATCGATGGAAACGGTGATAGTTCAGATATCTCGATGTATTGTAGAAATCTCTGAAATATATCTAGCATCTCGTATTGTTTCATAAAGTATTATGCACTTTGCGATATATTCTAACTTATATAGAAAATAAATAAAAGTAGACTTATAATTTCTTGTGAATAAAATGCAGTAAAAATTAAATGTTTTACAATAAATTCCAAAATAATTGACATACAAAGTCAATATTAAGAAGCATATTATATTTTTTAAAATATTTTAATTTTTTTTAAAGTGTAAATACTTTTTTAAATAAAGAGCTGCCGAGCTTTAGATTCTACGAATGTACTTGTTAATTAACCTGAAAGCGATGATTTTAATTAGTAAAATCAAATTTTTCACAGAGCATATATTAGAATTTGTGAAACGTATTCAAATATAAAATATTCAATTTCCTTTTTAATCGTTTCATACATTTTACAGATTTCTTTCAATCAATTTTCACGTGGTTTTATATTTTTACAAATTTATTAGCATTTATCGTAATATTTATTTTTACCAATGCACGTGATAACAATTTTAATTTGTGCTCTAGCTTACAAACTGGATATTACTGTTTCATTAACGAGACGCAATTGATTCATTCGCGTAAAATGTAAATTTAATCGTGTTGTTTCTCTCGACATTCCATTAAAACAAAAATAACGAATATGACGCAGAGCGTTAAAATTCCAAACGCGTCGCAGAAATGGACCGATGTAGAGTATACATAGATCTTTACGAAGATTCGACGGTTTCACTATTTATGAACACACCTTGTACACGCCGCTAGCTCGTTCTTCTGAAATGACGGATTTGTGACTCTCGGTATTACTCGAGTTCGCCTCGCTTTCGAGTATCGTTTAACTTCCTACTCATGTGGGTCATGTAAGTGCCGAATAGGAAGTACCGAATATCGATACATGTACGCACGCGTGTATGTATGTGCAGGTGTGTTTGTGAATGAGTGATATATGTGCTCTTATATTTAAGAGCGCCGCTCTAACCGAGGGAGCGGAATGCGACTATCGGTCGGGAAAAAGAACGAACGGGAGGAGAGACAGAAAAAGAGAGAGAAAGAGAGAGAGAGAGAGAGAAAGAAACAAGCCGAGAGCGAATCGTTTTAAACTACCATCCACTTCACATTCCCGATTTCAGTTAGAGATTTGTTTATTTCCTTTTTGGGCTCTTCGTGAACTTCCGTGCATTATACTGGTGGCTCGTGCGCCACCAGAATGCAGCACAACGAGAAGAGGCGGAGGGATACGAGTGGTAAGCGAGGGAAGAGAAAAGGGAATTGCGAGGGTGGACTATCGGTGAACTATTGGCGAGTATCTTACTGTCTTCCTTTCTCTTATTTGCTTTTTTCCCGCCCATTAAGAATCTTGACAATCGATTCGGCATTTTCCCCTTCATCGCGATTTATACGATTTTCCGAAATGCCAATTGCTGTCACCGGAAGGACGAATTATTTCGAGCTTTTTTCGTCTCCGCAAACAAAGAACATTAACTCGAAGATATAAATTGATATTGTGTGCAAAATGGAGTAGAAAATTAGTTTAGTAAAGATAATAAATCATATTACAAAAGACAGAAATTGATTTGAGAAATTCAATAAATTTCTATTGAAGATAAATACTGTTATCACGATCTGGTTCCATTTTATATATTACATTCCAGCGATAAGTATAAATAGACTCTAGTACCAGGTGCTTAAACTTGGAGTAAAGATAAACCGATGAAGAATGCATTCGCGGCGATGACACGGTCGACTTTCACGTGCAATTAACGTTTTAACGTCCCCATTCCTATACAATAGACGGTGCCAGCTGGTGTTTTATATTGCGAAAACGGTTTAATAAACGCGGCATTGTTTAGCCTACGGTATAACGAGCTGCTGAAAAATTTCGATTATTTTACGGCGGGCGTTGTCGAGGCATTGTGATAAAAACCGCAATTATCGATATATCGCGCGACGCTCGCCGTGTCGCATCGTGTTGCATGTAAAAATTGGACGCATCAGCCATTGAAGGCGAAGGGCGTTAAAATGATTTATGCTCTCTTCTCGGTTCATATTGTTGCTTCCAGCACGCTCGCGCGCGCGCGCACACGTAGCCGCGCGGGTGTGGATATCCGAAATTTATTAGCTTGACAACCGCAGCAGCTCACTCTTCAACAACAAAGAGGATATCGTTTACCTGCTGTAAATTTGCGACGATTACGTTACAACGTGGTCCGCGTTCAGGTGGATCGTATCTCACTAGAGTATAATTTTTTGCACGCCATGCTATAAATCTCATAAACTCGAAGTTCAATCATGGAGAACACAATGTCGTTTTTTTTTTTTTTTTTTTAATGTTTCTTAATACCTTTTAAGCAATTTCATTTTCCAAATATCTTTTTTAGAACTTTCTTTAAAAATTTATAGCGTTTGAAGATATTGAGTTTCTAAACGCTACTTTTATAAATGAAATATAGATCGTCATTTAGCATTCGCGAAAAATATACATGTCTGTTACATAAACAATTTCGTATAAATTACAAACGAGTCATAATTTAGTTCGAGTGTTTACGAAAGCTTCCTCTTATAAAATATAAATGCATTCTATCAAACTTTTCCAAATCTGAAATTTCACGCTCATTGATTTAATGACTCATTAAATTGCATACGAAGAACGCGTAGTTTTCGGGGTTTATAGGGTAACTCTGAAAATACTCGACCCAATCTCTCGCTGAAGATAGTAAGTCCGTGCATAATACAATACCTGCGATCTGTATGTAATGTCCTACGCGACGCCCTACTGCCGTACCAGAAGAAGAACAAAGGGGTGAGAGCAGGAGGGGGTGGAAGAACGGCGCGCAGAGGGCAAAGAGCAAAATCGTTTAGCACGCGATCTTCTCGTAATTCTGCACGCCAGCGATCCGAGCACGCTTCTTCTTCGTCCCTGTCCGACGTGTTACACGTGTTACACGCCGCTGCCACGCGAACGGAGGGTGGAGATGCACTCCTCTTCTCTACGGCCTTCAGCGCGGGCATCGCACGCGTCGCACGCGAAGCCTAATTGATCAGTGGATCGTTAACACGCGCTCGCTCTCTCTCCTTCTCTTTCTCTCTTACATACACACAACACGTACATACAACATGCGCACATACACTCTCTCTCTTTCTCTCTTGCCTCAAATGGATTGATTATAGTGAGAGCGCGATCGATGTAGGAGCGCAGCACAACTCGAGCGAGCGTCGCGAATTCCCAACCCAGAGTTTTCAGTACAGGTCGTTATGTCGTGGAGGCTGCTGCATTTTGTACAGAATATAACCCACGTTTTTCGACCCATGTTGCAAAGAACGTAACATTTTTAGCAAACTTATAATATTAATTTGTAGAGAGAACTTTCGTGATACTCTAATTTTTATCTCGCAATTTATTTTAACATATTTTAAAGGACGTGCTGTTAAAAAATAAAATTTAGAAGGGTTCTAATCAAGTTTGGATTCATTTATCATACACCGATTTATTATACATTTGCTATAATTGCAAAAATTCCGCACGATCAATCGAAAAAGTATTGTTTTGCTTATGAACGCCAGATATTGTTTTCCTCGTAACTCGAAGAAACGTCTCATTTCCGCTCGTCTTGCGTAATTCTTTTCAGTCATTTCGATGTTTCCCCGTATGAATAATTCATCGTGATTCGACATTGCACATGGCTATAAAATTATTTTACAAACTTACTTAAAAATTAATAAGAATTCTAATGTTTTTATGTTACTTTTTTATTTCGATTTCCGCAATATTTGCATTTGCGTGTGTTAACAATTTGACTAAGAAGGGATAGCATGAGTCGAGAGAGAAATATACAAATTTTATAAAATTTAATCTTGCACTTCGTTCTATTATACTTTTATGTCGCGCAGTCGATCAAATAAACACTTTCGCATGTGTAAACACTTGCTTAGAATGATGACGCCTTTTTTGAAGTTGGCACACCAATTTATTTACGCGACGAGAGATCCCGCGAAATTAAATCGCTCGCACGTTCGCTGTACCGTGATACAATCGGATTCGAGCGACATCCCGCCACGATATCGGTGCGGCTACTGTTGTCATTCGGATGTAATTTACTCGTGTGGCCGAGCTCGAAAGTTACGGTGGTGCGTTGACGTTGTCGTCGTATATTGCGTTGGCGTGCAACATTCAATCTTTGTTCTTTTCGGCGTCGATATGAAAAAATTGCGTATTACATTAATCACGACCGCTGTCTCGTATTTAGAAAATAAACTCATTATATAGACGATTTGGAATCTGAATATCTGGCATGTAATGTGCGCGCGATAAAGATCTTCTATTGAAAGATTATAGAAAAACTTAAAAAATAAAATAAGAAATATGCACTCTTTCGTATCAATTTTAATATCATCGGTTTAATATATCGGTTTTATTATATTGTATTCTTAAATGGTTTGTCGTCTCTTTATGGTTAATAAAAAAAAAAGAAATCTTCAAGTTACAGTAGAGATTCAATCGGAATCTCTGATATACTATCATCAGGAAATGCAGAGAGGAATTAAAAATACGGATCTTGTTGACGTCATAGACAATTGTTATTCTACTACCCTCGAAATAGGATTGAGACAGGTAATGCGAATCTGGCAACAAGAATCCGTATCAGTCTTGGTTTCTTTTTGTCGTCTCGGCCTCACATTTTCTTTTCCGATATCTAATTTTGCGGCAGCCGCCCTCGGCGATGAAGCCGAAGCACCCTCTCCGGTGACGGCTTTCCGAATTAACTCCGGACATTACAGCGAGAATTTCCCGGCTCGATCTAAGCAACTGGTTACCAAGGGGGAAGATACGCTCAGATCACGACGTACAGTGTTCCGTAGTCTTAGTGAAGTGCGTTTTATAATGGATATTTATGGAGGAAATAATAATACAGAATTATGGAGGAAATAATATATACAGAATTATATATACATATATATATATTTTTTTTTCAGTTTTATGTTTTAGATTCTTAATATTTTAATGTTTAGTTGCTAGTTTTTAGTCAATAATGCAATTATTTTCATTGCCAAGATATCCATGTTAGAAAAAAATGATAACTCGTAATAAGAATTCAATAAAAATAGTAATATGCTAATAGCGTAGCTTTTTGTATATATGTATATGCATTTATATAGACGATACAAATATCAAAAAGTATATCGCGCGACGGCGTGTCGAACTGCATGTTTAATACGTAGATTTGCGTGTCCGCAACGACCGATAATAAATTCGAGGTACTGAAGACAAGACACGCAAATCCGCGTGATCAATGATAAGGATCGTCCTCTTTTTATAAGAGCTGAGTATATTATAAATGCCGACAAAAAAAATAATAATTAAAATATATATTAGAGCAAAAGTGAATTAAGTACAATTTGTTATTAATTTATAATATTAAAATCACGCGCAAAAGAGTTACAGGAAAGGATATTGAAAAAGTATCTCTCCTTTAATATCTCTTCTCCCGGCTCTTTGTTTAATCGGGATGTTTAGCTCGACGGATAAACGAATACACTTTGCGTTTCACACAAAACATGTCAAGCGGTCGTTGCCGGAAATTCATCTAAAATGCGACACGGTGAATCTTATAAGAAACTCATTATCATACCGTCGATAATACGCCGCATAATATTGTGTACACACACAGTCGCGGAGTCGTTCATCAGGCATCGCGTGATGATAAATGGACGCTTAATCCATCGTGATAAATGGCAACAGAAAAAAATTGAAAACCCGTCCGATCATACGACCGGATTTAAATTCGCGATTCGACAGATTTAAATTTACTATGAGACAGTTCTCTTCACACGGCAGAACAAAAACGGCGTCGCGTCGCGTTGCGGCGCGCCGACTTGACGCCGCAAAATTGCTTCGAATAAATATTGTACGAATTTGTGTGCGCGCGACGTAACGAAATTTCGGAAAATTGCACGCCCGGTTTTATGATCGACATTTCGCGCGATCACACCGCGAGAGAGAAAATCGTTTTTATTTTACAAAGTTGTTCGGTTCGATTTGCACATAGGATAAATCGCATCTCGATAATACGCATAATACACTTCATTGCATTGTACCGTTCTCATTTACATGAAAATTCACTGCGCACATAGACTAGATTAAATATTTTTGAAAAAAATTACGCGAGAAACATTAGATATATTGCTCGTTGAAAACACCGTGCTATAATTTTTCATTTATTACGGCATTAATTTAAAACTGTTATTTATTTAAAATATCAAGGGAAAATTCTATTAAAAAATTCTCCTGTTTCCGCAAGTAATGTATTGTTCTATTAACAAAATATATATATAATAATTATCCATTTACACAATTTAATAAATTTCAATACAAAGGCGCAAAAAAACGTTTAATATATTGACATATTAACATTGTTGAAATTTCCATATTTTATTCATCATTCCATTAGTATCATAAATTAGTTAAAAAATACGTGCTCTTGTGTCAAAACGACGTGATTATTATATTTCAATAATCATCAATAAAAAACAGAATAATTAATATATATCGATGTAGCAATGAAAAAATAAGGATCTAGATTCCAATTTAAATAACAAAAATGTTAAAACAAGTATGCAGGAAAATTATAGGAAACGCCACAAAAAAAAAAAGATAAGTGCAGAATAATATCCGGAATGAAGAACAATGGCGATACACAAAATTGGAATAAAAGCACCGTCTCGATCGAGAGGTGAGTAGTCAGGAATTACCTTCGTTTGCTAACTGCAGCATGCTGCCTCCTATCCGGTATAGCGAGTTGCAGTTATCCCCCCCCCCCTTCCCCTCTCCTTCATCCTTTCCCGCAACGTCCCTACTGCGCCTCCCTCGCGTTAATGTATATTTATGTATTAAACAGGCATTATTTATACGGCCGATGAATATGCATTGTTTGGTGGCAGTAGCGAGGTGTCGAGTGCAGACCCGTCGCTATCACTGCCTCATCAATCACATACAGTCCCACCGGCCCACCCTGTTCCATCTCCCTCCCTACCCCTTCACGGTACCGTATCCATCGCGTCCCACGTTTCCTCGCTCTCATCATCCCTCTCGCGGACCCGCAGAGGAGACTCGCCGTGTCATCCCTCTGTGGAGCTCTCCATGTGTTCTCCCTCCCGTCGTGTCCCCTCTCTCGCCCCCTGCTTTTCCGCACTTCCACTCTTTCGCGTTGTCCCCCGCCAACATCACCGGCCGCAATTGACACTAATTTACGTAATTTTTTCGGGACGTCCACATGTCACCGCGTTACGGCGCACCCTCGACCAGCGCGTGCTCGATGTGTGCGCGCGATACCAGGGGATGCGGTTCGCGGATGCGAGGTCGAGCGAACACGGGAGAAGGGAAAGGGAAACGAGGCAGAAATATCGAGTCACCGAGCCTCGGTGAATGGTTATCCGCGGCCATCCCGTGCGGCGATATTCGGAACGTTAATCGAACGAATCAATCGGGAAACGAGTCCGCCGCCAAAACCAAGTTTCGGACACGTGCGACGTTTTTCGCGGGCGCGAGCCCTTTTTTGGATGACCCTTGAAAAATTCACTATACAATTGCGTTTCGAGATATCAATATTGCGAGAGGATATAAGATTAGAAAATAGAGTTATTTAAACAGAGTTACTGAAATTTTGTAGAAGCATGATCGGAATATTCTCGCGATGGGCATTACAATAGTATATTCTCGTCCTTCTTGTCTAATAATATTATGTTATGAAACGGTATGAAAATCAATGTTGCATCAATTTGTAACGTGAAATATATAGAGTCGAGATTTACATTTGTGGAAGATATTTTGAGCAAAAGTTATTTTAAGAAAAGAAACTAGCAACATCGTAAAAATATTTTATGATCTTATCTCATTTTCTTCGTTCTTGCTATCTTGAATAGAAAGTCTATGATCTAGGAACAGTCGAGTTGGCGATGCGCAACTCTTGCCGTCCTTACACGCATGGATCAAAGGGACTCATGTAACCGTCTGTGCACTTTACGGTGGCACGTCGCGGTTGGCCCCAAGCGTTACCGCTAAATCATGCTAGATATTATTACAGCGGAGTCATATCTCCGACGTCGCTTCGTACACAGAAGAGATAATGGTAACACGAGCAGTGGAGTTGTGATCTTGTGAGACTAATTTAAAGAAATTAAATCTCGGTGTACCGTGTGCAAATATTATTGCGAGAGTAATAGGCAAATTGAGAACGGTCATTCTTAAAATCATTTTCTTCTGGAAAAAATATTGCACGAAATCAGTACAAAAATTAATTTTCGGAATGTTTTTTACGATGATAAAATAAATAATGTACGAGAGAAAGTGCATGTCTAGATTTTTAGCGTAGAGATGAATTTTATACATATATATATATATAGTAGATGAGAATACGTATATACAGATAAATTATATATATAGGTATATATATGTATATGCAATATATATATATATTATAAATTAATCTAGAAAATCTTTATCCGTGAATCATAAATAATAAATGATAAATAAGGACTGATGAAAACTCAATACTGAAACAATCGTTTTTCCTTTTAGTTTATTCTAATATTTATTAGTGATAAGGATAATCGCGCATTACATGCGATTTAAAATCGAGCTGTACCATTCGATGAAATTCGCCGACGATTCGCACGAGAATATCCGCTAAAATTCTTTTTATTTCCGGATATTCTCTTTCGCCGACTCGAATTAGGTTCCCTCGTACGACCTTTATTGCCCGTTCTTCTCGTAAGCATCGCCTAATATCCTAGTCAGAACTCGCACTCGAGCAGTTCACTCGATCCTGTAACGATCTTGCGAATTCCTCTGATGTCGCTTTCCAAATTCTCGACATTTCCGTGATGAAAGTTTGATTTCCGCCGTGGGCTTCCATTTGTCCACCATAGAATCCCCTTTATGTCTCGCCATATAATTTTACGAATTTGCACGGAACATGCGACTCGACATATAGACACGTAATATGGACATATTTGAGAATATTGACTCTCAACTGTTAAGTTTATACATATATAGATATATAGCGTGACTACGATATAATCGCTAAAGTTAGATTATTTTGAGAGATTAATAAATAAATAACGTATATATAATAACTCTGAGCAAACTCAACAAATCGAAAAGCATATATTATATTTTATAATTATTTTCTGATTTGTTATTTCTATTTTTTACCAGATTTGGGCTTTTCATTAACATAATTTTATTAATTTGAAAGGATGTCAGTTGTAATTATTTTATGCAAAATTAAATGTGATAGAAAATAGAGTGATATAATATATTTTAATATAATATATTTAATTATATATGTATAATATAAATTAATATATGAGGCATATTTAAAAAATTTTTTTTGGCTCGTCCAGGGATATGAGGCAAGAGAATCAGCCTATAAAGAAAATTGAACATATTTTGCACACACACACACACATGCGTGAACTTGTAGTTTTAACAAAGGCACAGTTTAGTGAGGCAACTAGCCGTTCCGTTGAAATAAAAAGTATTTGACATTGCGGCGTTTGCAGCAGCGGACATTTACTTTGAAATACGCGGCCGCTTGCGGCGCATTCTTTTCTTTATACAACATCGTAGCCAGCCATTGCAGCCCCTTTCCACGGTACGATATTGTGCGTCTCGACTCGGCAAAAAAAAAAAAAGAAAATTATGATCAACTGTACGCAAACTCGGTTGAAAAGTGTGTCGGCCGCGTCCGATTAAACTGCGAATCGTGTGGAATCATGAAGAATTAACTGTTCGCACTTCCTGCGCGAATAGATTATGCTTTACAAAATAACGAAAAATACTAGAAAAAGTTTCAACGGGTTGCAACTTTTTCATTTGCAATTTTTGTGTATCACGTTGGTCGTTGTCTGTTCGCTGGGTAACAATTGTTTTTTACGCGAAACTTTTGTAAAATAATTTATCGCGAACAGCTATACTGTCGTATATTGCATAAATGCGCGAGTAGTAAAAATGTTTCATTGAGAAATTAAATAGTATTTTTATTTTGATAGAAAGTTTCATCATTAAGATATAATTAAAATATTTTCACATACTAATAGTTACTAATATAATTAATTGTTAGTTATATTTATATAATTTATCATTAAAGGTAAACGAGAACTAGGGTGAACATTTGAACTGAAAGTTGAGTCATGGTTGCACATTCTACTGATGAATTGCAGTGAAAGTGCTGAGTTGAAGGAACGAGGGAAATGTAACACGGTAGTTTCGCGTATCTTCCGCGGCTACTTAAAAGTTCCGTGACGAGATGCACTTCCTCACAAGTCTAGCCACTGACTTAATCCCTTCTGCGGGGGTAAGGAGTGCACCTTCGAGGAAAAAGTCGTTTTACAGCGGAAGTACGCGCTACTATACTACAGCAATAAAGCAGTCTTTATGTCTCTCTTTTTATTTGACTGTACGTATTTACGTAAATGTATATAAACTTTAGCTCTAATAGCTTTTGCTATTAGAAGCGACTAGTGACTACATAGTTGTAACCCTTATTATTTCGCGTAAAACCAGATTTTGCGAGAGCGATTCTTCATTTTTATAATGGATATTTGAGTGTATGATTTATTTATGTACAAACTTGATTTGCAAATCTTTACGCGTTTCTCTCTGAATATATATATTAATACATTCTCGCGCAATTATAGTTTTAGAATTGGTTTCGCCTAAAAAAAATTTTTAGGCACTCGTGGAAAGACGAAAAACGATTGTGTATTTTAACGTATAACTATAAAAACTCATTGATTAATGCGTCCAATAAAACATCCATTACGATGACGCGTTGAACATAATAATTTCGCCAATATGCTAACGAAAACTGGACCGATGCTCGAGGGTGGTAACGTTTAACCCTCGTAAAATTCTTAGGCATGCAGGATGAATGAGCGAGGGTGTTTCATTGAGCTTGCACGATTGGTTCCGCATATAGTGTAAATAAAGGATGGTTCGCGCAGACCGAATCGTTAACAATCACTCACTGTCCGTTACGACTCAAGCAACTTGTCTGCCAATTTGTCGGTTCGCTTTGGAAAAGTGGAGTGATTGAACCGAAGGCATTGTTTAAGTGCGTAAAATACATTGTACCCGTATAAACGATTTTAATCCAATGATTTTGGTAAGCAATTACTTAGAAAAATTGAAATACTAAAATTTCTTCCTAGCCGTTTATCATTTATATATGTATACATTTTTGATCGCTCCAAAAGCAAGATTTTATTGCTGCATTGTATCAATAAATTTCTGAATCACTGTCATATTTTTAGATATAACCATGTTATTTTCGGATTAAAGCAGAAATGCCATTTATCCTCAACGATGAAAAAAAAGTCACGTGTCTGATAAAATCGTGAATATTTTTTAAATTGAATCAAATTCTATAAAAATAGCACGCAACAATATTGTTTTTTCCTACAAAATATATAATATAATTAAATCAAAAAATGGTAAAAAACAAATGATAGAAAAAATAGGTTAGATTGTATATTTATAAAAATTTGAATGTTATGTTAACGATGCAAAGAAAATCCTATCGTCAGCACGTCATCATAATAAATTTCAATCTCTCTCTTTCTCTCTCTCTCTCTCTCTCTCTCTCTCCCAGAAATGGACGACCGGCTTACTTTCGCGGTATTGCCTAATATTCATCGTCAGGATGAAACAATTCGCGAAATCCAATTCGCTTTATGAAACACAGGGTATCTCGTAACCGCGCGCGAAATATGCCGCGGAGAAGAAAGCGCTCCTCTCCCGCGCGAGCACTCGGTATTTCTATCTTCCTATTACTTTCTCGGCCGCCTCTTCGTTGTTGTTTCTTTCGACGGTATTCCCTTATTGCCTTCTCTCCCGCGCGCGTCTCCCCCTTCCTCGTAACTTTCCTTAAACTCATCACGTCCGCGCCCTCCACGCCGCATCCTTTGTTTCTTTTCCGTCGATGTGGTCCATCCGTCCGTCTGCGCGTCCCGACGTCACCGTTTCACCTTTTCCCGGCTGTTGCCGGCGTTTCTTCCTCACGTTCCGGCAAATGGCCGCTTCGTCCTTACCATCCCCGTCTTCCGTCCTCTCTTCCCTAATTCCTCAGGATCTCGCCTCTACCTCCGAGATGTTTTTCCTGCCGTGGCCGCAGCTTGCCTTCGGGTTACACTTCGGATTGCCGGAACGTCTCTCCGCTGTAAACACCACCGCTGCAGTTCGCATCGGTTGGATACAACCCGCGGGACGGGCCAGCGAACGCTTTCGACCGCATTTCCCATTTTCCACGCGGCTGCCGGGAGATCGGAAAAGAGGATCGCTACCAATCACTCACTGTCCACTACAACTCAAGCTGCCAGATCGCGCGCGCGAGTGTCGGTTGCCCGCTGGATCGATTCGGCGTTTCTTCGGCGGTCGATGCTAATTTGTTCGTTGCTCCTGCTATTTGTTCGCGGCAATCGACATTTGCGGAAGAGCTATCGGTTACCGCGTTCGTATCGCGCGGAACAACGAGATATTATTTCGTGATTGCCACTTGGATCATAAACGACGTGAAGATATTAGAAAGTATAAAGTAATATATACATATGTAGAGAGAAAAAATTGATGATTTTTATAAAGTTGCATTTCTCAAATTTTTAAATATATTTATCTTTAGATTTAAAAATACAGAGCTTGCAGATGGATAAATTGTAAAGATAGAAAATTGATATACGATTAATATGATCGTGAGTTTATTTTGGCAAGAGAGAGAGAGAAAGAGAGGAAAAAAGGGAGGACTGATTTAATTTCATAAGTTTCTTATTTAATTTTTATAAAAACTGTGCGTTATAGTGACATCGCATCTTTTGCATTTCATATAAATGTCTCATAACCATTACTTCTACATGATTTTTGAAAAATGCACGGAATCTACTCTCGCTTAAAATATTCAGCGCGGCGCGATCATAAAACTTTGCGATATAGCAACGAACGGGGAAGGGTGTTTTATTTGACCACTTCAGCTTCCCCGTGCATAGCAAACGCGAAGGGGATGAAATCGAAGTCTATCACTCACTGTCCACAATAATCCAAGCAGGACGCGCACATCAGTTATCATTCGTTGTTTCTTTGGCAGCGGACGCAAATTTGAGCAATATTGTAATAGATATCAAAATTATCAGACATCATATTTTAAGATATCGAAATGTTACGTGCATTAAATTTTAATTAAAGAAAACTTTTTTGGATGACAAAAATTATATTTTTTTAAAATGATTTTTCTCTTTTTTTTTCTTGTTTCTTTCTGTCTCTCTATCAATTAATATTATACAAAAAATCTTGAAGAAGCGCGCTTTCTCTATCATAAAATATATTATATAAAATAAAAAAAAATACATTTTATACTTTCTAAAGTGAAAAGAAGTTAAATGATCACTTTTTTGCTACGCGTATCATACTTTTAACCAAATAACCTAAATAACCAAAGACATGCGCAAATAACGGAAAACTAGAAACTTGATCGAGTCAGTGAATCCCTGATATATCGAACGTTCAACATTTGCTCGTGTCAACAGAAAGAGGATCGGCTTCGAAGCGAAGTCGTTTCGAGTTCACTTCGCCGTTTCTCTACTCGTCCTGCACTATCTTTTTTCGTAGTCGGTCGAGACAAGGATATCACACTATTTTCTCTAATTCGACAGTTATCACGGAATTCTCTCTCCGAAATGAGAGACCAGTCTCTAAATGAGCGCAGTTTACGCCGTGGAAGTGGCATAAAGTCGTCAAACGATTCAATTATCCCGAACTCTGCGACAGCAGTGGTAGCGGTGCAATCTCGAAGTATGAAGATTAAACGCGCGCGCGCACGCGACAGCACAGGAGCAGTAACAACAACAACAACAACAAGAACGGCGATGCACGGCGATGCAACGTTCGCAACCGGGATTCGGCTTTTATTGTCGGAGATAACAATGGAGAAGCCATGCAGATGCCCGCCGCTCATAAAGCGCCTCTCTCCCTCTCTTTCTCTTTCTCTCTCTCTCTCTCTTTTACCCTTTTCCCCGTGCACCGCTCCACACCCGTCGAGGTGTTCGAATTTTTCCTCTTTACGCCCGAGGCCGCGTCCGTCCTTCCTCCCCTTTCCCCTTTTCATCCCCGCGCGTCGCCCTTTTCCACTGTTCTCCCTTTTATTGGCACGCCGGAATGTTTGCATTGCGAGACTGGCAGAGTGGCCGGCTGGTTCCGGCACGTATGTCGGTTTCATGAATTTCATTTGTAGCGACAAGACGATGCGTATATATTCGCGCCAGGCATGCCGGCAATTCGGCTGGATTTTTATAGATGGAAAGGGATATTTCTTTTTCGCTCTTTTACTAGCGGAATCGAGCTTTGCGGTACGCCGACCGGAACGAGCTTCGAGAAAGAGAGAGATAATTGGATGCGGCTTTTACATACTTCGATAATGGGCGAATGTTGTTCATAGTTGAAGAAATCATGTGATTTCTGGTATAATGTTAAAATGAACATTACCTTCTTCGCATTTTTTAAAAATTTTGATATTTAATATTCTGCTAACTAAATCTTCAGTCAACATTCTTTTGGAGAAATGTGTATTTAAAATTAATTGAGAATATTAATTGTAAGATTTATTTGCATTTTAATTATAATTCGGCAAGACTTTTCCTCGTTCGATTGTATGCTACAGATAATAATAAATGTAACTGAAATATAGTTTTACATAAAAAGATAAATGACAGTAAAAATATTAAGTAATACAGTATAAAATGACTTATATGTCAAATAACATACGAAATTTATAAACTTAAACGTACTATTAGAATATGTCATTTTATCACTTTCGTAATAAAGTTTCTATAATTTGACAATTTAATCATTTACATAATCAACATGAGAGATAATTGCACTGACCTAGAGATATCGAAAAAGAGAGAGAAAAAGAGAGATATGAATTTTAAAATTCAGTTCTTCCTTTGAACATTTCTTATTCTCTATCATTATCGGTAAATAAAAATCCTAATTGAATTTAATCATATCCAAATTAATAGAAAGAGTTTTTGCATCATTGACTTAATGGTTATTCATTTTTCACACCCTTAAACTATAAAATTTTTCATCTATACGTAAATTGACTAAATTGACTGACATCCTTAAAGAGATTTAAATTCATCAAAATTTAAATTCCGAGAAATTCTTATTTTTGCATGAATATAATCTCTTGAATTTTTGTATATCTTTAAATTTAGAGAAACTTAGAGTTTGAAATCTTTAGATCTTTTAAATTTGTGCGGTCTGAATTTTATCGCAAACTGTTTGAGTTTTAAAATCTTTGAATCCTCGAGACTAAGATGACTTTGCATCTATCGTTCCTCGAGGTCTTCAGATTCTCGAATCTTTGATATTTTTAAAGTACAAAATCACGGATAGAGTTTCTTGCGGATGTACAGGTGTACCGATCAAAGAACAGACAATGTTGATGCGTTAGGTGTTAAACGAGACAGTCGAGAAGGGATAGCGTGCAAGAAGAACAGTATTGGCTGAGCAAGGGGATCAAAGTTTACTGGGCTCTGAAAAGATAGCATACAATTACATAGACACCCGCCTCGATTTAATATATTTTCACTTTCCTTCTCGACGTTTTCCTTCAACGTCTATCCATACGCATAATATAGGCTATTCGTTTTTTTTCTTGACTTATTAATAATACTCATTAAGCATGCTGAGATTTACATACTTCGCATATTGCACAGTCAGGATTTGTCAAAGTAAATGATATGCCTGGCAACGGCTAGTGAACGATTATTTTTTTTCGAGAGTTGATATAATACATAAAACATACACAATATAAATAAATTAGTTTAAAACATTTCTCTAAATAATAAAATGGTTTTGTTATTCTAAATTAATTAATCTCTAAAAATCGCATATATATATTTTTTGATATCTGCGATGTAGTCATTATAAATAAGTTTTGATTAATTAAAAAAAAATATAAAACATTATTTTTCGCGTATATTTGGATTCAACACATAACTAATTGGTATATCTAACTGAAAACAACCGAATCCTGTTTTTTTCATTTTTATTCAACCATGTTTAGATTAATCCTGCCTCCAGCTCTGCAGGTGATCTTTCATGTGAATAAAATTGAGGAATAAAGCTTTCATACCGGTTTCTGCAAATGTTTTGTGTCTTTTTATATACTGTGTCGATTAATACACAGTAGGAGAGAATTTTGGGATATTACAAAAGAGCGATAGTGCAAACGACTTCAACAATATTCAATGTGTGACTTGTATAAACCAATATATCTTAAAATAATAAACTTCATAAACTGACATATGCAACCGATATTGATCGATAAATTCTCGCCCAATAACAGCTGTTATGTTTTGATAGTTTCCAATTTTTTTCTATTTTTCTAAAATAAACAACGTTCCAAAACGAAAACCGATAAAAAATACTCAACCTGAACCTGCGTGAAATCATTCCGATAAAATAGCACACAATCTTGATATAGTTTAAATATATTCATCGTATTTCACATGCGCAATACTTGCTTTCGCAAATAGTGCATTATCACGGTCCGATAATATACGAGAAAAAGTACAGAAGTTCAACGTTCACAATTAATTAATATGCTGGCTATGAACAAAGGTAACTCAAACTCGATTAATTGTCGGCCAATCGCGCGAGTTAACTAATTAAACTGAGCATCGAAAGTTATCGCGCGATATCGCTTGAAAATCCGGATCTCATCGGCGTTACCTCGAGCGAACTGCGCGTTAATTTTCATCTCGCGCCGGCTCGTTTTCCCACGGGCTCTTCTCTCTCTCTCTCTCTCTCTTTCTCTTTCTCTTTCCGATGAAATTTTCACAGTGGTTTTCGCGGAATCCTTCCGAGGAATTGCGTGGATGGAGCACGTCGTCGGTCGAAGAGGGTGATTGTAGCAGAACCGTTTGATATACAGTGGCAGTTTTCGCGACATAAACGTCTCCCACGAAAATCAAAAATGGGTCGTGCGCGCGTAGGAGTTCTCCCGAAGAAAGGGAGAAGAAAGGCAAGAGAGAGAGAAAGGGATACAGTAGGATGCTCCACCATAAACCCGATTCTCTGGCTTTCCTTCCACTCGCTCTCTTTATCTACCCTTCGATCGTTTCTTTATCTGCCCTCTTCCTTCGTTTCTGCCTCCCTATTTCGTTTCGCTCTCGCACACATCTTCTCCGACCTCTTTTCAAGTTAAAACTCTCCTCGTTCCCCCTGATCGGCTCTCTCTTTCTCCTCTTTTCACGGCGTCGTCGTACCGCCGCGCGACCCCGTATTACTCGAGCTATGTAAATGAATTTCGTTTAATTATCTGGGAGAGGTCGCGCACCGAGAACGGCGGAAACGAGGGGGTGCGAGGGTTAACTCCCAAGAGAGGGCGACGTCGCTTTCGCTACACAGTTAAAGACTGCCCCTGAATTCACTGCGACGGCACTTTGCCAGCTTTAGAGAATTTCTCGAGTCCTCTCTTTCTCTCTCTCTCTCTCTCGCTTTCTCCGCTTCACCTTCTTCGTCCATCTCCTCTTTTTCCTTTCTTCATCCCTTTCTCTGTCCTCGCGCACAAATGCTTCCTACCCTTCTGTCGTAATTCTATTTATTTCTCGTTGTCTCCAGCAGCACCGTGGCAGGGTTATTACACTGGTTTTGTCTTCTAATCGCACCACGACCAATTTCTTACGGAGACGTCAGTTAATTCGTTGTCTTCGGCAAGCACGAAGGTGAATCGCGCTGGATGATTCAAAGCGCATCAAATTTGCAACGTCGTGAATAGAGAGAGCAATAATGGGCAAATTCGTTAATTCAAATAGACAAAGATTTGAAAAAAGAATGTCGCTAAAATAAAAATTTATCTTTTTATGTCATTTTTGATTCTGAATATATCTGATAAAAAATATGTGAAAATCGATCTCTTTACATATTCGAGTTATGCCGCACGAGTTACACAAAACAACTTCTCTAATCCATGCCATTTTTTTTTGTTTCACTTTTATATCGATTGGAATTGCATTGCATGCTTAACGTTGTTGTTGGCGATTCGACGATATTGTTTTTGCTGTTTGGTATGCATCGGTGAATAACCTTTTGGAGGTAGAAATTTAATGGATAACATCGCGTACCTGACTCGCATATTTTTCTTGCAGCTCTTGCCAAACATTCGATACCAGATATCTCGCTCACGATTTTCCTAACTTTCTATCATACATACATTGTGAAAATTTCTAAAAATGTATACTATCGCCCGCATGGAAAATTTCTTACATAAAATAACAACTATTCATAATTTTTTACACCATTGACGTAATAAAAAATAAATCGAAGTTACATCTAGTGTTATATAAATAAACAATAACGAGAGGTAACATTGAAAATAATAAAACTAGAAAATAATAAAATAGAATTTAACACCCGATTGGCCTTTGGGCGCTACGCGATCCGCAATGTGGAATAAGAATATACGGCAAATTAAAGTTAGTACGGAACTATGCGGGTATTGGATCCCAACTACCGCGAAAGTCCCGTTTTTTCACGTCCTTGTCTTCCCCATTGCAGCCCCCGAATTCCAAAGTCCTCCTCGTCTGATCGGTCCCAACGGCAGTAGTCGGGGCTCTCCATCGCTACGTTAGTTAAGATTAAGTTAAAGTTGGATGAACTTCGGCCCGAGCCGAGAAACTATGCATAAGCGGTTATATTATCGCCAGATTTTGCGCGCCGTGCAGCAATATAATACGAATTTAAGGAGGATCTTATCACGTCGTCCTCTAACCGTACAGCTCATGTTTAATATTAATGTAAGACATTCTGCCGCAGGCGCTTGGACTTCTTTGTATGTGACAAAGCAAAAATTTTTGCGTCAGAAAACTTCTTTCCGTTTAAATAATCAGAAATAATTAGAATCATACAGTTATATAACATGTTCGGAAAATGGTACACTTTGTAAAAAATTCTAAATATGTGAAAAGATTTGATGAATTAAATCGTAAATTTAATCTGTTTTTTAAATGTACATATACAATATATGTACATCAAACAACCTTATTTTTTTATATATAAAAAATTAAATAGATTTTATTTATAAATAAATTTTATAAAAATACTCAGCAATCAAAACAGTTGCTGCAGTGTTAGTTATCATTTTGTCGTGAAAGCGAAGTGCCAATCTTCTTCACAGCAGATAAAAACTAGCGAAAGCAAACGATGCAAGCATGTAGATTCACACGTGTTTTCGACACGATAGAGATTCGATCAAGGAAGAAGAAGAGCCTTCAAGCCCGTTCTACCTCGCGCAGTAATTTTTTTAAATCGAACCCCTCCCCCGTGTCGGCGGCAATGTCGGGGGCGCTTTCTCGTCTGGCATTCTCGGGCGGAATTCGCAAAAAGTAGCGGCGACGTCGAGAGAGGTGAAAAAGGCCGCATCGATGGCGCATCGCTCGACAGCCTTGTACGTAGATACCCCCCAAAGTACATCCCAACGGGATGTATATATATATATATACACGCGCGCGAGCGTGCTATTCTTCGTCTATCCCCCTTCTTCGTCCCGTTTCCACGCCCTTCCACGAGAGTGTTTTCCATCCCTCCGACCTGATGCACGCACACACGCGCGCGTTATAAAATGCTCGTTATAGTTCGCCACGTAGGCGTGTGTGCAGGGTGAGGAATTTAATTTAGAACTTGATTTATATTTTAGCGGGCCATAAAATGGGGAAATAATTTGTCCCCCGAACGCGCATGAGATGGCCTTCCCTCTCTACACTACTATGCAGGGTTTCGTACGTATCAACCGTCTCCCCGTTCCTCCCTTGCCCTCAACCCCGTACGTCTAACCTGCCACAGCTCGCCTTCTGCCGAAAGGTCGCAAGTCGATGTGCACATACATTATGCTCAAGTGCCGAGTCTTCCTTCCGGGCAATGCACATGGGGATCTTGCTCTTACAAGGACTAACGTTAATCTTGAAAATCTTTTGTGCACGAGTCTTCACGTTGGTCTTGAAAGATCGATGCGAGAAAGGCGCGATTAGATGGTTGAGGGAATTTATTATGCAAATGCATAATTGAGAAGATGAGTTTGAAGACACAAATAGATGTATAAAACAATGATTTTTTTAAATATAAATTCTGCATTTGATTAAAATTATATTATTTATATTAATATAAAAATCTGAAATACAATTGATCTATAATAACTTTTGTGAAACAATATCTGAAAAAATTGCAAGAAACTTCTCTACTTTTAAAGGATCTTTTTCTTTTATGATATTTTTTCCGAAATTGTCAATTTGTTATTAACATAGATAGGGGATCATGTCTTTTTCTTCTTATCTTGTCTTATTAAAGCCGCGACTTTTGGCGTCAGAGAGTGTATCAAGAGAGAAGCGGATTAGATAGTCATTAATCGTGCCATCGTAATCAAGGAAGAAGATGGACTTAGCTGAAGTAAGGAAGTGAAATCGGAGATATTTACGTCTCGCAAAGAGGGTGCGCAATGTAGCGCAAGTATATACGTATATAGGATGGGCCAGTACGATCTTCCTTCCCTTCCTTCCTACCGTTCTCGATTTCGCCAAGACTGAGGGATTCATTAAGGTTGGATGGAGGTGTTAATATAGTGAACATTGCCGCCGGGAGTCTCGCGCACCACTCTCGTAAGATGGGGATACGAGAATCACCGAGAACGAGAGACAGGGATGAAAAGGACTGGCGGCTGATGGTGAGGGGGTGAGAAGGTTCTGCAAGGAAGAGCGTGAAGCTGCCGACAAGGGTGGGACAATCGCGGGTCGCAAGCGAAGCCGTGAGGCTAAATTACGCGGGGGCTTCGCAGCCGAGACGAAACTATTAGCTAGGATTTAGATTCGCTCGCGACTCGACGCTATCTTGGCCGCGTATTTTGACGCTGCCGCATATCGTTCCGACAATTCTCGAGGATGGAGAGAACGGTGGTAAGATGTTGCAACTCCGAAATGGATCTCGATCCTCTATTGTCAGAGTTAGGTGCAACATTTACGTTGCTAGAATCTTTACACTATCATTTTATATATCCACATTTAAGAACATTAAAAACGGTAGTATTAAATCGATCGGTTCGTAAGAAAGATATTAATTTTAATGTCCATTTACTTTTATGATAGGAGAACTAATTATTTTTTTTTTATCTTAAAAAGATTTATAGGATTGAACCTTACTCAATTTTGCCTCCTTGGAACATTTTCGGAGACAATGTAAAAACCTAATTGAATTAACTTTACCTTGTTACGTGAATGACGTAATTACTTTGCTATTCCTGCAATCTATTTGCATAGTACGCAGCTTGGAATTCGCGCTTTTGAATTATTGATATAAGCATGAACTGAGTGTTTTCGTTCAGAGTAATTGGCGGCACGTTTCGCGAATGAAATACATATGTGAAATGTGAAATGCAAAGGGTAATCATTTTGAAAGCTTCAAACCCGCGATTGTACAACTGGGTCGACAAGTTTAGAAAACATTCATATACGCTGCATCTATAAAATTTCTGTGTTATCGTGCAGTTCTCTTATCTTCTAATTTATCTATCTCGTGGATATAATTCGCAATCAAACATTGGATACACTCGACAAAGAAGCGCTATAATTTCCTCCTATCGCATAATCTTCTATAATTAGTTTAATCCTTTAGAGTGCTATAAATATTAGATAAGATATTACAATCCACATGGTTTTCTACAACATTTCATATCAGTTTTCATATTAATTTTATTCAAACGGTACAAAAGTAACATTTGATTTGTGATTGCTTTCATCAACCGTAAGCTTGTCTGACACCTTTGTCTTTTTCTACTTCCAGTCAAAACCAACCAATGAATTGAGACTTGTTAATTTACGTTGATGAAATCAACCATCGCGCTTACGGACTATGTCCTCTCTATCAATATTACCTTTTTTTTCCTTTCATTATTCAGATTTTATCGATTCAATATTAATCTGCAAAGAATTGTTTCGATTAATTCTCTCGTGTTATTAAAAAAAGGTTTGATATCTGACGTGATCGTGAAAGACATTGTCGAATTCCGACAATTCGTTCCGATAATTCGTTTGCCATGCAGCAATAGGGGCTGCATTTGCGTAATTTCGATCCGCATACGGATTCTTCTTTTTAGGACGCATTAGTTACCGGCGCGATTCCACTCATGAGGCATTGAACGAGCCAGCCGGTTAATGGCGCGCGATCAAAGAACATCGAACGTCGATTCGTCGAGAGGCGCTCGCCGGGAGTGCTCTGAAAATTTCACGTTAGTTAGACGTAAACGAGCCGTTTCCCTCATGCCTCCGATCCAATCTCGCGCTCTTGTTCGATCCGCGAAAGGCAGTTGCTTAAAGAAGAAAAAAAAAAGAGGGGCACTCGGCTGTTCACACGCCCGTAGAGTTTTTGATCGGGCTCGTTAACGTTAGATATATGTATATCGCGTAGTCAAGCGATGACCAAATTTTCACGAAAAAAATACTGTCCTTGTTAAATTAATTCTCCGAGAATAATATCGGATAAAAAACTATGTGAGAGTTTTTTATGTCAGAAAACTTTGAGAAAGAATATGAGGCAAATTTCGAGCGAAAACATATGAATAAACTGTGATATATATAACACAACTATAAGTTATTAATTTATAATGATATTCATTAGCCATTTCTATTTATATCTTGACACTTGTAAAAGGTAATTGGACGTAATCATGCGAGAAGAACGAATCAGCACGTAATATATTTTTGCTACTATTGGCTGCATCTCGTTAAAGAGCGACTCAAGATCAACATCGTTCTCGAAGTCACGTGAGTGCCGCCGTAATCAGCGGAAAGACCTCCTCTCACGTCCAACGTCAATGTTTGTGAACATCAGACAAAGTCCTAACTGCGAGCAATTTCATCGAAATAGTTGGACGATCCTAATTCTGTCAGATCAATTTAGCAGTGGATTCCTATCTTGCATGAAGAGCGAGACATGATTCGATTATGATGTCCCTTATTCTATTCGCCGCTTAAGAATTTGATATGTAAGTTTGAGTTACATTGATAGCATTATATTAATAGTAGAAGCTTATTTATATTTATATAAGTAAAATATTTCCTCGTATATAGAAGCAAAATAAATTCAAGGATGTGAGCTGATTCTTCGCATTACGATTTTAAAGTGGCGTTTGCACTTTCCCGGTTTTATCCCAAGACTACGGGGTCACGAGACGCAACGGCAAAATCCTGAAGAAAAACAATCCTCGCACTAGTCTGAAACCGCATTCAAAAATCCCCCAAATCCTTAAGTCCTCCTAAGGAAACATCCGTGGCTTAGCGAGAATCTACCGTCTACCTCGTTTACGCGACAAATTCTACGTTGGAGAAATGGAGAAAGAGACACTTGACCAAATCAAAATACTGTAAGAAAATTCCTTAAGATACTTTTGCATATCTCTATTTTTTTTACAATATTATAAACGTTGATGTATTTATTTTTTTACAATATTATAAACGTTGATGTATTTATGATTTGATCATATTTATGTGACCTAACAAAGAATTATAAATCTTTTACCTTAAAATACATTAATTAACGGTATTTTTATTAATACTATTAATAGTAATATAGTAAACATGAAATTTAGTGGTGTTATTTCTTTGAAAATTTTAACTTAAAAGAGCTCAATTTGTTTTAAGTCATTCTTTAGGACATAAGACCGGATTATGAAAACAACATTGAATTTAACTGTTGCCAGATGTTACTTAAATGAAAACGACGTAAAAAGTATATATTGTTAATATATTCCTTTTTTATATTAATAATTGAAGCAACATTCACAAAGTGAAATAATATAATATAAAATAGTACATAAATAAAATCATTTTAATGTCAGGGAAAATGCATATAATTTTTTGTATATTGCATACAAGAACTATTTTCGCGTTGGTTATTGAAAATATGTTGGTATTACTCGAAATAATAGTCATTTAGGAATTTTCTGATAAATTATCAGATTTATTAGATTGTGAATGGAATATACATAACGTGCGATGGACAAGCGACGAATCAAGGAGCGAAGAAAAGTTGCCGAAAACGGATTAGGTGTGACAAACACGGGGGTAAGTCTTCAGACACGGAGCTAGGTATAAGGGCGTCGTGTGTCACCGACGTGCAACAAGTTGCCTCCAGCGGAGTTACCCCTTCGCCTCCCATCGCCCCGCGGATGGCGGGCCACCCCGCATTAAATCATTTTTAAACGTCCTCACGATCGCCGTCCGACTTTTATTCGAGCCGATACAAACCGAAGTCTGACGCGCGATAAATTTCTTCCTCATCGGATTTCTTTCCCGAGAAATAGAATCCAACTATCTATTCCGATCGCGTATTATTTCTCGTTCCCTTTCTGAAATATTAATATCGAATCCAATAAGTGTTAGATGACTTTAAAATATTTAAAAGAAACGATGCACACGGATATATATTTCTGTCAATAATATCGAAAGGTACAATTATCCGATTTATGAATTATTAAATACTCCAATTTTGTTTGAACGTAAAGTGCTTTCTTGACAATTTGATAAGTAAAGAAATTCTTTAGAAAAAAAATTAATAAAAACGGTAATTTGTATGTTCTCTTCTACTATATAATTTTTATAGTCGCCATAAATTTATCTGGAATTTTTCTTCTCTCTTCAAGAAAGAGAAATGACTCTGTAACATAGATTAGAATAAAAATAAATTTACTATTCCGAGATTTCTATGATTGAAACTTGTACCAAATTTGAGAATATTTAAAGACAATGTAGAAGCTCTTCGGAAGTTTATTCCGTATCAGTAACAGTCAGAAGTATGCAGAGAATTTCAGCGGGTCAGGTCGGGTCGTTAGGGCTGGCCTTCCCGGTTCACCCTGAGCATGTATCAAACTGAACGGCTCCGTATTTAATAACGGTCGGAACTCGCTGTCAGGGCGGAACCGCTGTTTAAAGCAACCGTTCGATTGATTGATTGATTGATCGATTGCTCGCAGTACCCAACTCCCTGTTACATGCAAATGCGGGAACGCACTCACCTACATTCTATGCGTCGTTTAACTCGTCTCACGCATAAATTGCAGTACTTTGCTTTCTTACAATGAATGACAGAAAAGTTCTCATGTAATATATGTGGAATTTAAATTCCGCCATACAAAAAACAAAAATTGTTTATTTTTTTTATATAATTCTATAGATATATCCAAATATCTTTTTAAAGTCAAATATTTATTATTGTTACCTGATAGATATGTGTGTAACATTGAAAAATTCTGTTTGCATGTAAAAGTTAAAAACGTGCAATTGAAATGCACAGTGTTACTCATGAAAAAAACATAAACATTTGGATATATATTTTGAATTAGTTTTTCAAATAAATTTTAGACTTCTGTTTTTAAAGTGATTATTTCGTTAAAGTATTTCTTCAAAAACCACGTAGTCGCAATCCATGATGATAAATGCGAATTTTCAGAAGCGCATGAAACATTTTGAGACGTCGGGAATCACATTTTGTCGCGTCCGCAAAAATAAAAAATTCGCTCTTAGAAACTTTGCTAAAATTGTAAATCCGCGGTATTGTAACAGGAGCAAACTTCATTGAGAGCTAAAAAGACGGTCTAGAAGAAAAAGGACAAACCAGCTGCTCTCTGGCCCGTAATTTGAAAACAAAGTGAATTTCACGGTCTCTCGATTGTGTGTCTCTCCTTTCTTACACGAAGTTACGCGTGTAATAATTTGGAGAATGGTAACGCGCGGGCCGAGATCGCGCTCTGCGCTTTTAATGCGGTGCATAATGGAAAGGGAGGGAGATGAAGGAGAAGGGACGATACTAGATGTAATCCTTAATGCACATACGCGCATAAAACGCGCGCGCTGCAATTGAGCTACACGGGGTTATATGGCAACGCGTGTAAGCGTTCTTACAAGCGATAAATCAGCGGTGTGCTCGTGAAATTGAGCACGCGTGCAATCCCCCGTGTAAACACGTTAGCAGTTCATAACGTCGCAAGATCCACGGAAGCGATCAAACGCTCGGGCCCTCTCTCTCCCTCTCTTTTCCTCCTTCTCTCTCTCTCTCTCTCTTCCTTTCTCTCTCTGCTCCCTCGTGTACGAGGGGCAGATTACGTCTTCCTGATATTAACCCTACATTGTAGAAGCCCGTACGAAATGCGTTCTATTGCATAGTCTCCGTAGCAAGAGAGACGTGGCTGATTAATAAAATATGAGGCGCACCGCGAAGAAAGCTCTCTCTATTGTGAGTTTTAAAATCTTCTTTTCTTGCACGAGTATAATCGTTTATCGCACGAATATATCGAGAGAGAACTTGTTTCACTTTTTTAGAAATTCGTACAGAGTTCAATAACGCTGTTCCTTTAAGAATTTCATCGATACAGCAAATAACTGTGATCAGAGTTATTATTGATTGTTTGTTTGCTGAATACTTAGAATACTTGAATGAGAAAAACTTTTGAAAAAAAAAAAATATTTTAAATACATATTTTTATCGCGTTGTTTTGCACGATTTCCGATATCGTAAGTTGCTTTAAACAATAATCCCTTCGCACACCCAAAATTCAACGATGGACAAAGATAAAAAGAGCAGCAGTATTGCAGTAAAAAAAAATAGAGGAACATTTTATTGCATTCATTTGCGTACGCGCGCTCGTGCATGAACGTCGCCGGAACCTTTTTTAGGGGTCCGCACATCATGGGCGCCGCCAGTACTTTTTTAGGGATGCATTAAAATCCATTAGAATTTAAAAAGGACCTTCAATTGATATTTTTATATTACCAAAATAAAATTATATAATCATTAACACACGATACGAGAACTTGTCACACGATACGGATAATAGAAATCCGAATAGAGATAAAAAGAAAAGATTAAGTAAAATTTCTAGAGAAAAGAGATAAACATATTCATTTTTAACTAATTGGTAATTTTTTTTATTGCCAGTCAAATAAATTCAAATAGAGAAAATTATAACTTGACCAATACCAGCAAATATTGGTATTGGTCAAGTTATAATTTTCTCTATTTGAATATTCATTTTTCTTGATTGTGAAGAGATTAAAAAAATAATTTTTATATATCTTACGTATGCATTTTGCCATAACGTTTTAGTGTATAAACCGCTCTTTTCGTGCTATTTTTTCCTTTCTTTTTTTTAATTTAAAAGAAAGGCAAGCACGCGAAAGCTTGCATCATATTTCGACGCCCATGCGGTCGTACACATCGCACTCGCGGTTGCCCCGGTAGATTTCCGGTACGTACATACGCATAAACGCGTCATTGCGCTTCTGCGCGTGGACCAGACGAACGGGGTGAACAGAGAGAGAGAGAGAGAAACAGACGGAGAAAGAGAGAGAAATAGAGTGGACAGGAACGAGATTGGGGACGTCGGTTGCGGGACAGGGAGCTGTGGCGAGTGGAGCAGGCACATGGAGGGTTAATGCATCAACATCAAAGTGGCTTGCCGGTACAATTATTGCACTCAACGCACTGGTCGCCGCCGAGCTCGGCGTGCGGTGGTGCACACGCGGATCGCGGAGATAAAACACACGCGCGCGGGCGCGCGCGCGTACGAGGACCGGGTGTGGAGATCGTGTGCATCCGGTCCGGCAGGAGAGCGCCGTATATTACATTCTTTCGCGTTTAACTGGACGGACATTAATTTGAAAAAGTAGACGGCAGCCGCGTCGCGGCGAGCGCTAGTCGCGGTTTAGAATCTCATATCCCGGGATACGCGGCATGCGGACTTTGTGCGAACGGTTCAGCCGCGACTTATGCGCTTTTGACGCACGTTCTTTCTCCATTCTTTTTTTTTCTTTCCCCGCACCCGTTTTCCCATCCGTTTTCCCGCGACGCGACGCGACGCGACGGCGTCGCGTTGCGTTTTTGCGTCGTCTCGCTGCACTCGAATGTGCTGTCGAGGGATTAAGATTTTCGCGCGTTGTTTCCGCGAGAATCGCGCTCACGAGACTTAAACTAGGCTTGGGTATTAACGACAAAATTGCAGCAAGCTCTGGTATTAAAGAACTGTGTGAGATCAAAATCGTAGGATTACGCAAATGTATGTAGATATCTCGAAAGTATTATACAATGTATTTTCTGAAATAATTTAATTTTGCCTTTTACGAATCAAATTGTATTAGATTGCATTTTTGCAAAAATTTGAAATGTTATCCCTTTCAGGCTTATGCGTTGACAGATGAAGAAAAAAATTAGATTTAATAATTCACTTAAATATTATCAAGTCGATAAATTCCTTTGATAAGTACGTATATTTATACAAAATTTTTTTTTAACTTTTATATTTATATATTTTGACAGAATTTTATTTGTTATTTATTTATACACAATTGAACTAAAATATCATTATTCGATTCTGTCCGATCCCAATTAAGCTACGAAATTCAAGCCCGCTAATGATTGCCATAACGAACGACGAGCATATCAAATCGCAAAAAATTTCCCATTATTTTTCGCAGATTTTAACTCGTTCTCATCAGTTACGTTATATGATTGTTATATAATACCTTGTTATATTACATAATACTATTTCATCCCTCTCCCCAAATTCTCTTTTTACGCGATATTCCTCCCTGTCGATCGCCGAGACTCGTCGAGACGTTAGGGGGGCACTCGTCATTCTCGACAAGCAATTGCACCGAGAGACGTTAAAGCGTGAAAATTGCGTATTCTACCTACTCACACCCTTCTCTCTTTTTTACACGTGATATATGTTCGTCGCTTCGCGTGTGTGATGTTTGCGTGCACGTAGCGCATCTCGCGTAGGACATGCATGCTAAAACTACGGTGCGTGATGCAGTTACGAGACGAGCATAGACGGGTGCATAGAAATATGAACCGCGATGGAATATGCGGCGTGGCCGAGGAGATAAAAGGCGGAACTTCCTTATAATCGTAGAAATTCGTCGCTGATATTCGATTTTTCGATACGTGGCCGCTTGATACAACGGCGAAAGAAAAATGTAACCCCCCTAATATAAAATGAATCTAATTTTATAATATATAAATTAAAATATCTCTCTTTTTTTCTCTTTTTCTATTATACTTCTACTATTATTAAGAAAGATATAGTAATATTATTCTAGAACAATTTTTCTACTATATTTTAATTTCAGATTAATAATTTAAATTTTCGAATTAACGATGAAAAATTTGCTTTTTTTACGTTCTTATTTCTTAATTTCAATTCGCCGTTTGAGAAAGGAAGAAATTCAGTATTACGTTGAAAATTATCAAAAATCTATATCTCTAATAAGGAAATTATGGTATATACATTGCTCTCCTACTAAAAAACTTTAAATGTAACATAATAGATATTTCACGATATAAAAATTATCATATTCTTTTAATTTTTAACGAAATCGCGATGGCGCGAGGCAGCATTGTTATAATCCTTCGATTTGCAACTCTGCAAGTTCTCACTGCAGAACATTGCAATTTTCCTCTGAGAGGTGCAAACCGTGCTTACGCGATCGGAAAGACCGACTCGCGTTCCGCGGATGTTGTACAAATGCTCATAGGTTTCCATCAGCGGTCGCAGAAACGACTAGTCCTGCTCGCCCTGTTCGTTTAACCCCAGCGAAGTACTTGGTGTCCTCGCTAATAGGATTATCCGGATTCGCGAAGTTTCCTCCCGGAAACGGAATGACCGCGATGAACGTAAACGCCGACGAAATTTATGGCGGATTTCTGAAGTCGCTCTCGCTCGAGAAACCGGATATTTCGATTCGTTCCGCGCGCGTAAAGACGACACTGAACGACACAGATATTCGTTAAGTGGATATAAGGATCCCGTTCGTAACATTCGTGTGAACGAATGATATGGATACAAGATATCCGAAAATCCTTAATCTTAATTTTAATGACAAGTTTATAAAATTGTTGAATTTAGAATCGAGAGATTCCCTGCATTAAAATATAAAATATATAAATCCGCGTAAAATATAAATAGTTTCGGAATATACGTCAATCTCAAATATACGATAGAACACAAAATTCACAAAAGTGCAAGAAATAAAATAATTTTGAGCGGTTGAAAATTTTGCTGGAATTATGAAAAGTGAAGGTAAAGATTAATTTCGACTTCGACCTTCGCGGATTTTCGCGGCAAAATGCGCAGAGGTTGGCGCCACGCCGCGAAACTATCCGACGTAAGTTCGTAACATTCGTCGGTGCCCACTGTCTCTGTAATGCGACCACTTACGAACGCGCAGCCGGCAGCTATGCAGTTTAATACTTGTGAATGTTTCTTGCAACGGCAGCATACCGTGCATACTGCGCTCCTTTCACTCCCTCTTCCTCCTTTCTCTGCGCGGTTTATTCCATTTCGCTAGAATAAACCAACAAAGAGGGTGGAATTTTCTTGCGGTGACCTCGAATCGACTTACACGCTGTTGGAATAAGAATATAGTTTAGCTATGCATAAAAGAGAGACGAACGACATTTAATTCGCTTTCTTGCCGGCGCGTTTTGATTCACTGCGATGTACAGAACCAGAACCATTGCAGTTTTTATGAATCGGAGGCTTTAGTGAAAATAAACAAACACGAATTTTAAGGATTTGCAAGAAGCAAATTTTGCAAATTTTAAAAATATTATATATTTTCTTTTGGTTTAAAAAGCAAAACTCTTGAGAGCAAACTCTTGAAAGAATAAAACTTGAAAAACTATTACACATCAAACAAAAATTATATTTAAATATCCAATATATAAATCTAATCTTAATATTACTTTGAGTTCATTGCTTCCACCAAGATAAATTCTTAAAGAAATAAGGAAAAAAAGAGAAGGAACGACGATTGCAGCAAGGAGTGGTTTCTTTACGTACGACACGGTCTAATTATCGATATGACTCTGACCAGCGCGTTCGATCGAACGCTGAAACGGTCGCCCGAATGCGAACTGACAAAGACGACGTTCACATCTTGAGGTGCAAGTACCCGCGGAAGCGAAGTCCGTGCAAACTCTCGCAGACAGTTTCACAAACTCCGCTGGAACGTTAAGTATGTGTGTGTGTGTGTAACGATGTAATCGTTCACAATCGTATATCCCGTGAGTACAGTACTATTCAAAAAGAATTTTCTCTATTCTGTCTTATAACATATTCATATAATTCGTATTGTATTGAGGGAAATTGAAAGATTAGTATAATTTAACAAATTGTGTGTAATATAGCCAAATTTATACGTATTTATTATAATTTTTTTTTATCAGTAGGTTGATTTCATCGTAAATTCATGTACTGCTCTTATCCCACGATTTTATATTTACGTTAGGAAGATCAAGTTTAAAATAAAAAAATATTCAATAGTCGTGCAGTTATGGTATGAGATAATAATGTATTCTCTTTTCCTTCGAAATGAGATAAACATGACGCGAAAGCCACAGAAAATATCTCGATCAGGCATTTATCTGCAATTTATGTTATCGCTATTGTAACATCTATGCCAGCATTAAATCCCCTTATATAGCGAATATCGTGCCCCTCCGGCCATCATTATTGAACGACGCTGTACGCCCACGGTTTTAACTCGTTCGAGTGGCCGTTATATGGGGTTCTAAGCATTCTGATTCTGCTGACCATTGCAATCCGCTTCTCCTTCCTCTTTCTCCGCGCCATTCTCCGTACACTCGCAAAAGACTCACCCCTTCGAAGCTACGTGGTTCGCCTTTAAACCACCCCATTCTCGCGCTCGTTCACCCCGCGACTCTTCCTTGCGCTTACTCTCATTTAGCGACTTCCGAACCCTTCCCCTTCAGCTCGATCTCTCGCTTGCTTTCTTCATCAACCACGCGCGGATCTCGTTAGCGGTGCCCCTTCGATTTCACTACGTATTTACCGCTTTGGCTATCCCGCGCCACCCGAGTGGGAACGTGTACGGAATGATCTTTCGCGAAAGGCAAAGTCTGTTCTTTCAGATGAATGTTATAACAAGTCGAAATATGCGATAACTGCACAAAAATTGATAATAATAATTGTGCAATGTTAGATTTTTTATATCAGATTTTTGTTTAACATGTTTTATTGTGTAGGAATCATAAGTCTTTCCAGAAAAATAATTAGATATTCTTTATCAAAGAATTATTTTATCCGACAAGCCATTAAATTGTTGAGCGAGCCATTGAATTGTTATATTTTATGATATAATACAATGTTTGTATTTAAATTATAAATAGAATTATTGTTATGTCATTTTTACTATTGAATCTCTCGATATTTATGTTTATTCTTCTATTATGTTATATTTATTACACATTTTTCATACTTGTTTACGTAACAATAAAACTTGACCTGTAGTTATTTGATTTGTTGCCTCGGGGATAAAACATGATGCAATAAAGAGTTAAATATCCGGTAGCCGATTGCCGTTCAATTTTCCAGAACTGCCAAGAACGCGAATATCGCGGCGCCGCGAATGCGATTCGAAGATTACGCGATCGAGCGAGAAGAAGGAACGCGCCTCCTTTCCCTCCACCGATCATCGACCTACATCGAAGCTACCTTGTTCTGGAGGATGTTAATATTTATTGAAAATAATATTATCGTTTACAAACTACTATGGACAAACGATGCTTGGTAAACGCGCTAGGAATTTTAAGCGAGAATCTTCTTGCTACCGCGGTTAAGGGAGAATGTAAATCCGCGCAACCGAGCTCGCGGATTATAATTTTCATTCCATGGCACGCGAACAGGAATTTGTACGGGTACGATAGTCAAACTTACGTAAGAATTGCATCAACCAATTACCTTTCCCATCCCAACCAATTTCCCGCTTCCTTCCCGCGCCGGACCGTCTTCGGGATAAATTTTTATGGCACTGAAACTTTCCTCGCCGATTTTCTCGATTAAAACGCTCCGTTAAACAATTTCCCCGTTACTGAAATACGCCAATCGCCGAGTTGGTGAGAGAAGAACTGAAGTTTTTAAAATACTTGTGAAACGTGACTGAATAGAAATTCGGCATAATAGCATCAAGATATGGCACTTTTGCGTGTAATTTTACTCGTCGGTATATAGAAACGCGTAACGAGTACATTTTTTATTCTTAAGATGAAACTGCGAATGCATAAGAGATAATAGAAAGGATACATTTGAATAGATGATATATTTGAACAGCCTTAAATATCTTACTCGACGAGAGATAAGAAGTTCTCTCTAGTATATTTCATACTCTTTAAAATTCTACATTTATCTTTATATACGCGCTATGAATCTAAAAAGCTACAGAGAATAAAAAAATTATCTTAGAAAAGTATGTACACATAAAATGTGTTTATTTCCGAATTCTTAATTTCTTTCTGAAACATACGCTCTTACGTTAGTAATTTCTAAATAAATTTTTATACTCACGAATTTATGGAAAAAATATGGAAGCATAAAGTTTTTTTTATCATATAGCTTTTGCTAAAGATAAAAAGTTTTGCGAAATTTCAACGAAGAACAAATTACATTTCTCGTAAATTTCCCAAAGAAAGCGAGGTCATTTCCTTCTTTATAAAAAAAACCTTGTTACATTAAGACTTTACTGTAAGGAAAGATTAGTGAAAAATAGAGGTATTTATACTAAATTTATTTTCTATATATATTATTTCCTCACACGGTCAAAGTCGCGTGATTATACCCATTTCGAAGTCTTGAACAAAAAAAGATCCGTTGTACTGAAACGGATCTTTTTTCCTACCTGTTTCCATTGTTGTCGCTGCCAAAATACAGACAGATCCTGCGAGAGAGTTTTAACTTGAAGCAGTTACACCGACGGAAGTAGCCGAAGAGGGTTGGCTCGTTGCGCCAAGGGAAAAGGAAAAAAGCTACATCGGGATATAGAACGAGCGAAGAACGAAGGATGGGTACCAGAAGTCGGTGAAAACTCGTAGAACCGTCCCGATGGGATACGCCGAACCGTACATAGCGTGTCTCGAGTTCTCATTCCAGTCTGAGCATCAAGGATAAAAAGAATCTTGGAATAAGAATTTTTAAATTTATCAAGAGCAAGAATTTTTTTATATGTAAATATAAATATCATTAATTATTGCCATTGTGATTATTATTTTCATTATTTATTAACTATAAAACAGTTAATAAAAAGTACTGTACTTGAAATTAATTCCACATGCAAAAGATCTTTATTTATTGGTGCAAAATAGATTTTTATAAAAATAAGTAACACGATAAATTGAAAATCTTCGGGCGAGAAAACTGCTTTGCTCTTGTTTCCAATATCACTACCGTCTTTGATGCATTGGCGTTTCGAAATAGTGCTTGTTCCGTTCGATCTCGTGAAAGGAAAGTGAATGCATTTTGAGCGTGTCGCGCAACGTCGTCGCCGAACATCTTTGACTTTAGTTCCATTTTCGATCACGTCTCGAATCGCGATCATCCAACTTGTAAAACGCATTTACTCATACAGAAAGAGATATCAGTCACATACTCGGTTTCTGATGTATTATCTTAAAGGTCTGTGAGATTTTCAAGAAGAATAATGAAACGTGACTGTATAAATTATGTTAGAAATTTATATGCGCGATTACTTAAGAATAAAATTTTCAAGAATTTAAGAAGAAAAGCAACTAAGCTAAATTTGCTGGTGATTTAAAGAAATATCGATTGGCTATGAATGATATCATTAAAAATCAGACAAAAACGAAAACTTTTTCAATAAGTGGTTCGAGACTATCCCATTCAAATTGTCAAAGCCCGCCAGACAGACAGATTTTTGCCTAATCGTCGGTAGTAGGGCAATTCCGGAAGCACATTGAATAGGAAGAGCCGCCGAAATCGAATTCCATCAAGTTGAAGAAGTATATCGGCGACGAAGAGTCAGCTCGAGAAACTTTCGCAAAGTCTCCCCTTGTCTCTCACTCTTTTCATTCGAGCTCTGCAATTGTCGCGGGACTCATCCCATTCGTAAAGTTTCTCGGTCGCGAATTTGCCGTCGCGCTGCAAAAATATCAGCGGGGATTAGTTAACGCTGCGTTGCAACAACTCCGAGACCGCAACAAGTAGTTAACGCGACATGCTACGTCACAGAGTTATGTGTACCTTGGAAATTATTTAGTTAAGATCTACGTAAAGTTTTTATATTATTATTGCCCGTTAAGGGACGGCTCCGTTTATTAAGATCTTCTAGATGCAAAAAAGAAAAAAATAAAGAAGTTAAGAATATAATACCGCATCTATTTAATACTTCGATCTTCATATATAATTCTTCGCGGATTTTATTTTATCTCCAAATATTGAAAACATGTTTTAAATTTCATTGTGCTTCTATAATTAATTCTATAATTCTATAATTTTCTATAATTTTAACTGTCTAATAGTGACGTATGTATAAGTCACAAAAACTGGCGATCTCTCGTTGTTTGCATCAGGCATGTTCATATCGAAAGATCTCGAGAAAATAGCGGGACTAGTCCGGCGAAATCTTTTGAACAAATCGAAGTCCGCGGGTGACGATCCCGAAACTTTCGGCCCTCCCACAGATTTTATCCCTCCGAAATCTCTTATTCCTCGCCTCGCATCGCATCGCAAAAACTCTCGGCACGGAGAACGTCAGGTGCAGGGACGACGTCCTAGCTGCAACGTATATGCGAGAGAAAGAAGAAAATAAAGAAAAGAAGGATAGAGAAAGAGCGGCGACAAAGACGACGGAAGTTTCTTTAAGCGGCTAGTGGTCTGCGGAAAAAAGCTGTATTGTAAAATTGAAGAGATAAACAACGCGAGTGGTGCGCGTGGAAACTTTTCTGCGGGCGGTAAATCCGGAATTTAACCGCCAACAAGAGTAATTTTGCACAACGATAAATAAAAGTTAGCATTGGACATATCGGAGAAAGTAATCCGTTAGTTGATATATAAGTGTAAAAGATAATACACACCGGCAATTATTTTGTAGGACACTCTGTACAATATGATGGAATTGTGAAGTGTGTTTCGGTATTCTATTTATACGTTCCAATATTTTTCTATATATGTTACTCTCGTATGAGGATTATCTAAAATGTTTTATTGCTACGGCTTGAAAGCAAACCGATGTTTTTCATTTCGCAGTGTCGACCAATTTATTATCGTTTGTTACTTTTCAATGTGCTGTATTGTTACACACTTTATTCGTACGAGAGCAATGAATGTTTTCTTGATTATTATAGTCATACTCATATGTCTTACAATAAGTTTTGGTGTCTCAGGAATTTTTTTCAGTGAAAACTTGCTATTTTAAATCTGCGCTATATACATCTCTTTCCTCATATAAATTTTCATTAAAAATGTATTAATTTTTATAACAATATATATATGGGCGATTCCACGTTAAATCGGACAAGAAATGACCTCGAATTTTTTAAATCGAACGAAACTTTTTTCATGTGAAATATACATAAAATAAGGCGATACGTATTTTTTATTTGTCCGAAATATTTCTTTTGCAGAAGTTATAAATAACAAAATTTTCGTGAAAAATGAAGAAGTTGTCAACTTTAAAAATTAATATCTCTGGTTATATTTGTTGTAGAGAAATTTTCAAAAATGCATTTTAAAGCTAAGGAAACAACCTTTTTATAAAAAATAGTTTAAGTTACAAGAAATTGCTAATTACAATTGTTATAAATAATTGAAATGTTTAATAATTTTTTTCATAAAAAAGTACACTTTTTAAAATTTTTGAAATAATGCTATTTCATTCTCCATTTCATTCTGAAAGTGTACATATTTTTTATTTTATGGAGAATCGATAGATTCTATTTTTTATATATTTTTAATGAATGAGGCGCCGCGCCGTGCTCTCGTCACTGGCTCGACCAAGTAGTATGCTACGTGCTATGGCGCGCCGATTTCTTAAGCGCGGCGCCTCATTTATTAAAAATATATAAAAAATAGAATCTATCGATTTTCCATAAAATAAAAAATATGTACACTTTTAGAATGAAGTAAGGAATGAAATAGCATTATTTCAAAAATTTTAAAAAGGTAATTTTTGGTGAAAAAAATTATTAAACATTTAAGTTATTTATAACAATTATAATTAGCAATTTCTTGTAACTGAAACTATTTTTATAAAGAAGGTTGTTTCCTTAGCTTTAAAATGCATTTTTGAAAATTTCTCTACGACAAATATAACCAGAGATATTAATTTTTAAAGTTGACAACTTCTTCATGTCTCACAAAAATTTTGTTATTTATAACTTCTGCAAAAGAAATATTTCGGACAAATACAAAAATATGTATCTCCTTATTTTATGTATATTTCACATGAAAAAAGTTTCGTTCGATTTAAAAAATACGTAGTCAAAAAAGATCGATTTTTGTCCGATTTGATGTGGAATTTCCTGTAGGTATATATTTTAATTCTGACAAGCCCAAAATAATAGATTCTCTTTGCGTTTCCAGAGTAATTTCTCTCTTGCCATTCACGCGGAAATATCTCATCCTAGCGCCGCGTGAAATGCACGCGATTGTCGCGTAGATGCAGGAACGCGCGAATTTGTAATGCACGGTTAACGTGCTACTGAGACGTGCTGCGTATCCATCGACATCGTCAGCCAGTTGCTCCCGCGGGACGAGCTCTTGCAAACCTCGGCAAACGTGCTTCCCCAGCATGGCTGCCTCCGAGCATCCCTTCCTCTCACGACAGTGTCGTTATGCGGCACGATATCGCGCGTTTACCACCGTGCACCACGGTATCGCAGGTGGACGTAAAGGATGGTAAAGGGTGTATACTCGAGACAATGTCAAAATTTTCCATCTTCCCCCGTTTGCTACAAAAATCCCCCGTCGTCGTAAAACATTTCTACGATAGCCCGGGGCGACTGCTCGACACTACTTCGCTACCTAGAAAAATGTCAATTTTCGAACGTGACAGTTTTCCGATTTACTGGTGGGGCGGGCCGGCGCGTTAAACGGTTTCCGCGGGGCGGAAATCGAGTGCTCGCGCGACACCTCGTTCCGTCTCGCGGATGGACGAACTGGACGGTCTCAGTGTGAACTGTCGCGCGAGAGACAGTTGGTCTCTTCTTTGAAGATGAAAGATCGCGCCCATTTACGGTACAGTAAAAGATAAGATCTCAATGTCGTTCTTTCTCTCTATAATAAAATAAGAGAGACAGAGAAAGATAACTAGATAGATAGTTTATTCAGCTCTAGAGTAACCTTTTAGAGTAAACAGAGTTATGATAAATATGATAAAAATCCAAATAAAAAAGAGAAGAGAATAGTTGAAAGCGAAATGATGATAAGTAAGGCACTAAGCTAAGAAAAGAAACGCCCAAATATTTTAGAATAAATTAGCACACACAGACGCAGATATAATGCAAAGATAGATACATTATAACTAAATTTAAATTAAGAAATATAAGAAATTATTAATTAAGAAGTAATATATTATTAATAAAAACTTAAAAATATGTAATGTATCTATATATTTAATGTATCTATCTTTGTATTATATATAAAATTCAATTTATAATAATTATTCTTGAATAAATATAGAGGAACATCAAATATACATATACGATTCATTAGTTTATTAAGCCATTGAAACTTTTCCGGAAAAGAGCGTATAAAATGTAATTCGTTCTTTACTGTGCACGTTCCAACTTTACTTTCGCACAGACAACCAGTTTTCAAATTATATTTCTATGTATATTTGATGCTGTAACGTCGCGTGCTGAAAAAACGGAGTTTTAATCTTCTAAATCTGTTAACTCCTCGAAATGCTACTACTATTATATAGCCTTTTTAATAAACTCTTTAAATTTGTTACTCATAATGAAGCTTGTATAGCTCACGTTTTTCTGCAAAAAGAGAAATGTGTGTGTGTGTATAAGCGAGCTAAAGGACGCAGTTAAACGTCGAGTACCTCGAATGCACACGTTTACCTAGTTACATCACTATTCCCTAATATCGTCCCCTGTAATTCTGACTCGCGTACGTTGCAGTCCGACGGAAATGTGCGGATCTGTATATTGCTGTTAGCGTGTGCTGCTCTGTTAGAAAAATAGAGAGACTTTAATTTGTTTTTTAATTATACTAGATAAGGAATGATAAATTTATAACAGTCGCAGCTGTTGCAAATTCATTATTGCTCTTAGAAGATCTGACATTGATATAATTATTTCATACATTCATTGACAGATATATGCATTAAATTAATAATTCAAATAATAATGTGAAAGCTAATATTCTAGCTATCAAGAAGTCTATTAATAAATGTCCAAGTTAAATCGCTAATAAGAATTCTTAATATGCTACGAAATTATTGTGCTTCTAAAACTTGGTATATTTATAACTGATATAGTTGTGTAGGATTTTTTCTTGTACATACATATAATTGATTATCAACGTCATTTTTGTATGTATCGCATTCGATTATTTCTATCAGATTTATTTACTTTTCTTGACGCGCGACGGGATGTGACGTGATTTATTTCGCTCGTGTTTCGCGCATGTACTTCTTATCGGATAAGTTCCCGTAATCCTTAAGCGGCGGGCTCGAAATCACTTTTTCACACTTATTGCCTTATCGAACTTCGAATGTTCTTGGCTGAGGAATGCAAATCAGCGGGGCTTAACTTAGATGAACCCTGTCGTCCAAGGAAAAAGAGGTAGAGGGAAGAGAAGGAAAAAGGGAGGGAGAAGAGACGCGAGACGGCGTGAAGATCGTGGAAGAGAGTCAAAAGTTTTGAATTACCAAGTGCAACGCCTTCTCCTTAGAATCCAAATGTGGTGGACGGGTTAGTTTGACTTTCAATGGATTGCCAATCGGTGCAAATGCGACACGCCGTTAGAATACAACGATGACACGCGCGCGGCACGATAATCGGATGCAAAGTACGACCAGCGACACAGTTGTCATCTAATTAGATCAATTTTCTGATAAATTATAAACATCACTCATTAGAATAATTCGTTTATATGATGGTTAAGCAGCGCCGCGCCGGAGCTTGTTGCGCATTCATTAAATTATGTCATCGATGTATGTAGATGAGTGAAACTGTTAGTCACGTGTACAATACAAATTCAATTAGATATTTATTTCCACGAATCTATCCTCTCTCTCTCTCTCTCTAACATTCATTATCAATTATTTTAATTAAAAGTACAATACAAATTTCGCATTTTTACTGCAATTTAATATTTCGAATAAGAGGCGAAAAGTGTACTTTGTCAAAACTGACAAGTTGAAAATAGTACTTCAAAGTTTGAAGAGAAAGCTAGATTATATTTCGCTTACATCATTATTAAGGAAGAAATAGGCAAGAAACTGTGTCAAAGATTCGCGACAAAGCATCCACCATCGACGTATGCCTATGTCTATCCTATAGGATATCTCGATACGATTTTCCGTCGGGATACGAAAAGCCGGCTCGAAGAGGAGTTTGAAGGTTCCTCTCGGTTTTCCCGGCCCCGTCAGGCTACGTCCTGCATCACAATACTTCTCCAATTTCCTGAGCAGAAGTTACGGGACACGTTCCATCATGACGTCACGGGAACAAAGCTCTTTCTCTCTCCCTGCTGCCTCGCTCGCTCCTCGCATCACGCAAACCCTCAAGATTCCCCTTGTATAGCCTGGTTGCTCCTTTCGTCCTCTTTATACCCAGTAGGACGTAAAAGAGAGTAGTGGGGATAAATAACCATTCGGGGTAAACTAAGTTTGCGCGCGCCACATAGAGGAGAGGACGTCTTAAAGATCGCAACCGCCGACGGCGACTTTCGTTCGATCGAACGCGTTCGATCGTTAACCGTAGACCCGATTCGTCTTGCTTTCATTGCATCTGCCAAGTTCCCGTCGTGACGGGCTCGGATATGCAAAAATAATGGGCAGGACGGCTCATTATGCTTTCGTCACGGCGCGAGAACTTGTCGCGTTATCGAAAGAGGGGAAAAACTTTGCGTGGCTGTGTGTGCTCATCGCGAGATGAGAATAAAATGCTCGTGCTTGAGGTTCAAAGAGTAATTTGTCAGTTTAATAATTTATTAGCTGTGCGAAGAAAATCGTAGATTTTAATTTCGCAGATAGAATTTTAGTCAGAAATGTTATTAGCGAAATAGGGTGGATAAGAGTGAACGGCGATTCTCTTTTCCTATAAATAAACATCGTTGTACAAATTTATGATAATCTAAAAAGTAACGTTCTTTTATAGCATATGTTTATAATTTAATCTAACAATATCGAGTATCTTGCAGTAGAAAATTCCATAGAAAATTCCGAGAATCGTTACAACAGCGATTACAGAATATTTAGATTTTTTTGAGCGGCGGCCAATTTAATCGCGACTCTCCTTCGCGAATACTACTGAGTTCCTTAACAATGATCCACTTATATGCAGCGCATCGTGCTGCAAAAGTACAATCAGCTCGATGGCTAATGCGCTCTCACGGCCGATGCGCGGTAGTTTCGTGTCGTCTAAATGGAATTTGCAATTATCTACCCCTCGGCAAGATCCTGGACCCAGTATCAAGTTTCTCGATACCATTCCTGGATCGGAACCAGCCCTTTGGTTTACTTGGTCCAACTTAGGAAAATCGTTCGCGTAAGATGCTTGTGGTTACGCCGTTGATAAAGGAATGGCAGGACGAGCTAGAAATAGGAAGGCCTGCGGTCGAGAAATGTTACTGAAAGATGTATTCTTGAAAGCAGTTGTCGTATCGTTGTGTGATTAAATTATATATATTAAATATATATATTAAATATATAATTATATATATATATTAAAAATTTTATATATCATTAATAAAATTTATTATCTCTCTTTTAAACTACATTTTAACATCTACAGTATCCAAATTTTTTATACAGTACATATGTTGTCGTGCATCTGCGTGATAATGCGCCACTATCTTCTTTAGATACTGCCTCGTGAAAAATTCTTTTTTCTTTCGAAAAAATTAAGACCACGAGATAACGTCGCTTAATGAAGCCACACGGCGTCGCGTGGCAAATGTGGCGCGCACGCATTAGCGAGCTGGAAATTTATTAATATTATAATCCGGCCTGCATACAAGAGAGGGGTACGCGTTGTGTCGCGTATACAGTTTCGCAATAAGGGCAAGACTCGTGAAGACGAAAAGGGAAGAGCAACAGAGAGGAAGAGAGAGAGAGAGAGAGAGAGAGAGAGAGAGAGAGAGAGAGAGAGAGAGAGAGAGAGAGAGAACGTTGGCGACGATGGGAGGAAGGCTAACTGCCGGGCGTGGACTATGCGCGCCACGTGTAATTAGCAATGTTCCGGGGTGTAGAGACTCGACTTTAATGGAGCGCGTCGCATTAACTCCGGCATTTGCACGTCAGGCACGAAGATCGAGTGGAGCTCCGCGTGCGCGCGCGCGCGGATATGCCTTCCTTCTTCGACCGGCACAAATGGAAGGATACGAGGGATTCCTTGCCATCGTGCGAGAAATCGCCCGCCGATAAAGAACTGCCGTCAAAGAACGAAAGATTCATTCTTAAGAAATGGTAGAAGAATTCTGCCCTCGATTATTAACGCCCTAATAGTCATTGCAGATTGAAGTTACGATAATTGTTAAATTCGCTATGTGCACAGTCAAACATATCTAGATTTATATTTAAAATTGTATATATGTATTATGTCTCGATACGTTGCACGTGATGGTTTACTGGTTTTGAGAATATGAATATTCAGATTATTTTACGAAAAAAAGGTGGAGAGCATCAAAAATTCACATCCGAATCTAAAAGAGATGTATAATTCATAAAGCTAGGGCTATATATATATATATATATATATATATATATATATATATATATATATATATACAGGTAAAGGTGTAATAATAACGCGGTTTCCAAGCAGAAGGCGAGAGAAAAATTGAGATCGGAAAATGCGCGCACGGTTTATAGCGCATTTGCTTGCAGTGCTGCGCTGCAGGGTCGCGCACGGTGTAGTCGACTTATATTATCTGGTCTGGAAAGAGGGCGAGGGAGAGGGTTTAAAGCATTCAATTTGCGCAGGTGTGTTGTTTCTCGCTACTTTCTCAATATTCGACGGGGCGCAGTGAGGCGCGGCACTGCCATTTCCCCCCGTAGCAGTAAACTCAGTTTTATTATTGATAGTCCGGCATTCGAAATACCGTATTCTCCTTCTTCCAGAAAACGGTCCTGGTCGCCTACACAACGAGCGATCTGAGCGCGATGACTCGCTCGCGCATAAGACGACATTGATACGCGTCCGAAACATACATACATACGCACATATGTCAGGTGCTTGCCGTCTTTTTATATCTCCTCGTCTGAATTATTGGCAAACCAACGTTATTATTCTTGTGTCATGTATTACTAGTTTAAATTCCAAGCAGTAATGTTTCGCTTTACTTGTCGTAAAGCGAAAACTCACAAATTTCAGGCAGATGCTACGCGGAAATGAAAGAGATAAAATTGCAGTGTGATCGGATATTTATATAATTGTGTGTTTCTAAGTTTGTAAAATCAAATTTTCATAAAATCTTAGTAAAATCGTCCGTGGTACAATCGTGATCTCATTTTTCTGCAGCGAGAACCGCCGACATTCTCAGGATGGTTAACAAAGGACGAAACAAAACACGCAATCCTTGTAAAGGCAATTAAAAAATATTACGCGAGACCCTCGCCTGGAGCTCGCATTACCTCGCGATTCTCCAACCGGTTCTGCGCAAAATAAATATGCTAATTTCGGTCGTAAAATTTCCGACGGCGAAATTCCGCTGAATTCATTTGCGGACTTTTCCGCAGAGTGTACGTTATTGTACTTCCTCCCTCGCGCAAAGCTGTATCGCGAAGTGTGATATATTAGAGCCCTTTTGCACAAAGAGCGAATTATGTTCGTGCTTATACGATGTTTCGAAGACGTTCTAGACTGATTGCATAATCCTCATTGCGAATTATCCATCATTCAGCAAAAACATATTTTGGCTTATAAACTGTGTCATTCAGAGAGTGAGAATTGGATAATTCACTAGAAGTAAGACCTTGAACACTTTGTCTCTGAAAGAGTTTACTATTAAAAAAGAATACACAAAAGTTGAATCTTAATTTTGATAATTTTGATGATAAATTCGTTGAATATACATTTAAACTTGTATTTAAGAATAGAGAACGTAATATTATATACATATAAATCTTCGCTTTTTTAATTTGATGTATAGTTCGGACGAATCTGACGGAGGTTTAAGCTTTTCCCTTCGTGGATCGTTAAATATTGTAAGGAATATTTTGCCGTTCAACAAAGATTTCTTGAACTATTCTGCATTCAACGCGACGCAATCGTGCATCTCGCTTACCGTAAATATGCGTGGAAATTGTAGGAAGCGATTAAGTAGCATTCGAGAGACCGAGTTAGCTAACTCCATTAGCATTCAAGGGATATGCTTTGTGGCGTCTTCTAATTTAATAGCACCCGCACAGTTTGGCTAGAAGCCACGACCTTACGACTGCCGCGCTAGTTATGATAATAGCATGAAAAGGAATTTCAATGCACACACGTGTTGTATGTATGATTGGTATATTCGGTATCGATAACCAGATGCGACATATCATGATATCGATCATGATTCGTGTTAGCACAGGTGGCATATAATATACAGGTGCAATATAATATAATAAACCGTATAATCTACACACAATCGCATATTATAATAGCAACGTATTATATAAGTATATATATATATAATATGTATATAATTTTAATAAAATTTAACTTAACGATACGAAAAAAAATCGATGTGGATATATATATCTCAAATAATATAGATAAATTTAAAGAGATAAGTTTATTTAAAAAAAGTATCTCTCTCTCATATCAGTCAACCTTTTTAAAAATACATTATTACTATATTCAAATACGGTGTTTTTCAAATGTTTCGTGTTTTTGTCTTAAGGAGTTAACACATTTTCCTCCGGGCATCTCATACCTAGCTGCGCACCTCCGGGAAGATAAGTCCGGAGGAAAAAGTCACGTTCGCGCGATTTATCCGATTTTCCGCTTTGAACCGTCGGCGTGCCACCGCCGATCTCTCGACAAAAGGAAGCGCGCAAGGCAAAAAAAAAAGTCTGTTTCCGCCAACCGGGTATCGCAACACTTTCGCAGCACCGTAAACGCTTCCGATCGCTTCGACGCGATCGGCGCGAAGGCTCGCCGGTCTCGGCAGATATTTTAATGGAAGTTCGAGAGAATTCGACTTAAGATATTTCGTCCGGGCGAGAGAGGCGAGGCCGTCGAAGTGTTCATAATGAGATGTTAATGGAGTAGCCGGGGAAAAAAGGTCTGTCACTCGTCACGTCACGGTATCGACAGGTCTCTTTCCCCTCGATCGGGATCCCCTCGGACTTCCTTCTCCCTTCTTCTCGATGTTTCTCGAGTTCGATTTCTTCCTTATGCCGTGGAACGACGAGCATTCTCACCTTCTCGCGTGTTCTCCGATCAAAAAGAGCGAGGAGCCTATAATCCATTTTGTCTCTACCGCAGACTTCGCAAATGAACTTCGCTTAAAAACCTTTTTTGCGAGGACTGGTTAATTGACAAGTAATCTTGCATCGGAGACGAAATCTTGCCGGCGAACTTACGACGGGGAGGGAGCGAAAAGGAGGAGCGAGTGAACCAATATTTTTTATCCTAATGAGAATAGATGGTAGCCGCTAAAAGTACGAAGTCTCCCGTCATTTTTTAGCAATTATCGGCTCTGTTCATCCCTTCGGCTATGCTGCGGGACGTTTTATTTCTAACGATAATGATCTATGATAAGGCGACACGGAGTAGAGCGAGCAAGTTGCCGGTGTTCATTAATTCCGCGATTAAGCCTTTCGGAGCGAAATTACTCTCAGCATTTGAAAGAAGTCATCTATCAAGTTTATTTTAGCTAGACTTCAGGGACAGTTAGCAGGGGATTGTATTTAAAACAAATATATGGCTTAAGAAAGTCTGAAATTAGGATTCATTAAATCATATTACCACAGTCTGCTAGCGTTACCCAAATCGCGATATATATAAATTTATTTAACGTTAAAATATATGCGAATTAGCTTATTGATTTCAAATAAATTCAAGTGACAATCTCGATCTAACGCGACAAAACATTTTTTTGTAAATAATGCTGTGAATAAAAAATAAATTGAAAATACCACTGTAGGTACGTATACATATGTATATCGTCGAGGTCAAGATATTGATTTGCAAGATATTATTATAAGTCTCTTGTTGGAACGAAGTTTGGAACAAATTCGTTGAATTTGTACGGTGGCTGCATCACCGAGACGGACGTGAGAAATAACACAGATGAGATACAGGGGAAATATTTGATGCGATACAAGTTCGGTAGTTGCGAGTATCTTCAGCGAATATTTGATAACCCCAGGGACGCGCTGTCTAACTTATAACCAGGAAATAACACCGACGAGGGAGGCGGCAAGTGCCGGTATCACTTTGGATTTTGGCCAACTTTCTGTTTAATATAAATGTCCTCGTCAATCTTGCGCGAAGACCGATTGCGCGTAAATAGGAATTAAAGTCAATATAATATCCGACGAGCCTATATATTTCAATGAATAGACACCATAGTGAAAAAATGTAAAATATAAACTTAGAAAAAAGTCGATTTATAATGTATTGAAATATACCGTGCCTTCTACTTCTCTGATAACATAATTATGTAGTTTATAAATTTCGTTCGTTAACTCGTTAAATGAGAATATATTTTCGCATTTCAAATCGTACGCTACTGCTAAATTATACTTTGTTGACGCGAGATATCGGTAATCGGGTTATCTACAGATAAATCTAAGTCAAAAACTAAGATGAAACGGATGAAACAAGTTAATGATAATCGCAATCGACACGACACATCCAATGACCTATCTATATCTCAATTTGATTTTTCGAGACTCGGACTTCCTTGATGCAACTCTAGCAGTATCGTTTATTAAAGCGAGATTCTAGACTCTTATTCCCGCGATATCGTCGAGCACTTCTCAGGCAGTCGAAAAGTTCCGCACGCGACGACGACGGTACGAGGAGGACGGCTCGTCGATTCGGCGCGAAGTCGTTTCATCTTGACAAATTCGTAAAAGCGAGGCCGAGGGCCGTAAACCCGTTTCGAAGAAGGTCGACGGAGTCACTGAATATTCACGAATTCGCCGACTTATCTATCTGTACACCGGGGTGGCTCGTATGTGCGCGCGTGTCTTACATATTCCGTATATCTACGTAGGTAACCTTTATCGACGCTTCTCTCGCGAATGGAACCGAACTTTGTCAAAGCACTCGGGAATCGTGAAAGAAATAGTGTATCAAATTTAATCGTTAACTCATTCATATTTTCCATATCGTCTTTCCGCCGATTACCGGTTTTACTCTCGATTAATGCGCTTTGCCGCAAATTTGTAACACCGAAGGGATAATTTTTTGAAGAGCCTACGTATAACGATGATATTAATGCGCGATAAATGAAAAAAAAAACACCTTTTCAAGTAATTATTACATAGAGAAATATTAAGATTCTGCGTCTAGCCCAAAAAATTGCTTTGTTTTTATAAAATTGGAGATCAATATTCTGAAATTCAATCATTTTTTTTTGTAATTTGTTTAACTTTTTTTGTAGAATGAATAATTGAAACAGAATATTTTTAATTTAAAAACCGAGAGATGCATAACGTATTATGTATTAAAAAATCCGCTTTTAAATTAAAAGTTAAATTTTTTTTAAATTTATTAGAGAGATAAAAGCTTTTCTTTTACACAAAAACTTTAGAAAAGCATCTTCTTTTTAGAAAGTTAACTAATTATCTTAAAATCCAATGCTGAAATAAAGATATCAAATAATATTATGAGCTTTTTCTTAAAATATTTTATGCAGATAAAGAAATTATATTTAACACGTAGTAAAATTTATAATTAGAATTTCCCGCAAGTAGCGATCTGCATATATCAGTACGCTCGTCATTCATGCGCATCAAGATGGTGCGTCCGACATTTATTCAAGGAACTGTTTTTCATCCTCTCTCGGACTTTGAGCCTATCTATCTCACATTCATTATCACACTCCCGCCCGGGGCCCGCCAATTAATCACGAAAAGGAAATAAGATTTACCAACAGTCGTAGCTGAAAAATAATTATCTCGGCCGTATTATCTCGCACGCCAGCTTTATCACAAACCGCCCATTGCTTATCCTGTAATCTATGCACGTAACATCCTTGCATACGCGCCGTTTATCGGCACGATATCCCTTTCCTTTAACCCCTTCTAATACACGTTTTACAATTACAATTACAAAAAGACAGGATTAGTAGACAGCAAAATTGATAGAATCGCTTTACCTGTTGTGTAAGGTACACATATTTAATTATCGGTCTCTAATTCTTAAGGTTTATTTTATTTTTCGCGGAAATTTCTCACAAAACGGTAAAACATATGTGAACTTACTTGTCGCCGAATGGCAAGACCAGCAAAAGCAGATATCGTATGTTTCTCCATCGACTGTCCGCGGAAGCGGCAACAGTTTGGATTACCATCCTGTTTTGCTGGTTTCGCAAACGAGGCAGGCAGGTTACAGGCCAGGACCGTCGAGAGATAACGCGCGAATACAAATTAACGTTAACCCCATTAGACACTTTTTGCACTTATGTGCAAGAGAGCCGAGTGACTCGTCGCCCTGCGGTCGCCGTTGTCGATGCTGGTATGGATTCACATCGCCAATAACGAACTGCGACATCGCTCCAGCTTCGTGTTTCGCATTTTACCTCGCCATCTCGTCTCGATATGCCGACGACGAAGGGCCACGGTCCTTTCTCCGTATTCTGTTTGCTTTAAACTTGCTAGTATCGATAATCAAGTTGCGCGTTCGTTCATTGTGTTAACGTATTATTCTTCGCGCGCTGATGAAACGGAAACAAACGGACGACGACGGGGCGGCACTCGAATGTTTTAGTTCGATTAATGTGCGGCATTAAACGAGCGATGATCGACGGAAGTAGACGGTTGTGAAACACGCGGAAAGGTACGGCGAGATATTCATAGGCGGAGAAGCGTACTTAATAACACTTACCGATAAAAAAACAAAGGTTTCATATAAAACTTGCTTTAAACGATCTGTATTTCATAACAAAATACAAGATATAATTTTATTTATAATTTTATATGTCCCTTTGTATTAATGTATATGTGTATCCTCTGATATATTTTTTGTATATGTGTATATATTACAAATATTCTGTTTTTGAATTTTATTGCTAATTATAAATCTAAAGTGGACTTAACAACCAGAATATAAAATTATTACATCTTTACATAATATATCTTTTATATAACACGCGTAACTTTGCGATACAAGTTTCTTTTTATACGAACTAAACTAATTTTTTAAACTGAAAAATTAAAGCAAATTATACCACGTAAAATATTATTTAGTTATGTAAATATTGTAAAATTATATGCATTTTGATCATATTAAACTTTCATACATATCCCTAAATCGAAACATTGCTTATGACACTTATATTTGATTGCAATTTTAATCACCTAGTTATTAATATATGATCACAGGACGAGCGACACAATAATCTGGGCAGTGCTCTGATTATTTTATGGCGATCGAAGACCGGATATTCAGGCGGAACTGAATGACATTATGGCGGTTTATCGTCGCTTAACGATCGTGTGTATAATGAACGGAAGTAAATTGTGAATCGCGAACCGTACTGTGCGTATTATGCGGAACTTATGCGGTATTTATAAAATCGACCACTTTACAAGCTCAGTAACATCGCTATATTGTCCGCGGTGCGCGTAAGTCATAAAATAATAGACGGCAGACACGCGTGATTAATTTCTCCCACGGCGACAGAGAGCGTCTAAAGCGGAAATGCATTTAGGAGCAATTTATCGCTGAATATATACGTGACACGTACTTACATAAACGTGACAAACGTGCTATTTGCATTCCACCCGCATTCGTTCCCGTAAATTCTGCCGGCGCTCATGATAATTTATAAATCCGCAGAAATAACTTATTTTAACTGACAGCGTGCTCGTCAAAATTGTAACAGCGATGTAATTAAATTTATCGTGACGTTTATTGCTTTATAAATGTAGGTTCACATCAATTTACCACAATAAAAAAATATAGTTTCCAGAAATACCGAGGAATATAATCTAAACTTCCCAGATAACAGAAGGAGTCATTTTGACATGATAGTTCATTTAACATGAAAATGTTCATTTAATATTTCACAAAGTATATTTCTAAAGAGAAAACAGCTTTTCTGCATTGATATTTTTTACATAGATAATTGTATGTTAAGTCATATGTTGCAAAATTCGGTCAGTTAAAATAAGTTGCAAATCTTTACCTTAATATTCTCTTTGGTAATATGTAACCCTAAAAGAAATAAGATTATTGATAAATAAACGTTTTGATTGCACCAGCTACGTGATAACCGAAATAATATGAATCTTAATTTCTGGAACAAAGAAACAGGTCGATCTAATTGCATTGATAATTAATCGCGCAGTGACCGTAAACACGGCATCCAAAATGTCAAAGTAATTTCTTCATTCAGAGGGCAGCGAGAAATTAACGGCGCTCTGCTCTTAGCAAAGTTAGTCGAGATACGATCGATGAATGTCACCAAGCGAAACGATACGCTCGACCGGAGAACGCGAACACGACGCGACGACACTGGTGATAGATTTCGAGATGCAAAGCTGCAACATGCCGACGAGACCGAAAGTTCGCTCGCTGGAAACGAACGATAAAGCGGCGAGCAACAACGACGGGCCGATGACGCTGCCCGATCGGGTAAATGATCGAACTAACGCTATTGTTTCAGATATGCTATGCGTCAGAGCACCGGAAACGGAGGTCCGCGTAGAAGATGACGGGGTTAAGTAGATAAAGGGAGCGGAGCCTGGTTGCCATCGACGGCGGACGATTCCCTCGGCTCCTCTCTTTCTCATCGCAGCGCACAATGCTCTGCCATCGCGCCCTTGTCGTTCTCTTCGCTGTCAACGTGCCAATCGGTGAGTGACTTCAACTTTTCCCCGAAGAAGAACTTCTCTCTCGTAACGGTTCGATGGAATTTTCGAGAAAACTGACGCGAGTGAAATCTAGAATTTCCCGAGAAATGCACGAGACACGCTATTCACATTTCGAACTACGTATTGTGCATATAAAACTCGCAAAGGAAGTAAATAATGTTCAATATGCGATGGAAATTTTATAGGTATTACACGGCAAAGTTAGCTTCCAAGTTTTGAGTTAAACTTCAAATAATATCTTGAAAAATTTTAAATTGTACCTAAACACATATTATTTTTAGTATCTTAAATTACAATATTTATTATACAGTTGAAATATATAAAAATAGATTTATTTTAGAAAATATCGTCCCGCGCCTTATGTTGAAAAAATTTGCCAAAATGCATTTATTACCGAGCAATCAATATAACTAAGAAAATCGAGATGTATGTACATGCACAATTTGAGCAGCAACCACCTGTCACATACATCATTCCTGGTCCATTACATCGAGCTACGCTTATTGCGATTGACGCGAGAGTCGATACATTGTGAAAGGTGTCCAATACGAAATCTGTTGTGCCCGACAACGAGCAATAACGCAGATGCAACGGGGGCACAATGCCAACGGTGTGTTATATCCGCGGTCCGGAAAATAAATAAAGTGTAGCTCGAGTATACCACTTTGCTCCGGGAAGCGCGGCGCTATCCACCGTCGAGCTGTCAGATTCTTGCCCGAATGTTTATCCAATAGCAGTAAATAGAGAAGAAGCGATCGCGTTTTTTTGCAAATATTTCATCCCGTACTGCGTTACGAGATTTATTGCATCGAGTTATTCTATCTTAGTACACGATATCTAAATACGGATTGTCAGACATTTATCAAACTCCGCTGATGACTTTCTTCTTTTCTACATAAATGAAATTTTTAAACAAATAATGGACGATAGAATAATCAAAAGACACGATAGTGTTTCGCGTCAAATTATGCGTAGCAAACAGCGAGGCGAATCGTGTATCAGATCTCAGTAACGGCTGAACCGATTAAATGTTATTAATTTTTATTAAATTAGTTTAAATATATTATTTCTCTTAAATCCCTCTTAATCTAACAATTAAGAGAAAGACTAACAGAAAGTAAATTCGTGTTTTTATTAACGGTTTACACACAATAGTTAAATAGTTTCTACCTAATTGTTTGATCTTGAATAGGTATCCTGAATACTATTACCTAAAGGATCGCGATAAAAGCTTAATAGCTTGTGTACCGTTGCGTAATTGCTCTTACCTTTTTCTGTGATTGATGTACCGATTAACTACTCGAACAATCGACTCAATGCTACAAATTCGATTTAACCCCAGCCGTACTCGATCTTGACATAATTCCACCAATAGATAGTAGAGATGTACTATATCGCGCAAAATTTATCGATTATCCGACCATTGACAATTGCATCGGTGATAAGTTAAAATAATATAGTTTGCACGCGTTAAAATAATTCCAAAGAGTTGCAGAGAGAAAGAGAGAGAACAATTATATATAATTATTTTTAAACAAATAAATATATTATGCTTTTAAATATCAAATTAATTTTTATATTTATCTCATAATGATAAATTAGTGGAATTCTCTTTTATTTAAAAATAAAGCAATTTTTCAAAAAAAGAAACAACATATGTATATTCTCATATAAAACAAAACTAAAACTTCTTTAGTTATGTTCTTAAATTTTTCAGGTCGATCGTTCATCGAAAGAACATACAGTATTGTAAATATTTCTCCCAATCTAGAAAGCAATTGAATTATTAGGTAAACGATTCAGAAATGATGACTGCTTGCTTTTTTTTTATTTACTAAATTTCATTCATTTAGCCTCTATCTTTGATGTATTTTGCGTGAAGTAGCTAAAAGTGACCCATAAATCATTCGAAAGCGCGCATTCGGCAAAGCGCGCGCGCATGTACGAAATATTCAAATCCGAGTTTATTCAAAATTAGCATGAGTTAGTCGCAAAATAATGAACGAACGTTCGTCGCGAAGTCCGAACCGCGCGAACGGCAACATCTGGTGCCGAGAGAGAGAATATCGTGATACTAAATATACGTATATTATACGAACGCGCGCGGTATATCTCGAATATGCTGCCGGCACCCAAAGTGCGTCAGAAACGCCGACGGGCCTGGTCCCTGTCTCTGATGTTTATTGGTACTAGGAGCATCCACCATACGTACTAAAATTAATGATAGCTTGTTTAGATTACAGTCCACGGACGTAGTTAGCTCCTCCGGTAATCTACCATTGCAATCTGGCTACGTCACTTATTGTTAGCCCTAGCACAACTAGGTCTCGAGTTACAAGATGGACCATAAGAATAAAGCAATAATTCGATTAAACCCATTAAAATGTTTCTTCTCTCGTTCACTCTCTTAGCTAGCAACCGTTCATCCAATTCACGGAGTCAAATCTTCACCCACCCATTAAGAATATGAAGTTTCAATGTGAAGACACATATCAAATCCGCATTTTATTGCATATTAAAAATTACACATAATTAAATTTAATAATATATGTTAGAAAGAAATGAGAGTTGTAAAAAATATTAGAGTAAGTAGTTGAAACGCGAATATAATCAGACACTAAATATTTTGTAATTCTTTAATTAATTTTTGAAGCATGTTAGAGATTAATTTCCGAGGCATGCTAGAGATTCAAAGCAAATATATACGCAGGTTATTTTTTTCGTGCACCAATATTGATATTAATATCAATATTGCTATAGGTATTAAGCATTTAACGAGAGCATAAAAAAATCGAGAGAGTAGATCCGGAGATAGGGTCGCGCAATTTGCAATCGACGGGATATACGTCCTATAATCCGTCCTGTGCAACGTCGACGACGTCCGATGCAGATGCAGCGGAGGATCGGTGCCAAATACGTTATACGGGCCACGGGAAATGGGCACGTAGATCCCAGATATGGCGGGTCCTCCAACGTGGGTCGCCCCGGTCTGGTCAACTTCTGGCCCTGATGTTTATTCGGCGCAAGTGGAAGCGCCGACTGCGCTTGTCGTTCGAATTAATTTACCGCTTGCGGGCCTCCGGTCTCTTCACACAGATATAGATAGAGACAGAGATACGAAGACAGAGAGAGAGAAAGAGAGAGAGAGAGAGAGAAAGAGAAGGAAAAAGAGAGAGACAGATGGAGAGTCTCGGCGGTGTTGTTCGATTTTATTTCCTTAGAAATCGCACGAGTAAAGATATATGTACGACTCCGTAGCATCGATCTCAATCGAAATTTTGTTTAAATTAGCAACTTTTAAAATGATGTTACATTATTTTATTTTAGTTTAAGCTCAAACGATATTTATACTTTCAACAAAATTACTGCACGATGCTGGATGTCATCGCTTAAATAACTTAAATAATTTCACCTAAATAATTCTTATGTAAATCTATATATTTCTCGAATAAATCTAGTAAAGATAGTGCATCGAAATTACAGAGAGCAATAATAGAGAAACATTGAAAAAGAAAATCGAGCAGCTTGTTTTGCGCAGTCATTGTCTCTTTAGATGGATATTGAAAAACTAATGCGCATTGTCGAAAATTACTATCAAATTGGCAGCGCAATGTCATAAAACGATATCCTTGCCAACCGCAAGGAACACCATCGCACGTTCACGCCATAAAGAAACCGAAATGCCTTATCCACCGCGGTAAGACGCTACAAGTCGAACGTTTCCAGATGCATCATGAAAAATGCACCCTCCGACGTGTCCAGAGTCGACGCAGAATCGGGGAGGTAGACCTTGGTGAAGATTTGACTCCCGTGAATCGGGTGAACGGTTGCTAGCTAAGAGAGTGAAGGAGAGAAAAAGAGAACGCGAACGCGACGGAGGTTTTCCTACGTCGGTGACCGGATAAGATTGTTTGTCTATATTGAGGATCACCGGCGAGATTCGTCGATTGTTCCACGGGGCAACGCCGGCTTCGCTTTTCCACCCCCGGCGCGCCTTATCGAGCAAACAACGACCTTTCCGGCCAAATTGGCCGGTCTGACTCGGAGCCGAGTAAAACGTGATTAATCGCTCTCCTTTCGCGGGGATGTATCCGCCTCGCCAACCCTTCGGTGGTTATATAGCGATAAACGGATAACCGCGGTCCAGAACCCAATTGAGTCTCGCCCCGATATAGAATGATCGCTGCGCGCATCGCCTTCGATCTAACGAAAAAAAGCGATACGGAGGGAGGGAATAAAGAGAGAGAGAGAGAGAGAGGGAGAGAGAGAGAGAGGAGGAAAAGGAAATACGTTCGTTAGGTGTTAGTTCATTAAACTGATTTTTCTCTTTCTCCATCCTTCTCATTGTGAAAGTTCGATTTCTCACCTTGCGGTTGCGTCTGCGGTATTCTCCTTCCAATCTCTCTCTTTTGCCCAAATAAGTTAACTGTTTAATAATCATAAGTTTCCGGAATAAGCGATTCATTGATCAACAGTACACTTCTAAGAATTAATATATTTTTGCCTTTGCTTTTTATAATATAAAATAAATAATTTTTCTTTTTAAGTTATTTTAAGTTATTTACTAAATTTTTGGCAAAATAATGCCTTTTGTTTTTAATAAACTATGAAGACTGCTTTTTCTTTTTAGAAAAGTTTTTCCACTAAATTTTTAAATAATGTATTGAAAAGTAAAGCTAGAGGTGCTTGAGCCAACTTTAACCATTCCAATATAATTGCGCTATATTTATTTGTCAAAGCTAACTTCCAAATTTTCCATATGTGCTTTTAGAATGATTAGGGTGATTAGGGTAATTATCTTCTAGTTTTATTGCCATTAGAAAAGAAATATGGTTGCAAAAGAAAGTAAGGTATGTGTTAAGGTTTAACGCGTTTAATCCTTTCTAAACGGCGGCAGCCTTTGAAAAATTACGGCTGTGTATTTCAAAGAACGGAAAAGTACCACTTCCTTTAATTACTTTGCTTGTGTGAGGCTCTAGGAAGAGAAGCGTCTCCCTGAAAATCGTTATGCTACTTCAAAGCCACTCGGCATTACTGCTTTTAATTGCGAACCGAATAAATTATTCAACTCATTTGACCTTATTGCACTAATTATATATCCTGCCACAATTTTTATATAAGATAAAAAAAATAAATAAAAATAATCAATTTTTCAGATCAAAATGACTGGACCATTATCTTAGAATTACACGCTTAAACACAAATGGCAATATGCGATATTAATATTCAAACAAAAATAGATGCAATTCTCATTAAGGTCGAAAAAACGAGATCGAAGGGATTAATCTGTGATGTGCAATAGGAGATTCAAGGTTTTCGTTAATCTGATTCTTATCTGTTGTACTTGGCTTACACAGATTTTGGTCATTCAATCAGATACTATGAAAAGATCGTGGTCGAGATCAGACTTAAGCGTGACGGATCGTCGCGAATAACGCACGAAATTTCACAGAAAGCGAAGCGCGGTGAGATGTATGCGTGTCGAGATATGAGATAGCTACTTTATCGCCGGTCTATCGACGCCCTGCGTTTCGCAACGCGATCCAAGAAAAAGGGCAAAGCTCTAACACGTGACCCCTTCATTCTCGGAATGACATTTATATTCTTGGCGAATCGCTTTCGTTTTGCTCGTCCGTCGAAATCCGCAAGACAATATTGATTTCTTACTAATTTTAATCGAGCACAAGAATTAGTCGTTTTGAACGAACTTGAAAACGACTTGTGTTAATAAAACTTTGCTTCATTCTTTGAAAGAAATTTACTATCTTTAGTTTTTAATTTCAAACATTAAATACATTAGCTGGTAAAAAAAAAATAATTAAGCTACAACATAAAGTTTTGTTAAAATAAAGTTTATTTGAAGTTAACTGACTTCGACGAAAGAGACTATTAATTTTCAAACTAATAATTTTGAATAAACTCGTAATTGAGTCTTTTATCAGTTTTGTTGAAAAAAGATCGACTTCAAATTGGAAATTTTTTTGCACAAAAAATGCGGGATACATGACTAACTTGATCACGTAAACAAGGAAGGGGTATCTGATTGCGTCCCGTATTTGGCTACGCCCCGTTACGAGTTTACCTGTACTGTGACAACGTAGTGCATACACTACGATGCCGCACAAGTTCACACGAATGGTTGATCTCGTAGAAGTTTACCCCCGTACCTGGTAGCGGTATTCCATTAACTTCTGTCAACGCCAAGCACCACAAGCTGCTCGTCCGTGTCCTGAATGCGACAATAAGTTAAAATGAAGCGTTTAGACCCGATCTTTTCAGGCATTTTTAAACGACAAATTTCTATACGCGATCGATGTTTAAAGAAACAATTTTTATTATTATTAACTTACTAATTAAAAACTGGGAAAAGAGTTTCTGACTATAATTTATCGCGCGATCATGACTCTCTATGCTGTATATATATAATATATTCTATCTAATACTAGATGAGAGAGAGAGATGCATATGGTGATAAAAAAAAATATACAAATAATATAAATTTTTTCGATTCATCATTCATATATTGCATAAATTAATGTGTATTAACTATGTGTTAATATTTACGTAAACTCATTAATATTCTCTTAAAACATCTAGTAATGTATATATGTATATAAGCCGTACTTTCTTTTACTAAAGCCAGCTTTTACAATCAAGTTGTTAAAGAATCCTAGTTATGTATCGGACCTTACATCGTGCTTGTCTTCGATGCGAGCGTGTTGAAGTGCTTCCTCCGTACACGCATACATACCAGAATCGCGAGCCTGTGACAGGAGGTCGGGGGTTCGATTTGATCGTATTGCATTACGAGAACGCGCTGCCGGGTCGCGTCGCATCGCTCGTGGCGAGATTCGAAAGTAGATCGGGAAACGACGGGGCAGGCGTGCGACAGACAGGCGAGGTAATACATACAATCTCCCTTGTTGTCTGGCATCGGGTTGCCGTAGAAAGAGGATTGGAAGAGACGGAGGAGAAGACAGAAAGAGAGAGGGAGAAAGAGCAAAAAGGCGAGAGGGAAAGAACTATTTCTAGAACCGAAAGAGAGATGGAGAGAGAAAGAGAGGAGAGCAAACGGGAGACGGGGGGTGAGAGGGTATGAAACCTGGACAGGAGTCCCGAAGAGCTTTGAAAAGCGTGGCAGCCGCCGGAAGTCTTATAAACAATCCCGGGAGCGACGGAAACCGGGAACCAACTATCCCCGACCTCGCGCAAAGAGGATCAATGGAGAACGGAATGCGTGTAAACAACGGAGAGCTGTTACGTATATGTGTTTGTATGTATGTATGTATATGTGCATAGGGATAGGATGGTCGTGAATTTGCGCGCTCTCTCTCTCTCCCCCTCTCCCTCTCTTTCTCTCTCTATCTCATTTAAACACCCATACACAAACTGCAGAAGGATGGACTATGGGATAGCACCTCGCTGCGGAAACGCGGCCAGTACATTCCTACCGACTAAGTGCTCAGATTAGTTCGGTGAAATCTGAAAATTACGAAAAACTAGATTATTGGCTTAATTTTCAGGATAGTTAAATAAGCACGCGTGAAAAAGCTGTGCTGATGAAAATGCGGGTTCTGCCTTTCATTTTCTTTCTACGATAGCTATGAAATTTTAGAAGCTTTTACGATTGTCGCACTATATAAGTAAGAATGTTCGTATTTAATGCATATATTTGTATGTTTCAATACAATATAATAATCGCTTACCGCGCACACAATATCTACATGATACGGATTAAGAGAATATAAATCGATATTAATCGGGATAAAATTTGATTGAATAAAAATAAATCAAATGGAATATAGAAAAATAACAAAATTAAATTACCTAAAAGTTTTAAAATTTTTGTAATTGAAATAGTTTTTTTCTAAATAATATCTGCGTCTCTCTCTCGCAATACCATGTCGTTTCTTATATATCTTTCGCTCTAGAATATACATCTTCCTTTCTGATTTTCCAGCCAGTTTCCACGATCCGCGACTCAAGCTCCGCGAAATGTTCCATTCGTCCACATCGATCGGGAGAAGCCGGCTCATATCGCGCGGTGCACAGAAAATCGACGACAAAAGCGGCAACCTGTTCGCTCGACCTCGGCCATGGAAAATATACGCGGTCCGTGGCGAGGATATCCCGTTCGGAAAATCCTTTTCAGAATCGCGTCCGTCTGCCATTGCTATGTATGACGCACAGACAGCTCGTCGGCGTACCCATCTTGCATTATGCATCCCGTCATAATGCAACCCTCGGGGGTTGAAGCGGACGGAGGAGAGGATGGGCGTTGGAAGGGTGCGAGCGCCAGATTCGCGAATTCCTTTTGCCTGTTTTGCAATATCCTCGCATGCACCGACGACCCATGCGATATCTAGCGCGCGCGGCGCGTCTATATATCTGCTTAACACATAATCCCGGCCCGTAGGATATACTTGGCATTGCGTTCACGTGCGATCGGAGAAACCGTTTCCACCTCGCTCGTTTTCTGATTATGAAATTATATCGCGCCCCTGAGAATATCGACGTCGCGATTAGGCAAAATCCCGACACCGCTGTCTGAGAAGTGTATTCTACTGATCGCTTCTGCTCTCGCCAGATATCTGCTCATACCTATTTGTCTGAGATGATTTCAATTATATAGAGTATTTGAAAAGTCCTACGCTCTCTCTCTCTCTCTAATTCTCTATCACGAATAAAAATTTCGCTCAAAAGACAGTAATTATTTCCACATCAAAATATTCCTGATATTTGATTTTTGTAATTAATTATAGTTTTAACAGAAATTCTCTCTCTTTTTAGTAAAGAGAATTTTAATAACATTATTGTGAATTTTTTTGTCAAATACATCTAAAAACAATTAATAGTTGACCATTTTAATCAGTTATCCTCGACTAGATTTCACAAAAGAAAATATTGACACTTCAATAGCGTGAAGGAATGAGACTGTTATTTTTCACTAACCGGGTTTCCTCTGTAAAATCTAAAATAACACGAAGCAGATTCTCTTACACTTGCCGTTAAATGCAGTTCTGCGAGTCGCGTTATTCGTTTCCTTTTATCTCAGCTTAAACAAGAACGCAAACGATGGTCCGTGCGGAGGCTTAAACGATTCCCCCACGCTGTATTTAGGCGGATAAGAGATCTCTCATCGGAGGAAAATGAGTGCCTCTCTTGAGGAAGCGAAACACAACTTCGCCAAGCGGGAAAATAATAACAGAATAATAACGGAAGACCATCGCGCCTTTGATGAGAATTTTATCGCGTTACGAACGAAGCACTTTACGTCTGAGCTCTTTAATATCGTTCTTATTAAAATTGACCAATTGCCGGTCTCTTTATTCTCTCGCTACATTGCGGTCAAGAAGAACGCTCTTACATAATTAAGGAGTTCTCTCTTTAGAAAAATCATTTAGAAACAAAAGTATTAAATAATTAATATAGATTGAGAAAATCTCTCTCTCTCTCTCTCGATAGTAATTTCAGTCTTTAGTAAAATTTTATCGTTTCTCGATTATTAATTTAACCTGCATTGATCGATAACTTTATTAAGATTTTAATAGCCATTTCAGAGTTTCAAATATAAAATAATCATGCCTCTTTATTCACTCACCATAGAGTTTATATGCGCAGGTATAAACCTGCGCTAGCGTGCCAAAACTTAAGATGTTTAATAAACTTTCGACGTGTAACGGAGAACTTCAGCCACTCATTATGCGGAAATAATACCAACAAAAGAGAACACATTCATCAATCGATTTTTCGAAAGAGCTATGGTGTTTGTCGTTATGCACAAATGTGTCAAAAAATAAACAATGGATAGATAATGGCCAGAACAAGAATATACAAATCTTATATTTGCGATACACATGCATCGTGTGTTAAATATTTATAATTATGCAAGAAATAAAGAATTTTTTCGCGTTTCTCTTTGCGCAACGAAAGATACTTTAAAATTAAAATTCACTACATATCCGCTGTGCGACGTAAATCCGATTTTAACAATATTGCCACACTATGCGAGTTCCCCGATATTTCATTGATTTGCATCCTCATTGTGTACATTTACTTTTAAAAACAAACTTATCACTGCGCACATGCCAGCACGACGAATCGACTTTATTTTTTTCCGACACGACCAGGGTCACCGAAGCCAACCGAAGCGAGACAGCATAACGGATACACAAATATTGCGTTTCACGTAAAAATACCCCGCGGAGATGCGCTAAAGCTGAAACAGAAAAAAAAAAGAATATTTCCCGCGACACACATAGCTATGCGATCCTACGGTATCTCTCTTCAAACCGATATGATTCCGCGCTCATGAAAGCCCGAACGAAATCAATGAGACCGCGTTGTGGAAACATCATGCGGAATTCTCAAAACGGGAGTTTAGTTCCCGTTTTACATTACAAGAAAAACAGTCGACTAAAACAGTAAAAGTTCAACCGTCTATTCATAACGTGTTTTTAACGATCAGAAGTAAAACTGCAATTCTACAAAAATATCTTCCAAAAATAGTAAAACTACATCTTAATCCGATAATACACACGTTCGATTTAATTATTATATAATGATATCCTCACATATACATATATTGAAGTAAATCAGTAATTTTTAAGTATAATATCGCGGAACTTATTTCTCAATGTTGCACATGTTTGAGGTCTTTATCACCAATGTTTTATATGTGATAATGTTGCAATCCCGTATTGACAATTCACCCTCTCTGAATTCAACCAACGTATGGATGCATGGATCGTCTTTCGAAGATAGCGACAAAGGGGAAAAAGAGGAACGCGGGCGACGTAGAGGGTCTCGAAACGCGAGCGAGCTCGCGTGAAATAACTCTGAAGAGTGATTCCGTTGGCAGAGGGATATGTAACGTATGTAACGTAACGCGCGGTGTCATCTGTGCCGTGGCTATTTGTCCGAACCTCGTGCGAGCAAAAGAGAGCGGACATATTCTCGCATCCGACGCGGCTCGCGCTATCAAAAGAGAGCGCGGACGACGAGCTCTGCGCCGGCGTTGATAACGGCTCGCCGCCGTTCATATTTTACGCCGTGCTCATCAATAATTCATGCCGTGAATAATGCGCCGCTGTTTCGCGTTACTTTATACCGGGGGTCTCCTTCCTTCCTTCCTTAGCCATCTCCAACATTCTGCGGGGGTGAGGGGGAAAGGGGGTTAAGAGTCTTCCCTCGGGGTAAGACTCCTCCGACAGGGACGAGGTCGGAGGTGCGTATCCGGTCGAGACACTCTTATCTCCAGGTCCATCCACCGAAACGGAGACACGCTTCGGTCTGACCGCTCGCGAGGGAGGGTTGGCTGTGAGACTGGCTTTTTATTCGACCAACTCTCGAGGAAGGTTTCCTTAGAATAGTCGGGATGAAAGGCATGTCGCATCCGGTCCTAGCTTCCAGCTAATAGACTCCACATTCGCTCTTTTAACTTTTACATACTTCTTTAATTCGGGGAACTTTCGCATCTCGATCAAATAGATATTATAAATTCGAGCAGACTTTAATAGCGAATGTCTTAAGTCAAGCAGCACATTTTTGTAAAAAATGGACCAAATAAAAATTGCAATATTTTAGGATTGTTTATGCAATACTATCTTGATCTTAATTTTATTTATATTTGATCATTACTTGATTAAAGTTAAAAAACATTTTATTTTTCTATAAAATATATTTTCATCTGTAAATTCACATGTAATTAATTTTAATTGTTCTCATTCTATTATTTTTATTTTAAAAAATATTAAAATATAACGGTGCAACATACACGCGCGCGATATACACATAAATTAAAAATTTGCATTTTTTTCTATGAAAAATTTGCATAGGTATCCACCTTCCGTACTTTTATATAATTGAGAAAGAACGTTTTAAAAAATACATTGAATGTGCCATTGTTATTACTGCTCAGGTATTTCTCCGTTTCAGAGTAGTTTTCTCGCAAAGACAATACTCATTCCAGCACATTCCAGTTTGCCGTTCTCTCGCAAGAGTCTTGCACGCGTGCGGTTTGTTTTAATCTTTGCAATAGCGTTCACTTGGTCATGTCATCGTTCGTACCGTGAAAAATGGCGCACGCCTTGTTTCGCCTTAACTGCATTCTCCCATTGTCCCGTTTTCCGGGACAACCGCGTTCTTTGCGACACACACAAACATACTTCTGTTCATTTTGTAAAATGAAGGCACATAGCTCCTACATTTTTCCTCCCCAACGGCCAAGTATTAACTTAACGTCTCGTATATAACATTTGTTTTATATCGGCAATCTCTCTCTTTAGGAAAAATTAAATATATGCAACTGTAATAACTACAAATAAGTAGTTTACATTTTCTTTTATAAAAAACTTATATTTAAATTAATTCTGAAGAGAAACTTATTTAAATTAAATCTAAAAATTTTAAAGACAAATTACTGTAAATTATTTATTTAAGAAATTGGTAATTAAAATCACATTCTTATTTTTATTGTACTAAAAAGGCATATTTATATAATTGTTTCTATCACAGCTCTATCATATTAAAAAAAAGCTATAAATTATATCATTAATACCGATACAAGAGAATAAATTATTAATTTAAAGAAATTTGACGTTCTTTCCTTTTGATACACAAATTATAAAGCTCGGCATTTATTGTCACTTTAAATCTTATTAAAAATGCAATTGATGACGACTAACGATCATAACTTACATGATTACATAAAAAGAAAAGAGGACATAAATCCATTTTCATGCGACTTAAATTGTAAATCTGACAGCATTAAGACAGACAGTTATTGACAGAATTAAAATAGACAGCATCAGACAGTTGTTTAATGTACTTAATATAGCATGCGCGCACACACACATACATACGTATGATATTTATATTGTATTATTTCTACCCATGTAGATTATCAGCCGTTAAATGTGATAAGAACGAGACAGTTCTATTACCATCTTATAAGCTACATTCGTAACCTACAGAATGTCTCTAAATTAAAGAAAAATCTCTAAAGTACTTCCGTTAATTTACAAGTTCCTTGGTCAGTTTGGTATCGATTTCTTTTAGTACAAATTTCATTGCATTGTAATTTTTCCATCAATTTTTAAATATTTTTGTAATTCTAATAATAATTTTTTAAAAGCAAAACTCATACTTGAATATAAATAAAATACAAGATTTTTCATTTTATAACGAGTTCTCTTACTATGAAATTTTATTTAAAGTTACATTCTTCAATAGATTTGCTATCAATTTTCTTCTTAATAAAAATGTCAAATGTCAATCCCAGAAAAAAATCCACTATGTACGAAAAATTATGCGGAAAACATTATCGATCATGAATATCATTAATAATGAATGATAATGGTTCCAATTTTATATGCGCGGTACTTTTATAACTTTTGTAAGAATAGAAATATACACATGTAACAGATTTTTAAAAATAAATGTATTTCCGCTCTTACATTGAAACGTTTTCTATAGAATATCGATGCGAACAATTTTTAGTAACATATTCGTCATCCGCTATTCTGCGGACTGATTTAAATTTTCAAATCGATGAATAATGGATTTATGATTTATCCGCTTGTTACGTAATGCAAAAGATATGTACTTATCTTTTTGTAAAAAAAAAAATCGTTACACTTCTTTTACATTTCTCTTCGATTTCATATTTGGAATTTCTCGAGATATCTCCAACGAGTTAATGCAAGAAATAAAACTTTTTACGAATTATGTTCACAACAGAAATTTTTTTTTCACAAGAGAAAATCTTTCAATACTAGTTAATTTTCTCAGTATAACGTACCTTTAAATATATTCTCTTATCGCTATTATTTTATGAGTACTAATTTCATAAATGTGTTAATTATTAAATATTTAATTGAAATTCAAATTGGATTACCATTTTTTTGACGGCGAAACCTTTAAATAATTCTTTTATTGCTTTTCTCAGCTCTGTAATACTTTGTAAGGAAGAATTATCGTGTTTTGGTCGTCAAACGGATATTTTCGGCGATGGAACGGACTTATCAACTGTCCCTAGAACCCGGAAAGGAACGACGGTCGCTCAACCTAGCCTGATCGCTTCTCACGCGCTTTATCCTCTCCTCGTCTCTCTAAACCTCTCAAGCTGTCTTCATAGAAGACGTTTTACTGGGAATCCCCATATCTGGCTCGCGCATCGGGCCGCAGAGATAGAGAAAAAGAGAGCCGGCCAGGGTTCCTCAAGATACGAAGACTCGATGTTTCGTGTCAAATTAGCGAAAAAGTAGTGGCGTTTCGTCCCGTGGGAGATACCGCTTCGCGTAACACGCTGCAATCGTGTAAGGGACGATGGGATTTAAGAGATATCCCGCAGCGCGGCTCCCGGCTCCCCGTAATTCAAGTTCATATATTGGAGGATTCCTTGTCGCAGATCAATGCGACGTTTCCCGCGGGGGATGTATCCCTGTCAACTTGTTCCGCGATGCTCTCGATACGATCGCGCGAAAAAATTGGATCGCGAAAGTTTTCTTAGTCGATCGGCGAAGATAATTTAACACCGTTTTTAATTTATCTCACCGCGTTATAAAAAAAAAAGTTACTATTATTTCCTTCCACTAATTAGAAATTAGTTAGCAACAATTGTGATTTGATTTAAGGAATATAAATTGTATAGAGACCCATCCCTTTGCCATCTCTGTTTTCAAAAAATGCAAACAACCGCTTAAGCAAATTTAACGAGGATGATTTAGAGAATATCTAAAAGCGCATATTAATAATATGCTTTTAAAGTGCGACGTAATTTGTTTCTTACTAAGCTTAAATTTTTTTGTCAGTTCTTTTATGGACGGGTTTCCATCCGAATCAAGAGAATTATGCCTAATGAACCATTATTCTCAAACGAATGGAAAAAGCGAATGCATACGAGCGGCACGAGGAAATTTTATCTGGTAAGCTAATTGTGATAGAATTACGTTTATATCCATCTTTAAAACGGCATTCATCTCACCGGATGGCTCCTCGTCTTGTATTACATTCATTGCGCAAAATTCACGTCTTTACATTCAAAGCGAGTCTGACAATGTCACCGTACAGCCAGAATTAATTCGCGAGAAGAGATTTGGAACACCGAGATGGTCCGTTTCGCCGATCAGCAAGAATATATAGATACCCTATCAAGAAGAAAAGAAGAGGAAAGATTCAAAAGTACACGCACATGTGCGTCAGCGACACGCAGCTCCGGAAGGCAGAAATTTCATGTCACACATGCCACGCTTCGCTTCAGAATATATCGTCGCCCGATAAGAAACGCGTCCGACTTCGCTTCCTCTTTAACTCGATATATCGAGAGACGGAGGAACGTCATCTCGAATTTTGAAGGCTCATCGACGCCTCTGGCTGAATAACACCGAAGAGACCGAGCGGGAGAGTTGTGAGAGAACTTATTATTCAGAGACATATAATTCTTGTCTCAGAATACAAAATATAACAAAAATACATGTAGAATAATTAATAAGCTAGCACAAGACAATTATTTAGATAAATAAAATAAATTATAAAAAGTGAAGGTATAGAGAATAAGAGGGAAGTATATGATCGAAATTTGCGGAGCTGAATATTCTCGAGGATTATTTAGATTATGTTTATAATATTCACGCTCTTGAGAAAACACGATCGAGGTAACAAATGATTTTGCGCATCTCTCGAAGATACAACGGGCTGCTTTCGAGCTTCTCGATTCATTTGTGAATGTATTATAGCGGTAAGAAGCACTTGATTCCGCTGTGTGTACCGAAGTAATCCGTTGACAAGGAGAAAGGTATCGAAAGCTGGGACGAGAGTCGAGACCTCATCAGCATCTTCGACGCAGGGAGCAGATCGCGACAGGAATAGAAAACAACGAAAGGGAGCGACGCGAAGGGTGCGCGGCTTCTGGGAGGACAGGCGAAAGGATTACAAGCGAAAGAAGGCTAGGATAGCAAGCTGGCAGACGGAAAAATACATGGAAATAACAGTGGCGCCGGGTAAATATACGTTACCGGAGAAAAGAGAACTAGTTGCACGTAGCTGACGCGGCGATATTACAAACGTGTACCTAAATTAAAGGTGCGATTTCCATAACTATTTGTTAAAATTAGCTGGAGCTCACTTAATTAAATATCTGCCTCTTTTGAGATTCATTATTAAGATTCTGCAAGATTGCTATTATTGAACATCTCAACGTTAATAATACTGATATTGGATTGACTGCTTTATAAATATCGGCATGAAATAATATCGATATAAATAAGATGACAAATATTTCCTCTTTTTAATATAAATAGACAAAAAGGTAAACAAAATTTTATATATATATATATATATATATATATATATACATATATATGTTAAGATATTGTGCAACGATATTTCAGGGCATTATTCCATTTGTATAATTGCATTCAATTAATCTGTAGAAGCACGAATCATATATTTTTCAAGCGGGCTTTTATCTCAAAGGAGCTTCACATTGAAAACGGGTCCAGTAAAATTTACATGTTACAGTTTGCACGCATGATCGATGCTTACAATCCTCATTGCCATCTCCCATCGCTTCTATAACCGCTTTCCTCTTCTTTTTCTCCTAAAAGCTACACGCAGAGAAATCTCTTTAATGCTTTGCCTCGTCCGCTGCGCCGATTACGTCTTTACGGTTATTTTTCTTTATGAACGATCAAAGTAAATCGAGGACGGCAAAGTAGCGAGAGGAATTAGAGAAGGTGGTGGCCGGAGGAAAAAAACGGGGATAAAAAAAAGTTGAGGAAGAAGACGAGAGGGGGGGATGGAATGATGCGTGAAAAAGAGCGAGAGATGTAAAGAGCGCGCGCGGAAAAGCGGATTCGAAAGATGCGGAAAAAGGGCAAATGAGAGGAAAAAATCAAAGGAAAAGGTCGAGGAAAGGTTAGACTCGTAAAAGATGCGACTGAGGTCGTCGAAAAATGAAAAAATGGGCAGAAGGAGATCTAGAAAGACACAAGGTAAAGGAAAATATAAAATCGTACTTGAAAACGAGCGAAAGAGGAAAAGAGGGTACCGCGAGAAATTTTAAAGAAGGGACGAGAAATAAAAATGCGAGTGGAGAGTCGAATAGTTTCCTTTTGTTATCGATAAACTCGATAACAAAAAGGAAAATCGGTGAATCGCGGAAAACACGTACCTAGCAATATAGGGCGAGAAAAAAGAGGGATCGAAAAGGAGAGAACGAGTAGAATCGTCGGCTAGGAAGTGTACAAGAGCGAGAATTTCGAATGGCGGAAAGAATCCCGATGGTAACGGAACCGAAGATATAAGATGAGAAAAGAAAAAAAAAAAGAGGAAGGAGAGAAGAAGAACAGGGGAGAAGTGACGTGAGATTCGGCCAGGTGCCGTGACACATAGGGACGACATGTCTGGACATACTCGTGGCAAAGACAGTGGATTCAGGAGCCGCTGTTTGCTCACACCCAATCAAGAGTCGAATCTTTCTTTCGGTTATCTTCCGTACGTGGATCACGCGCGTGTATGTATGTGTATATGTGTGTGTGTGCGCGCGTGTGTATGTAATTTTAAATACATGTGGCGAACCGGGACACACTTTCGCGCGATCGCTTTCCCGACTGCCATCTAATCCCCGAACATGCTCCGACTCAGTTACTCTACGTAGACATTCCCGTGGGATCCACGTGGGCATGTCCACGATTGCTTGCCCGATGCAAGCTTAGCCTGTTAATCGAACGTATACGTCCGATGAAATCAACTCGCCGAATCTATCGAAGCGGAAAAACACTGTTGCTGAGCCTGTAATGCACTATACTTGTCCTCAGCTTATCTAATAAAATTTTTATTTTTTAATACTTTGCAACATGGAAAGAAAGTGGATGTCGGCTCCTTATCTCTTGAACTTTTTTCCTACTTTATTCACGTGAGAATATCATCGTGGTTGATCCATTTTCACACACACACACAATCACAGCCATATATACATTTTTTAAAACTTTAATTTTTTAATGATCCGTAATATACGCACATGAATTTTTTATTTATCTTTCGATCCATTCTACTTCGTATCTTATATTGTAAAAGCTTATTTCATTATATATTTTATTATGATTTAATAATATATAGAAAGTGAGCATTCTTAAAAAGGAAATATTGTTTAAATTCTACTTTTACTTCTAGCTTGAAATATTTATAAACTTATATAGAAATAGAAACGGCGAATTATCCAAGAAAAAGAATTTTGATAAATTTAGACAAATGGTACGAAAATAATTTATTTTCTATTACTGTGATAATTTAATTTGTCAATTACTCCAATTTTTACTATTAGAGAGAAAGATAGAGAAATTGATTTGTGTTGTATATAATAAGATTTAATGTATATTTTAGTACACTAAATTTTAACTTGGAGTTTAGTTGAATAATATATGCATTCTTTCTAGTAATATTGAATATAAAATATAATAATATATATAACACACACTCTCTCTCTCTCTCTCTAGTAATAGATATCAATTTACCTTAATTTAGAAATCAAGGCATTTATTTATGAAGACAAAGAAATTCAAAGAAAAAATAATTCAAAATAAAATACACACGTTTGCGGGAATCGCCGTGAAAACAGTCAGCATTCTGCTTTCTCCGTCGGCTATACATAACTTATGTTTGCGGCGTTGTATCTCTCAACGTGTGTGTGTGTGTGTACCGGGGTTTGGTGGTACATCGTATAATTTCATCTTGCGTGTCGAGACGTGTTGGGGAAGGAACACGTGTAGGCGAGCGCCCGACGCGGCGGGAATCCGGCATAAAATGAATGTAAGACGTACAGGGAGCATTTTCACGCAAGTTCCACCGCGTACATAAATTCTCTCTTTTTCAAAATTAATAATAAACGCGTGTCTTACATGTCGCATTTATCATAGAAACATTCGTACAAAATAATCTTGTCAGCGTCATTTAATATATTATTCTATAAGAATAAATTGTTTAGGAAGAGTATATTAATAAAGTAATATATATATATCTATGATACTTTATATATATATATATATAAAGTATCATAGAGATAAGTCTCTAACATTTTTTTATTACAATATATTTAACAATAGCAAGTTTTTCGGCGTGTGGGAGGACATTTATGCGAGGACGATCGAAAATCACACTCAAGGATAGCGAGACACAAGGATATCGTTCCCTGAGGGAAGCGAGGGAGTTTGCTTTTCGTCGAATTTCCGCTCTCGAGACTGATTCCTCGGCGGGCCACGTCCGTCCGGCCAGACGTCCTCGAAAAGGAAACGGACGTTCACGTAATTTCAATGACCATCCGTCGCGCACGACCGCTAATTTCAGCTGCGCAAGGAATCCCTCCGTCCCTCGGGCGCACCTTAGTGCATTGCTTCACGTGCTCGAGGAAAAACGGGAGAGAATTTCTCAAAGAATGCCGGGTAAATTAAGTCGAGAATTCTCTAGCTGGTAAATCGCAGTCTCTCGCTCGGAATTAATTACTTATTCATTTCAAGCAAAGTACTAAAATTTTTTTGCCTTAGAGATGTCGTCAGAAAGTTACATAAAAATTACAATAAACAAATCCATCCAGACATTTTAATAAGTCAAGTACGTGTCCAATTTTATTTTAAATATTAATTTCCGCAATATTTTTATTAACATTTCGTTAATAAATATCAAGCTTTCTATAGCTACTTAAAATTCTTATGAAGCAATCAAATCGTTAATAATGTTATTCGTTGGCATTCGTTCACTATGACGAACATTGAACTTTTCTCATTATTTGACGACTATTAACTCTTTCAGGCAAATATCATTATATCCATTGAAATCCGATAAGCATAATTTTCTCGGCGTGAGTTATCTGAACGGTGCATAAAATAGCCGCGATCGTGCTGCATTAAACCTGTAACGAAATATCACCGGGCGGTCAATGCTATCGGTGCGATGGCAATTAACTTTCTCGTATTAATACAGGTTTGCGGTGCTTATTTTAGCAAATATTCCTTGGGCGGTCGCTTTTATTGTGCCAATTCGATCAAAATCGTATTGAGAAAGAAAAAGAGCAGAAGAAAGGATGACAAAAGCGAGATGAACGATGGGAAATAATCGATTCACCGATCTGCGAAGAGATATAAAATAAATTGTGTAAATATTAGCTCCCGCAAAAGTGGTTATGGAAAATATTTTTAATCCTTTCGAAGAACGCGAAGAAAAACGAAGCTGGCCGGATGTCCAATGGACATCTCGTTTCGCGAATATTGATATTTCCCCGTTCTCACCGCAGTGGAAAAACACTCTCGCACGCATTTGTTGAGAAAACATAGCTGCCACAGAATCGTTAATATCACGTATCGAAACTTCGCGCTATTGCGAGTCGGTGTTTTCAGTTTTAATATATGCAAACACGAAGTCTTGTGCATATAAATTTCGGGGGGACTTCGTATAGAATAAAATTACATATAGATTAGCATGGAATATTGTAATGAATATTTGAGATCATCTTGCGCGTAAAACCAGTTCCGGTATTGAAATAAACTGTTCGCGATCTGAAAATATTTTATATTAATAGTAATTAGAAAAATTACCCCAAAAAAATAATTTAAAGCGTTCCTGATCAAAAACTATAACAAGATTTTAATTTACATCGAGTACTTTGATGTGGATAAATTAATTCGGAAAGTGTCTACACGCATGTCAACGTTTTTGATTAATTTAATCTGGTTCGGCAGCAATATTTGTGCATTGAAACTCGATTGTTATTGATCTGATCTTGATTTAAACGAGATATGACTTGTCAATGTAATGAATCGTGCGAATCCGTATAAATTCGTCGGTTCGTTCAAATTCAAATAAATAGGCAAACACAATGTGATCTGGCGAATTAATATTAATCGTTTATCCACGGCCGCCGCTTAAGCCTTCCTGCATGGATTTGTTACACTCGATGACTCCATTTACGATTCAATTGCTGATAATAACAGATTATGAAAGAACATTATATCGATCAAAAATATAAATATGTGAAATAAAGATTATCATTTATATTGCCATTTATTTGGAAATAAAAATCCATGTTTCTATTGTATATTAAAAAAAGAAAGAATTATTATAAAAACTTTGATTTAACCCTAATTTTAATTTCTACTAGGATTAATTAGTTTTTTATTTTCAAATCACCTCTTGATTATTTTAAGATTACACCGATATGAAAGCAGTCCCGAATCAAGTGATATGACCGCAGCTCCATATCGTCAAACTCTCGCTCATTAACGTAAATGGCAACGGTCAGATCTACGACTCTCGATTCACGACCCGTTCCCATTCGCGACGGACGAGTCTGGGATCGCGATAGTGGCACTCACGGGAGAGTGGTAGCGTGAAGTAGCGTGAGCAACGCAAGCGGGCCGAGAGAAGTGGAGAAACGTTTGAAGAAGGATCGGAGCTCATCGGAGCGATGGTGTTGGTAGCGATAGTCTAGGATCCCCGTGGGAGACATCGAATAACACGTTACTCGCCCACGACTCCTTACACTCGGGGACAGGACCCACTCTTGACCCGAGACCCCTTCTTCGAACGACCCGTCCCATCTTCCTTCCACCCTCGCCTCAGTACACTCGCCGCGTTTATACGACGGTCAGTCAATGGTCGTGGACATTTCTATTCCCACTTCTCTTGCTTTCGCTTATCCATGACAATTATTGCGACAATCGCAGGACATTGCTGTTGTATACGTGATCGATTAAAAGCATATTACATATTCTTTTAAGGGAAATTATGTTTATGAATTTCGCAAGATCGATATTAATTTGGTGATGGATACTAATGGATGTATATTCACATTGTGTAGCCTTATCTAAGAGAATAAATTTGTTTCCTGTATTACGAATGTTTCTATATATATAAATTAATCTATAAAATTAATTTCTCTAAATATTAATCTGTATATAAAAATTAATTGTATCTATATATAAAAGTTAATCTTTATTTTCTAATGCCTTTTGTGACATATAAATTCATCGATGATTAATAAATAAATCGCGATTAATTAAATAGCTTTTAATACACTTAATTCGTTTAATGAATATCGTAACTCGGAATATGCTAATAAACTCGAATAAGTGATACTAAAACTATATCTGTACGATAAATAAAGAAAACGTCAATCATCAGGCTCGCAGAAAAATTGCGCAGGAAATTAAAAGCATGTCTGATCAAAGATATTTTGTAAAATAAAGGACTTTGTATATATGACAAGTAACAAAAAGCGACAATCAGGATGGCCCACATGTAACAGTATAACGTTTTTACTCCCTTTCGAATCTAACTGGTCAACAGTTAACACACGTTTACGTTCACGTAGCTCTGCGCTCCCTTTTCCTCGTTCGCGATATATACATACATCCTCGATATATACGTACATCCTCTCTTTATCAGATTTTTCATTCGCGTCATGCGCACGTTGTACAGGTTGAAAAGTTTTATCCGAGCTTTTAGCGACAATCGCGCGGACAGACGGATTTAGAGGCGGTGGCGACGAACGTGGTGACGAGGTATTTTCAATTCGGACGGCTCTACGTTGGTTGGCGTCACGTCGTACTCGAGCGGACAAAGGGTCCAGAAACAGTTGATTGGTTGTTCCGTCTTTCTTGTCAGAATCGCGATATCGTGTGACAGATCCGACCAACCAATCTGTTTCGCAATGTACAACAACGCAACGATCCCAACACGCTGTAAAAGCGCGCAATCCGATGAGATGCGTTTAAAGGCCTCCGTTCACCCTCGGTTTCTCTATCTCTCTCCCACTTCGACCCAATGCTCTCTCTTTTTTTATCTCGTCCTCTCTCGCTTTCCATCTCGCATCATTCGGATTTTTCTTCTACCTTTCTCGTTCTTCGGCATTTTACATCCATACCATGTTAAAAAGCCCTTCGCATACGTAAAGCTTGTATAATTGGACGACACGAGATTCGCGCGACCGGATTAAATTTTAATCCCGTCCCACATCGGTGGATTTCCGAAATGCCGTTGATATCGTAGCGCCCATTATTATTCTCACGCGCTGCAGAAGCCTTCTCGGTGCGAGATTATGCTTAAAAATGTATTTGTCATTTTTTTCCATTTTTATCCACGCGCTGGTTGATTCGCGAGCCTCGATATACCAAGCAAATTTAATCCGCACGCGTCGATGACATCGCGACGCACGTATGAAAGAAATAATCTTGGAAAGACATTCCGTAAAGTTCTGGCGTTCATATTTTTCATACGTGCATTTCATATTTTTCATACGTTTTAAATTGCAAATTACAAAATATAAAAAATCTATTGTTGTCCTATGTTTTATCAGAGTAGATAAATTCCAAAGTGTATATCGTTTTAAAATAGATTTGGCTAGAGTCCGTTTTTAAACACTAACCACTTTTATAGCGCTATATGTTTCAAATTGCATTCAAATCGCCCTTATCCTATTTTACATTTAATTAGCCGTATCAAACATCACTGCTCGTGGAATCAAAATGTCGAAAAAGACTTGCTGCAAATGACACTCGGAAATTAACCGAGCGCCGTTTCGTTCTATCGCCTGCTAAATTAGCAACTTTAACAAATATTTCAACTAACGATTCTCTTGCCTCTTGCACCTGCTACAAAATAAAACCGATTGGTCTCTCCGAGAGTCATAAATTAATTTCCGTATGAATTGCTGTGCATTCATTTAGAGACGATTGTGGAAACGTAATGAGCTTAACATTTTACAAACTTTTGTCACAACATAATTGCCATAACAGGTCGTGAATGTTAATTGCTACAATACTGTAGAGATACATGATAGAAACACGATTAATAAATCGTAAAGAAAGACAATGAGAATTTTAATAATTTTTACAATTATCCTAATTTTATAAATCGAAAATTACTCGTGTTTGCAGATACATATAAATACAGGAATAATATTTCATTGCGTAAATCTGCAGAGAGAGAGAGAAAACTGTCGCGTTTCCAGCGGCAAAAATTTTCTATTTTGATGAAAACTCCATTAAAGAATAAGGATAGATCTCGTCGCGTAATTTCGATAAGTATTTACAGAAGAAGCCGTGCGTTTGTCAACATGTTTTTATCTCGCGATAATGCGGGACGGCTTTAATTTAACGGCAGTGGTTGAGAAACGAAGCAATAACACAATAGCACATTCCAAGAAACAGGTTGAACACGATTGTGAAGAATGGATCGCGACCCAGTTATTTTATCTTCTTCGTTCAAGAAAACGAACTGTCTTCGTGTTCATTCTCCCTAATGGAACAGTCTTGAATTATAAACTTGGACATTCGTAGACATTGACTCGAAATTGTAATGTTTAAATGTTCCCAGACATTTTAATCAATGAACTTTGTGTTTCACAAATTCTTTCAAACTATTTAGCCAAAAAGTTACACGAAATAGAAACTTCTAATTTTTAAAGAAATGTACAAAAAATAATTTTATAGTCTATTTTATCAATTACAGTATGATATATTAATTATAAATCTCGAGTATATTTTTATCTATTAAAAAATTAGAAAAAAAAATGTTTATGTAATATACAATGCATATGGGCAATTTCACGTCAAATCGGACAAAAATCGACCTTTTTTGACTTCGTACTTTTTAAATCGAACGAAACTTTTTTCACGTGAAATATATATAAAATAAGGAGATACGTATTTTTGTATTTGTCCGAAATATTTTTTTTTGCAGAAGTTATAAACAACAAAATTTTTATGAAAAATATAGAAGTTGTCAACTTTAAAAATTAATATTTCTGATTATATTTGTCGTAGAGAAATTTTCAAAAATGCTTTTTAAAGCTAAGGAAACAACCTTTTTTATAAAAATAGTTTGTTACAAGAGATTGCTAATTACAATTGTTATAAATAATTGAAATGTTTAATAACTTTTTTCACCGAAAAGTACACTTTTCAAAATTTTTGAAATAATGCTATTTCATTCTCCATTTCATTCTGAAAGTATACATATTTTTATTTTATGGAGAATTGATAGATTCTATTTTTGATATATTTTTAATGAATGAGGCGCCGCGCCGTGCTCGCGTCACTGGCTCGACTAAGTAGTATGCTATATTCTTCCTACAAAAAATTTCCGAAGAAATCGGCGCGCCATAGCGCGTAGCATACTACTTGATCGAGCCATTGACGCGAACACGGCGCGGCGCCTCATTCATTAAAAATATATAAAACATAGAATCTATCGATTCTCCATAAAATAAAAAATATGTACACTTTCAGAATGAAATGGAGAATGAAATAGCATTATTTCAAAAATTTAAAAAGTGTACTTTTTGGTGAAAAAAATTATTAAACATTTCAATTATTTATAACAATTGTAATTAGCAACTTTTTGTAACTTAAACTATTTTTATTAAAAAGGTTGTTTCCTTAGCTTTAAAAAGCATTGTTGAAAATTTCTCTACGACAAATAAACCTGAGATATTAATTTTTAAAATTGACAACTTCTTCATTTTTCATGAAAATTTTGTTGTTTATAACTTCTGCAAAAAAATATTTCGGACAAATACAAATATACGTATCTCCTTATTTTATGTATATTTCACGTAAAAAAAGTTTCGATTGATTTTAAAAATACGAGGTCATTTCTTGTCCGATTACCTGGAATTGCCCATATATATGATATTGCATTGTCATGTTCAAAACAAAAATATATAAGACGCTCTCAACCAAACATGGCCTCAGAGGAACTTGTTCCGTCAGTAAGTCACGCAACCCGTAGAATGGATACGAATGTGCAGCTCGAGTGCACGAGAAATCGTCCGAGGAAGCAAAAACCTTTATTCAGCACCGGCACGAAAAGGTTAAATGCGAACACACACCTCGGGCTCCGATCGCAAGAAGCTAAACGAGAGAACATAGCAATAAAAGCGGAGGGTTAATTCTCGGATAAGGCCGCGATGCTGAATGCAGCTCGGCAAACGGCCCATTTGCTCCGACTTATTTCCTTTCGGCCGGCGAAAGCACACCTCGTGCAGTTAGAGAGCGATCAATCACGGGGCTTGCCATTATTTATCGACTAATAGTCGTTAACAACCGCGTCAAAATTTACACTTTATTTGTTACAATTCAGTGTAGAATGTTAAATATAAAATGCAATCGAATCTTTATTAAACTATAAATTGAAATTAAAATTGAAAAATACATGATTGAAACTACACTAAAATTGCAACAATGTATATAAGACAATCAATAAAGCTCTTGTCTTGCATTATGGTAGAGAATGCACAAGAAAGTTGCACAAATTTTTTATGGTTACCTGATAGCTTGCGAAAGGATCGTTGAGAAAATATTTTAAGCTGTACAATCAGATTCAAATTAATTTTGCCATGAGATATTGTAATGATTTTATATTGTCTATTTTTAGTATATCTATACAGAGGAGGGTTAATATTCAAATAATTAAATTAGAAATTAAAATAATTGTGATTTCAAATTCAATTATACATATAACCAAATCCTGAAAATAATTAACGATCGAGTTAATTTCTGCTGCGGCTAATCGACAGGAACGTGTCTTGCCATTAAAACAGTTTTATTTTTACCAGTTGCAGCTACGAATTAGAAACAACTCACAATGTAACAGGAATTCCTGCTAAACACCGACGCTTGGACGGGACATTTTGATCCAGAGTCGGCGTTAAATTCGACCGAAAGAGACTAAAGAGAGCACGGCAAAACCGGCTGCATCCCTCGCTTCACCTCGCCCCGGCCTCGCTCGGTCTTAATTGCGAAAATACACCGCGCTTAAACCCCCTCTGATAGCAAGAAGTCTGGAAGCGAAAACAACGTGGGCAATAAACGCGGGGGCGCATTCTCGACTGCAAGGGCGACGTTGAAAGTCGTGGAACAGTTGTAGCTCACCTGCGAGGGATGCTTAAATTTGTCTTCCTCTTCTTAAATTACCGCGAAAGAAAATGTGGAATAAATTTGTCTTTGAAAACGAAGGAATAATAGTTTTTAAATTGGAATAATTAAAAATTTTAATAAATCTTTCGCGATGCGAACAATGAGACTTGTTGTTCGTTTAATTTTTAGCACGAAACGACTCTTTTGCGAACTAATTCGAGATTAGGTTGTTGCGAGTTGCGGCGAGCTACGCGCGCCGTTTTTAGTAGAAATCTCATCGTCGTATTGAAGCTAGTCGGGGAATCGGTTCTAAATTGGCACTGTGCCAGTCAGCTCGAAATCCGCGCTATAGCGAACACGCGTCTCGAAGGATGGTCGAGTGTGCGCTCGCAAGAGAGATGAGACTAACCTCCCAAAAGAGACCTTCGCGAGACGTCTAGGCATTCTCCGCCCGTCCATTATTCCACGACTTTCCGGTCGCGCCACAGATAATCGCGTTAACAATTACGTGCCCGGCTCCACTGCGAGTCATCTAAATTGATTACAGGAGTAATTGCATTCGTTCTCGAGTCTCCGCGGTGAATTAAAGGAGACGTGAGATCGGAAGGGGAACGATGGTTGCGTTTTCATAAGTGGCCACAATATGCGCACGCACATCGAATTGCAATTTGCGGAGAGAAGACAAAATTTCCCAACCAATTCCGTTGATACTTGTTCGAGACTGAATCTTTTTTCAATCGAAGAAAGAAGTTGACTCTTAACTTTTGAATGCGCGCGACATAAAAATTCGAATGTCGAGACCGCCAATGTAAAATAGTGTATGCGATCGTATACTTCGTCCGTCAAGTTGCATTTTGCGGGCTATCACGGCACCTTAAAGACGAGTGTTCTCGAATGAACAATGATATCAGCGTCGATATGAGAATCGCGTAAAGAATTCCGTCGTTTATAGTTCACGATTCCACCCTCTCGTCGATACACGGGAATTCTGCTGGCATCGCAGCGAGTAAAGATCGTTCATTGATTCGAGACAAAAAGAGAGAAGAAAGGCAAAGAGAAAGAGAGAGAGAGAGAGAGAAGAGAGGAAAAGAGAAGAAGAAAAAAGGAGAGAGAATACGGAGGAAACCCTGCGAGATAAGATAGGTAGATGCCACGTAAGATATTCCGTACAAGGTACGAGCCCCAGCGAGTTCCTTATCCGTCGCTTCGCGGGATGAGAAAGAAATCTTTAAAGCGCACTTTGATTCATAGGCGACCGCCCCGCCAGTGAGGGACAGAACGTGACCTGGCATTAAGTGCCCTATAAAATATTGCGCTCATGTAAATATCCTCGTAAAATTCTGCGGCGGCGGTAGAGGTGGTTGCCGCTTTCTTCGATTCGTCCTTGCCATGCCAAGCCGTCGTCACATCATGCCGCGATATTCTAGATACTTTACCCCCTATTCGGCGCTACAAATTCAAATTTGATACGCAATCCTTCCTGCTCGCATCCCATCGAGTAATAGGACTGCGCGAGAAAGAAGTTTGCAGTGTCTCGAATAAAAGAAAAGCTTACTCTGTAAGGTCTGATTCAAAATTCGGCTTCGAAATTCGGTGCGGAGAGAATTTCCTTTGGGAAATTCGTCGCAAATGTGTGGCGACAGGAAGGCAAAATCTCGGCAAGAAATAAAAGTTGCAAGAGCGAGCATCTAGTTTGCATAAAAAATGAGCGGTCAACATTTTAATGACAAATTTTCTCCTTTAACTTTTAATTCGCAAAAAATTTATAGATTTCTATTTCTCTTCCACATTGTACCATATATTCGATAAAATAATGTAAATTACTATTAAATTATTTGTTTTATTTTATACAAAAAAATACGTATGAAAATTAATTTACAATGCGCTCTGCGATACGTATAAGAAAGAAATTATATAACCAGAAGATCTTTAATCAAGTATATCAAATATTTTCAAATTCAACTTATATTACGATAGGACATTACTTGTCGCGATATTCAATATTGTTGCAAATTATTAACTCAGTTGATTTGCCATACAATTCTTTTTCTCGCCGTAATAATGTCGCTTCTTGAGATACTGTTTTCTTTAACTTGATCGTAATTCTCGTTTTTACTTCCGCGTGATTGGTGGATCAACAAAAACGTCATAATTCCAAAAGCGAAGTAATTATTTATTCACCCTCGCGTGAAAAAAAAAACATCTAATTCATCACAAAAAATGTAATGTATTTTAAAAATGATATAAATATATTTAAATAAACAAGCAATGTGTTGTTGAAAATTTAACCATAATAAATTTTTGCCATTGTTTATTATTATTCGCGTCTCATATAAAATGTCCTCTAACAAGATTTTATGGTAATTCACATTTTGTAAAAATCTTCTAACGCATGGGAGCGTGTGTTTTGCTATATTCACGTTAAACCGCGAAATCAAATTTATGGCTAGTTTAGCAGCTGCAGTCGCGAAAAATTCCAGGTACATGTACTGAATGCAGCATAACTATAGCGAGAGCGCTCGAGATAGAGGCTCGCTCAGAACTCGACTTCTAATTTTTTTTTTTTTTTTACATAAATGCGAGATTTCTCCTGCAAGCGAGCTAAATGCATGAATAGGAATATATACGTACTTTCATATTTCCATATGATTATATTAGGCACATTCCACTTGTGTGATTAAGCAACGCATTAATTTAAAAAAAAAATCTTAATTGTATTACTTTTTTCTTTATGTAATCAGTTCATCATTATAAACAAAATTTTATCATATATCAAATGCATATCAGAGAAAGAGAAAGAGAGAGAGAGAGAAGAAAAGATCTAATTTTGTTTTCATTTAATTCTATTTATATATAATCATCAGAATTGATCTAAATTTAAATTTTCTGGGATACCTTATATTTAATTGATTGATTGATTTGCCAAAAGCATTCTGATAGCAAACTGTTATCAGCTTCTTAATTGTGTGGTACGTCTTCTATCGTTTATACCACACGAAATATATTCATTGTAGGACGTGAAAGTTTTATTTGCACTATACGCGCATAGACTTAAGTCAGTGGATTATCGTGGCTGCTATCGTAAATCGATCTAAGAACCCATGTGCTTTCCCATAATTATAAATTTCTTAATGAATAACGTTGTCTTCAAAGTAGTTTTAATTTACGATCATTAATATTTTATTAATAATTGTCATTATGAAACTTGTAGTCGTTAAATTTTTAATTTGCGACGTAAAGTATCTTGGATTAAATATCACATCTCAGATTCAAACTCTACGAGGGCAAAATCTATTCGCAGAAACCTACAACTGAGAGAAAATAAGACTTTTGATAAATTCCGTACATCCTCCACGTCGCGCAATTTTGGCGCATATGTGTGCATCGCGCGCAAACGTCATCCATTTTTGTCAGGCGTGTATAAAACTTCTGACATGCAAAAGATTTCCTTACGTCAAGAAATCATATTTATAGTTGCGTGAACGCGGAAGATATCGCAATGTGGATATCCGTAACACTAACATGCGACACGTAATACATAACGATACGGATCGGTGAATAAAATAGTTTAAATTACAAACTCGCGACAGGACTAACTACATACGAATCCTAAACTTTTAAACCGGTTTCCCTTCTTTTTTTCCTGTTGAATTCAATCCCGTGTAACCCGTCATCCGTAAGCTATCGATATATCACTATCGATAGTGCACTTCGCACAATCGCGACGCTTCAAAAACGATGTCGACACTTGCACAGATAAGCTTGAAACCTGTGCAAAATGTGAACGCTGCAAAGTGTTCTTTCATGAGTTTGCAGGAAAAATTTCTGTTGGGAAACTTCTTAATTGAGCAGGGATACGTTGCGCGATGCACTTCGCACTCTTTGCATTTTTTCGGTCTCGTATTTTCTGTATTTTGCATTTTCCGCGAAAGTGCGAATAGTTGGAAGTTCATAACTCTGAGATGCATTTTTACCATCAATACAGCCGAGTGGCGTATATCGTGAGATGAAAATTATATTTTTTATCTCACGATATGCCAATTATATAATTTTCTTAGGCATCGCAATCGCAGATCATAATTTTAGGTAAACAAGATATTTTCTTCACTTATGCAAAAAGTTCATATTCGTTCTTACGGAAGGTTTATATACAAGATATGTCAACTATATCGTGTCACCTTTTATCTACATATTCTTCCAGCTCTCGATTTAAAGCGTAAGAAAAACTTTACAGAAACTACTTTAATTGCGCAATAAAAATGCTGACAGAACGTAAACAAAAATTTGCATTTAGTTGCACGAGTCGTCGCTTTACGCGTGATGGAAGATAAACGAACATTACATGCCCGGACTTTGCACTGCGCTTCGTAAGATAGCGTGATGGTTTTATTGTAAAGGTAAAGGGATTAAGTGGCATTACTTTGCATTGTCCTTTGTAGGCGAGGGCAATTTATGCGGGGCCGTTCCTCCGCATAAAGTGCAAGCGTTTCGGCGCAATGCTCGTCTTACTAATTTAATTGCTTTATGCCCATAAGTGCCACAATTTGCAACGGATTCGCTAGATTTTATTTTAAAATCACTGGATTAATATTACTTGAAGTTTAATAATATTAATTGAGTTGTTTTTCAACATTTTTGTTTAATATTCTACTGTATTCCATCGTGCATATATATATATATATATATATATAATCGTGTTTTTATATTACGTTAATACATTAATATATTCAATCACACATATTTTCTCTTTACACATTGTGTCAATATAAAATCTGGAAAATTAATAATAATTCATAAAATAGAAGAAGAACAATATTTATTATCCCGTACAAATTGGCATTGAATACGATAAGCATGTTACAGTAAATGGAAATATGGAAATGGAATATTTCACACACACACACACAACATGTCAAAGACTTCTCGTTAGACTCATTGAGAGAAATGGCGTTATAATATTTACCGTCAGTGACGGTAATTCTATTTGTTTCAATTTATTCAGCCGCCGACGCATGTTTAGCACGAAATTTCGCGATACGTTTTACAAACGTGCCGAGTTGCTCAGTGTTTATATGTATGTACGTCACTCTTCAAATATTCTCGTAAAAGTCAGCCGACGAAGTTGCCGGCTTCTCGTGGCACACCACGATATGTCCTACATCTTCGTCACACCGCGACTGTAAAATTCATTCCCCAGGAGGAAAAGCCATTTTCCTTAAAGTATAGCATCTCACGCCATTGCGAGAAATTACAGCGCGCTTATATCTGCGTAACCAATTATATTAATGTCACAAAAGTGACGTCACAAATATAGAGCTGTATAAAGTATCTCATTTTAAATATCCATGCTTTCATCCGTTTTCAGCGTCCATGAAAATAAATAGCTGTCGACGTTTTAGTAATGAGCTATCCTTTTACATTCAGCGCGGAATGGATTAATTATATTTAAAACGTTAATTTGTAATTTGTAATTGCATACCAATGACGGTAATATCGAAGAGTGGTACTCTCAGTCGACTGGCCTTTTAAAATAACGTACGCAATAATTGTTGACGATAATCATCCGAAAAGCGGCTATCACAGTTCCTCGGCTATACCATGTATAAAAAAATAATATAATCTGTTGATATAATCTCTTGATAAAAAAGAGAGAAAGAGAGAAAAGAAGGAGAATTTTACTGTAAAATATATTACAATACAATCCACATATATTGCGAAAATGTTAGAACATCGAAGAAGAGCGAAGATAGCGGAACTATTTTTAGTCACGTCTGTCACCACGAGAATGTCAGATAAATCGATCAGCTACTTTCATAAGACGCGTTTTTCCCACCTTCCATTTGGTCTCATAAAATTCACATAACCAAGTTACATTAGACGATACCAGCTACTGCCAGCCGTGAATTTAAATTCGATACGCGGAGGTTCTTCTCGCGCGAAAGAGACGGGCAAACTTTCCTCGTAAGTCAGTTTCTTTGTATCGTTCAGCAGACGTGCATCATATTGAATCTCTCTTTATCTCGAAACGCCTATTTTGCAACCGCAATTACATAATGGACATATGATACATTACAGCAATACTTCAGCTTTCTTTTGCAAACTAAATAAAAGCTGCAAACGCTCCATAATAAAAAAAGTTGTTAAAGCATGTATATATATTGTATATATATATCTCTCTTTCTGTAAATTTTAATTGTTATAATATCGATAAATATCGATATTGTATTTTATATCTTATACATTTAGTCAAATATCTTTATTCTTTTTTAATAAATATTGTATTATACACACACAACATTAATATATCGTTATGATGAGATACTACAACTTATATTTCTTATTTATAAAGAAGATTTAACAAATAAAGCTACATATTATAATTTGTGTAATATTGAGAAATATCGGTTTACAAAAAAATCCTATTTGCAGGAATTATAGTTATTGAATTGCACGTGAAATGCTATATGATGAAAATGTGCAAATTCGTTCAAAAGTAAGTACTAAAAATAACAGAGAGATTCAATTTCCAATATTAAATCCTGCTATAGCAGCGATTGTCCTTCGACACACACCGCGGTGAAAAAAAAATATAGTCGATAGAATTTCCATCACATAGCTTACCAATTTCCTGTATTGCCTTCGCTATTGTCGCTATTCGAAAATTCTCCGATCTTATTGCATTGGATATGAATCGTTATTATTCTTTTTTATGAGATTGAGTAAAACACCATTTACCATTTAAAATGTGTGTATGTATTTAGATTAGCGTATAGCAAGTAGATAATTATTGTGACTTTATAATAATTTTTTATGCGAGAATGTATATTTATAAATTAAACACAACTATAACAGAGAGAAAGAGCATATAATTGATATTCAAATATCATAATTCAATAAATGACGAACGTTACAAAACGTAATATACTTGTCTATTACAAATAATAAAATATTTTTATAATATATCACATTAGCCGCAAGCTTTTTGTAAAAATATAGAAAATAATTCGAAAAAAATGCATACTATTTTACACAAAACAAGCGACATTTTCGACTATTTCAGCGTATCGTTTACTGACGAAATATAGGTCCCGAGATAAAGTTTGCCTCGGAAAACTATTTCACGTGCGACAGGTGTTAATTCCGCGTTGATTACTTTTACATCGTAAACCGGCTAAATGTTATCGATTCGGATCGTTACCGCCTGCGAAATACATGTATCCGCAGTGGGATCCCATTAACGAACTATTTCCATTCCACAAATTAATTTAGTGCCGCCACTGAATATGTTAACAGTGATTTGGTGAGATTGTATAGAGGGAATAACGATTTGCGTGCTTGGCGACTTAAACTTCTCTTAAATGAATTATTGTGTTGGAAATCTCATACTTGTAATTTTACTATCATTATACTCTCTAATAATATTATTGTAAGTGTCGCATTGTTGTATTAGTGAACATCAAATACGCATAAAAATAACACTCACAAATATTTCTTCTAGAATTTATAAATAGCTCAAAAATGTGAACAAAATTGCCTCGAAAATTACGTCGCCGATCCGTTTGTCAGTTTTAAGCGGTTTGCGAAAAATCCGCCGGTACTTAGGCATTCGCGCTGGGCGCGCGATAGTTTCTGTTATGAGATAGCTGTATGGATGCTCCATAACGCCAAACTTTCTACAAAGGCCCGTTTTTTTCCATGAATATATAACGCGACATAAAATATCTCGCGTGTCTCGTGCGCAAGCGCCTCGGGATATTTTCGCGAAACTACTGCGATTTTTCGACTGCTCTGTCAAAAATGCACTCATTAATTTTGGCATCATACTAAAGTAAGATACTTAAGATGTGTGACAGGTGTGTTTTAAATATATAATTAAATTAAATTTGTCTCCCGCGAGAAATAATCTTCAACTCACATATCGACGTTTAACTTTCACTCGAGAATCTATTTTAGGAGTAATATAACATTACTTTCAACAAATATTTGCAACTTTCAATAATCCGACAGAAGAAAATAGGAAACGTATTAAGAATCGCGTTGACGCGCAACTATTTGCTGTTTGTTTCAGTGACGGGGCTAGAGCCAGACTTCGCTTACCCGCTGGAGAACGTAACGATCCCGCAGGGTCGAGACGCTACCTTCACCTGCGTGGTGAACAACCTCGGTGGATACCGGGTGAGTCCTTCCTCCTCCGCGAGCGGAGATCACTCTGGCAGCGTCAAGGCCCGGGTAACTATTTTACCATTAACCTGTGTCCGCCTGTAATGGACTACTACCTTATCTACTACTACCTACTACTACTAACTCTACTACTGTCACTACTACTACTATTATTACTACTACTACTACTGCACCACCTATATGCGCGCGTGCCTGCACTTCACAGCACTGCATTTAACTGCACTATACTGCCAGCTATGAAAAAAGAAATATATACTATATATACTACCACAGCCGCAGAGCAGCCACCATCACCAACCATCTCTGTATATGACATCCATTTTCATCTATCAGCTGGCGGTACCTATAGAGGTACCGCACGACTACGACGCAGGCAACTGAAGTTTCATAGTCTCTTCACGTTCTCCTACCTCGTTCTCTTCGTTTACTTCGTTGGGAAATATCAGCAACTCGCGCCAAAGAAAGAGGAGACTTTACCGCGAGACTGCAAAGTTACTCACGCGAAATGGCTAATGATGCCTTCGCACGTTAAAAGAATGCAACGTATCGTTATCCGTCATTATAATTCAATAGCTACATGCGTCTAGTCATTATTAAACTTAAGATGCTTTAAGCTTCATGGCTTTCTCGTCTCGTTTGTATCACATCGTCGGGATTATGCATCGTAATTTAATGCTGAAAGCGTATATCCGTACTATCATGATACATACGCTCGTGTATTGTATTTCAACAGAATTTCATATATTTTTTCCTAATACGTTAGAGTGATTTGAAACGCAAAGTAGATCGAACATTTATCGAGATCGATGTTATCAATATTAAAGCGTCGCCTAGCAAAGAAGGAATTTATTCGGATCGACCGATTGGTCTCCACCTTTGTCCTTTCTCTGAAAAGAATTCGAATCGCGAGAGATCCCCGAATAGATGCAGGAAAACTGATTCATCGTTGCAGCTATTGTTTTTTTTTTCTGGCAATAGCTTTTGGGCACATTGTGCCAGTCTCTGTTTCTATAGTTATACGTTCCAGAAGACCACGTTCAATATTACTGTCATGTTAGATTCTTTCGATTTCTCGTCATATACGTCCGACGACAAACATCGTGCATTGACTCGTTAAAGTGTACATTAGTTATTATTACTTATTATTACCTATATGGTATCAATAAAAATTTACAAAAAATCCTAATATTATCAGTAATATTTAAATAGCTTACTCTGTGTTAATCCATTCACATCGATAATAAAACAACGAGGAAAACTTGAAAAAATTTCAACTTAATTTTTGCAAAAGTAACTATGTTTTGTTACAATTACATAATATACTTATTAATTTTACAAAGTACAAATCTTTAGGCAAAATTGTTGCTTCAATTTGGAAACTTTGTATTTCTCATATCAAATAACAATTATCTTATAGATATGCAAATTTCTTATATCTTCATCTTTAAATACAATTTTTATATTTATTCCTGAGAGATACATGATTTTCTATTACTTTACGGTTCATATTCATTCATCAATTAAAATAAATTGCTTGAAAAACGCTATCTATAAACTTTTTTTGAAATGCTCCATAGAGAATTTAGAGCCGTGTGTAATTGCGTAACTTCCGCTTTACACCTTCCGGTAATAGCGATTCGCGCCAGTGGAAGGAAGATTGATCAAGGCCAGCACGGCCTCGCTATACGTGTGGTGAAATTGATTTCGCGCGAGTACATATCGCCGATGTGGCGTATTAAGCGCTTTTCGGCTCCACTTGTTGAACCGATAACTTCCGATAGCCGAGAAGTTCCCTTTCTCCGTTGCCGCGGAGACCTTTCGCCATGAAAAGAAATTTCGGCGCTGAGCGCCGCGCGCGCGACCCCCTCGTAGATTTTAATTAAACTTGGCACTGTCAGAGTTTATAACTTGTTCGAAAATGCGATTACTTCCGGCAATGCGCTTGCCCGCGTTTCAACTTCTTTCTTACAACACAGTCGGACAATTCTCCGTCCGGTAGTTTACGCTCTTTTCTAATAAGGATCATCGCGACGGTTTCATTTTCTTTTCTTCGTTCTTTCACATTATTAAGCATATGGAGTTCTACAAATAAGAGGAAAATTTTGTTTCAACAGATTTGTAATTAATTTCGCAAGTAAATATCGCTTCATGAATATTTTGAGAATATATTTCAAATTGAAATTAATCAATTATTCGTGTTGTCAAAATAGATCAAGTTTTTTATATTATCTGGCCTGTAAATATCAAATCAAAATTTTTGCGGAAAATTATTTGCAACAGAAAATTATTGATATTTTATATATATTGCGAATATAGTAAACTTTGTTATAGAATTTATATTGGAAGTAAACAGAATCTATAAATTATTTATAATGTACAATATATGAGATGTTAAAGGAAGACTATCACGAAACGAAATTGCTTCAAATAAAATAAGTAATAAAACTTTTTTATTACAACGTCAAATTCTCAAAATATAACTCTCGAAAATATTAATACTAAAGCATTCTATTTTGTAGTCTCTGAGAAATGTTACAATTTCGATATTTCAGCGCACATTACATATATCGATCATCTCTTTAATCTCTCATAAATTTGAAAAAAATACCAAGAATATAGCGATTGGTGGAATTTTGTCTATTAATTTTGCATATTGCAAAAAATACATTTGCTACCAGACTGTTTTAACCGTGCATCATGCATGACGGTAAATTTGTGAGATACATTCACACGCCATTATTACGATCGATTAACATTCACTAGTTTACTTAATTAATCGGTAAATTCAATCATTAAAAAAAAATCTTCAGATAAGTCTCAGTGTGTCATACGAGATCATACGTACAAAATTGATAAATATAGGTATTAACAAGTATCACTTTTAGGTTGATATGTTTATTCGCATTTAAAGATCGCGCGTGTGTTAGTATTAATCTAAATCCCGCTCCCTCTTCCCCCCGTGTACTTTCCTATTCTCGAATATGATCGCGATACAAAAGAGCTCAAGACTTTGAAGACGGCTAGGAAGCTTCTCCGTCGAACTGAATTTCACTCTTCATTGATTTGAATGAGAACCGACAAGGCGACGACGTTCAAATCGACATTAACGAGCGCCGAGACATTGCTTACAACTTGAATGCTCTGTGCTCTAAACGGATCTCGCGAATCGGGCAATGTGAGTCCGTGCCTATAGCAAGGATGTTCAGACCTAGTATCCAGCTTTTTCGCTTGTTAGATTTAAGCTTTGATGCTTAATGGCACCCGCTGGAAAACCAAGGACTGTAGTTCAATGATTGTCCCAGGCAACAGCATCCACCATTAATTCAAATGATAATTTATTCAAGCAAAAGTGCATCTATATATTGCAGAAGATAGTTAAAATATGAGCAATATCAGGAATAATCTTGTATATACAATTTGCCGAATTGAGATTTTATTATTTCTACTAAGACTTTTGAAAGGATTTATCTTAATTTTTGAAAGGATTTTTCTTAATAAATTATCTTACGTTGCATACATTCAATACTGCTTCGTATAAAGAAAAATGTGTGAATTCTGTTGCCTCGATAGATGACAGTATACTTGAAATTCTGTGAAGACGAGAAGTTTCAAAAGATATTTCAAAACAGGAATGATGGACATGAATCAATGTCACAGATTGTAAAATTGATAATTATAAGTATTATATAAAAATCATAATTATCTCCATAACTTTCAATCAAACAAACACAATCTTATAATCTCACAAGTTTATATTTTTAATCTCACTTCTATAATGTATTCATAAACACATGCAAAATATAATTATTAATCAAATATTTTATATACTTTATAAATTTTGATTAACTGATTTCTTTGACTTATTACGATATTAAAAGTGTTTTACACTTTTGTCAAGACTGTTTATCATTATATTTAACAAAATGTTACAGACATCTCTGATTCTGGTTGCGGATTCAACTTGTGAATATTAAACGAAGACGAAAAATTATTATAAAAATTATAGATAAAATAACTTTTATTCAAATATCTTGCTAGTTCAAAGTGTGTTGCGACCCATTATCATGACGACATCTTCTCATAGCGGATGACAATCGTTTTTGTCATTGCACGAATTTCCCGAAATCGACATAACGAAAAACATTCCGTGTCCTGTCGTACCTGTCTCTCCTTCTTCTCCTACTACCTTCGATACGAAAACATTCAGGTTCACATCGGCTTGTCCACGAATGCACAATTTCTATTTGCACATGTGTCTGTTTACAATGCATAAACGCACTTGAGATTTGAATGTTCGTGCGAGATGAAATATGGTGTAAGTTGCATTGGAGAAGGATTGAGATGTTTCGGACGTGTTATGCGCCCCTGAGTAATTGCCGAATACGAAGGGCGAAATCATGCTAAATACGTATTGTTCTTAGCGTGTCACTGAATTCCTGTCTATATGCGAGAGGCATGCCAATGATGCATGAATATATAATAATGGAGAGTATACGAGGTTGCATGAGCATGTTTTTAACAATAAGCATTAATCTAGACAGATGAACGAAATATGTAACTTGATATTAGAATTTAGATCAGAGAGGCGATAGGTCGTTCAGGTTTTAGCAACGACGATAAATAAATCTAGCGATTCAATTAGAATAACGAAATCTCCACTTTTCGTATGATTATCGTCTAACAATAAGTTATGTGTGTCTTATATATCAACTGTGTCAAACATACGATAGTTCTATATATAATTCGTAGAAAATATAACACAATAACATATAGAACATGTTCTGTGATATTAAATCAACAAATCTATGTACGAAACTCGCAATATCTATGTAATGGCTCTTTATAGATATTCTTATCGGACATTTAATGTTAACTGCGACTGTCTGATCTCATTTACATCTTCCGATTGCGTAACTTTCGAAGCGAATAATGTTAAGCTCTATACTCGATGTGTACTCTTACATGGCGGAGGAGACCAGCGCGTTTTATTCATGTCACCCGGTACATTCCACGAGCACACGCTAGAACGAGTAATCTCGTCCGAAACGTGCGTGTCACGGGATCGGTTAATCGTTCGAATTCCGCGCACGCGGCTGCGCGGATGAGTGCGTTTCGCTGTACCGTCGAGCGTGCCGCGATGCTCGGAGTCGCGTCGTGCTCCCTGCAATAAATTCTAACATTTAACCCCGCCGTTATCGCGTTCTCGAGCGCTGCGCTCGAATTTTGCACATCCTGATATAAAATATTGTATAATAAACAATTGCACTCGCATGCATTCGCGTTACACGGAATACGTTCCAAAATTTTATACTGTTACCGTATATATTTAACTCTCGGAATACGTTCCAAAATTTTATACTGTTACCGTATATATTTAACTCTCGGAATACGCTCCAAAATTTTATACTGTTACCGTATATATTTAACTCTCCATATGGTTTCTCCAGTGATCTCTATAGTTTAATCTCTCCTCTATAAAAATTTTATTGAAAAATTTTGCTCTCTTCTCTCAATTTCTTTTCTTCATGTTTATTATTGAATATTGCATAAAATTAGATATAAATTATGGAAATAAATTTTAGTGCGGAGACTCGCAGCGTTCATTACGCCCCCCTCGAATTAATCCTTTCAAGAGAAAGATAAGCTGTCAATTATCTATTTCAAAAAATATACCATTTAAATATCATTATACAGTGTATGACTATCCTCATCCTGGCGACATATATTTTAAAAAACCACAAACACCGGGAAAAAGAGGAGAAGTCTTTTATTGTTAAATTATCTCAAATTACATGGAGAAATTGTCTCAATTTCTTTTATCTCAAAGAGGAAAAGTACAATTTTCTACAAATGTAATAATGAAAAAAGTCATTTTGAAAGGGTTAAAGTCGTCGTGTTGAGCGAGAACGAAAAGGAAAGGAGGACGAAAGGGAGAAATGACTGTGCACAAAAACTACAAAATAGTACACTAGCTTTTGGAATTTCGACCGTGAAGCCATGGTAGTATGGAAAGGGCTGTAGTATGCGAAGACAAAGTTGTCCTACAGTGCATCGCAACGGCAACAAGAGTGGAAGAAAAGCAAAGCGGAACTTTTAATTAGCGAGTTTATCCATTTATTCTACACGCCGCTGAAAAAAAAGGAACAGCCGTACCTTAGATCAGCCAGCCGGACAAAGGTCGAGAAAATAAAAACTTGGGAACGAGTTGCGCTATGTAAGTGGGTGACGGTGTTGGAAAGCGAGGAATAAAACGCGAGGGATGAGAAGGGATAAAGAGAGGGTGAGCTTCGAGAAGAAGGGGTTCTGAAGAGGCGCGGAGGAGATGGCGGGAAATAAACGAGGTGTGGTAGACTGGACCGAGGCTCCCGATCCCACAATGCGCCACAATGGAGCGCCGACGATGGTTTTGCATATGAAAGAGGGCCGAGAATGGAGGGAACGTGGCGCCAAAGGCGGGGGATAGAAAGGGGAGGAATAGGTGTACGTAACGCGATATTATATCGGACTAGGGAGGTTACCCGCTCTCTCGCCCTCACTTTCTCATCCTCGAATCTCTTTACGTCTATCTATCCGTCTGTTCCGTTACCTGCCGCGAGTTCCTTCGCGGTTTCTCCTCCTACATCCTTAAAGGACCACGAAGATCGGCGTAGGAGGAGAGGGCTATAAAGCGAAAGTATCCGGGAAAAAGAAACTGCATTAGGTAAAGAGGGCGTTTTTGCGTTAAAATAGAGGCTCGTTTCCATACGAGGGCATGGCGCGCCCTTCTCTTCATCGTCCCCCTATCATTTTTTTTTCTCCCTGTTTTAAATCCTCTGTCTTCTTCATTGTACTGCAAATTCGCGATTCATTCCTGATCGGGGAAGACATTCGCGATACTTCATATTTTGAATAGGAAAAACGACAGTTTTCGTACAAGATTTTCCTTTTTGGGAGCGCAGGAAAATCGCCCGGCTTTTGAGTTTTGACTTTCGGATGCGCGATTTGGAAGAAGCGACGTATTGTGCCGCGCTTTCGCTTCGTTGTCGTCGCTGGTGCTTACGCGACCTTATCCCGTTCGCGTTGCTATGGATACATTCTCTCGCTTCCAACCCGATTTTGATATCGGGTATTCGCCAGGAGTCTCTGTCACAGGATTCTGTGAAATAAGGACTCTGTGAGAAAACTGTTTCCTAATCGATTTTGTTTGGCAATAACTGCGCGGGATAAATATCTTTTTCCTTCAGTTTCGCGTTTCGACTGCTATTGTCATACTAATATTTTTCGGTTATTTCTTTCCCCCACACATCAACTATATATATTTTTCATAAATTTTAAATTTGATAAAATATTTAATATTTTCTTATCTTCTGTTTATTTTTATTTGCTCCTCTAAAGCATATTCTCTCTATCTCTTTTTATTTTTTAACTTTAATAAGGAACGATCTTAAATCGTATATCGCTCGCGCATGCTTCTAGTGTGCTTCCTCCTCTTTCTTTCGGTCTACAACAATTAATCATCGAATGAATTGACTATAATATGGCATAAATGTTTAAAGAGTTGCGAGCATCTATCGCCCGCTGTGACTTTTCCGCACCCTCTTTTTCGAGAGGGTGGTTTGCCACCTCCGGAAGATCGCTGGGCGCACCGAAAGGGAGAATGGGGTCGCACTTATATATTCCGGCATAATATATTATAAGTGAAGGCACTCACAGGGCCGTCACTACCAAACACTCGCACCCTCTCGCATCCCAGACCATTCCTTCCTCCGGTAACCGTCCCTCTTCATCTCTCCGCGCCTGCCCTCTATACACTCCGCTCGCGGGTTATCGATAAGAACCGCGGAACTCCTTTGTCGGTTGATAGATAGCCTTTCAGAGCGATGCGAGGTCAGATATTCGACATGGTACGGGTTCAATTTCATGCCAATAATATCTGTGCAGAGGGAGACGAATAGGCCAGAGAACAGGGGAGGGGAGGATGAATATTCGCGATACGCCACGCTGCAGTTTCCTCTACCAGAATAGCTTCGACCAGGATGCGAGGCTAAGGATTTATGACTAATACGTGTTAACCGGTCACAATTGCGTTTTCTCTCTCCTTTTTCCCTCCGCCCTTTTCCCTTTCTTCATTAATTCTAATCCGTAAAAAAAATGGGTTTAATTAATGGCGTATATCAGCGGCGAACTGCAATAACCAGTGAGAGTTCAATTTAGCGTTGATGATACGAAGGATCGCGAGCGAAAACGCGGTAACCCACATTCGGAATAGTCACGATAGTTACTTCGGAAGTAATATAACTTGCAGAACATTTACGGGAGCGTGAAGAACCTCTGAATTATATCAATACGGGAGAGAGGAATACGAACGAAATATATTTCTTTGGTTGACGGTTATTTCCATCCTTTTACTATTTTTATACCTAATATGAAGCTCGCTCGAGTTTGATGTAAACATAATGTTACATCCTGTGAGAGCTGAACTTTGGTACTAAACCGTTATCTTTCGCGACCGTTATCTATCTTTATTTTTCTGAAACGTTCTGTGGGTTATCGTGCTCTTGCTCGCGGAATTCTTCATATTTACACAGCGGCAGACCATCGTGGCGCGCAACGGTACAGTTTTCTTGTCGAGCTATGCGACGGAAAAGCCGAAGCAGACTTTGCTATAAAGAGAAGATTCTTTTGTAGAATATACTTATGGCTTCTGATGCCTGCCTTCGAGATGATGTATACGAATATTTCATTCATTCGCGAACAGAATGCGCGCGTGTCGTATTTATATCTCTCATTCTACGCACAGTCTGGCAGAGGTACGTCATCGGGTTCATATTTGAATCGACAGGAAGCTTAAGATTGTACTTGCGAATATTTTAGGAGTAACCGATATATAGAGAAAATCAAAAGAAGAAGGTAGGAAAGTGCTTTAGGTTAATAGGAGGTTTGACATTTCCTCCACATTTCTATACACCGGCATACAGAGCAATTTTCGAACTGTGCTTAGTAATTAACTTTTTCAGTATTTGTGTCTAGCGCAATTAAAACCAAACAAATGTCATTTATGTTTACATATTTTATATCAAGAAACGGATTTTCATCTTAATTGAATCAAAAAAGAAATTGTATGCCAAATCTGATACTGAAAGAGTTGATTAAAGTATAAGAGAGCGAAAACTAGCGAAAAAATCTAGCACGATAGGCGAAATATTTCACGAGATAGACGCTGATTAGATTGCGACGAAGAATACGTGAGAAAGGAATCGTTAATTAACGAGTTACGCATAGCGATGAGATTAGGCAGGCTTTGACAAATTCCGAATCAGCATAAAAAAATTCCGCTGTCTCTAAGAAATGGGTTTGTGAGGCCAGGTGGCATGGATCAAAGCGGACACCAAGGCGATCCTGGCGATTCACGAACACGTGATCACGAACAACGCTCGTCTGTCGGTGACCCACAGCGACTTCAACACGTGGACGTTAAGCATTCGCGCAGCACGTCGAGAAGATCGCGGGATTTATATGTGCCAGGTCAACACGGACCCTATGAAGAGCCAGGTACGCAATATCCGCCCTGTATAAGAAAAGCAACCGTTGCAAAGTTTATTTTGTAAAAGAGAATAAAAATTTCATAAATCTCTTTAAGACTAACGTACTGCAAGTATAAAAAAAATAAATATTAATAATTCATAATTATCACGTAATTATCGAGTAAAATTAGAGAATTTCTATAAATTTCGCAAAAGTTACTTCAATTTCATTAATTCTAATTACGATTCCAGACTCGAAGTTTTCCGCTTTAGTTCGATCCGTGCTTTCTTTGCATATTTTGTGACACTATATATTTCCTTTTTGTCATCTGCACACGCACATGTTATAATTTATTATCTTCATGCATTTGCAGAGCGCGTTTTTGGAGGTGGTAATACCGCCAGACATAATCTCGGAAGAGACTTCGAACGACATGATGGTACCCGAGGGAGGTTCCGCAAAGCTGGTGTGCAAAGCGCGCGGTTATCCCAAGCCTGACATCGTGTGGAAACGAGAAGACGGCACCGAAATCATTTCGCGGACCGGCCTTTCCGGCGGCAAGACAAAAAGTAAGGGACTCCAAGTTTTATTTCGCGCCAGTCGGTTTCTCTCTTCTCTCTTGGGAACGATATGCAATATTCTCCGAACAGATTTTTTACTGAAAGCGCAATTGTCGACTCAATTAAAATTGATCCCGTCGGAATAGTCCGTATTCGTCACGAATGACGGAATTTAATCGGCGGCCATCGTTTACATCGATAATATATTTAAATCACTCCTTTTTAAACTTTTTACAAAATAATCATAATCTTATTATAAATCTTAATATAAATCTTATTTGAGAAACGGCTTTTCATCTTTGATATGACATTGACGTCTTATTTTTAATTCACAATTCAAAGAAAATGTTGAAATACGTAAATACTTAGTTAATATATTCCCATTTTCTTCTCGAAATTAGTTCCAATCATAAATCATATTTAGGGCAGCAAATTTACTCTTGCAATCGAAACTTGTCACTTCTAAAATAAATTAAATTGAAAATAGATTTAATTTTTGAAATTTATTTTAATTTGATAACGATGAATTTCCACGTGGATATTTCTGCGTCTGTGTGTATATATGAATTTAAACTGTTAAGCCGATCAGGTATTAACGTTGTACACTTTGATTACGTGTAACGAGCTAACTTCTGAAACCATTCCTTGCGCTTGCATATTGCAGTACCTAGTGCAGGAGGCGAAACGCTGACTTTGTCGAAAGTAACGAGGGGCGAGATGGGCGCCTACCTGTGCATCGCCAGCAACGGAGTTCCTCCATCAGTCAGCAAACGAATGATGCTGCACGTGCATTGTAAGTAATATACATATCTATTATTCTAACAAACACACGCGGATTCGCCGTATGCCACGAAGGATATTTTTTCGTACCACAAATGTTTCGACATCTTTCGTCAATAATTTTTGCAGAAAAATACGAATAACGCCGAAGCAAAATTTGCTAAAACTTTCAAATGTTACAAACGCTATTAAGTGAAAAATAACAGAGGGGCCGCGCAATTTCTCGCGATAACTCAGCACAAAGGGTACATTAAAATTTATAAAGTAAACATTGCGGACGCTTTGTAACAAATTACAAAGCAAGCTGTATAAAAAAATCTCGCGCAAGCTTTACAGATTAAAATTTATAAATCTACAGCTGTGTTCAATAAAGTCATATGTATGTTTCATGAAATACCTAGCACGAGCTTTCAACTAATCTTTAATTAATATGCTCACCCATTTACAACTGACTTTTATCTCTTACAGAATGTTCTATTCACCAAAAAGAGAAACGCATAAATATATGTAAATATTGGATATGTAAAACATTTTATGATAAATGATGATAAAAACCGTTACGGCAATGTTTTTACAGAATATTTTAACAAGTATTTATTAATTATATATTATTCCTATGATTATTAATTTATTTCAAATAAAATAAATTTTACATTAAATCTGAATAATAATCAAGTATCTCATAAAATAAACAATATGAGTTATTTACAAAAGCAATCTTTTAAAACTTGATAAATTTGTACCACCATTGAAAGCTCTCGTTAATGCTAGTGACTAATCGTGCGTCAATCCGCGAAAGACGGTCGTAAGACAGAAATAGGACGAGCGTGTTCGCGAATAGTAGTCGAGATTCCTTTTTTTACTGGCTGTATAGCGTCACAATTTCTCGTGCTCCAGAATGTTTCCTCGAGCAATCGTCCGAGAGGTGTAAATCCCGCGAACTGCCGGCAGTAGCCTTATCCGCGCGAGACATACTTCTCGGTATAAAACGAGAGGCGTCTTGAAGGGGGGGAATATAAGGCGTCGCAGCAACGACGAAGAAAAGCGTCGGTTGTAGCCGACGAGATAGCCATCGTCACCTTCTCTTGCATAATTTCACTGTAGCAAAGGCAGGAGGGACCGAGGGTCTTTCTTTCGTAAAAAGGGAGCCGAGACGGGGAATGACGAGGACCATGGCTGAGAATGGGAAAGGGAGGAAAAAAGACCAAAGAGTAAAATACTGCTTAAATAAAAGCGCGTGACGGCGACAAGAGTGAAGGAAAGACTTTACAGGATGATGGAGAGTGTCGGAAAGGGGAGCAAGATAATAAAATTACACTTGCGACGATGGTACAACACATCCGCATTTATACTCCCGTCGTAAAAGAGAGACGGTTAGCGAGAAGACGATGCGCACAATAAGACTACATTCGGATTGCGCGAAGAAGGTAAATAAAGATACTTGCGAAAACGTCCCTGTATTAAAGGAATGTTGTAAACTTAATTTCTCGAAGATCTCATTATGGGATCGGTTTGGATTTGGTTATCTATCCTTCATATTATAGAAGTTACTTTTTTAAGAGATAAAAAAAACCAAGTACAATATCTCAGAAAATAAAATAAAAATAAATAAATATATATATTTCTCGTGAAGTTTGTAACAAAATAAAATCCAAGTTCTCCGTATTTAAGGAAAATTTTATCGCAATAATAACGATGATATGACAACACGGAACATTTATATAATTACATGTAAAATCAGAATAACTATTGTAATTGCACCGGTGCGATTGCTCCAATTTGCTGCGATTGCAGCAGTCAATAATCAAGTAGAGTTAAACCTGAGAATTTTATATAAACGAGAAATTGGATTTTAAAATGAATTCTCATACATCAAGAAACTGTATACTCGTTAAAAGAACGTAAAAGAGAGACGAGCACAGCAAGAAGTAGCTTCATTGCGGGGGAAGCGTGGTGTGACGATAGCGAGTTAAGTCGCGCGGTTACGACCGACTCGACCGTATCTTAAATCCTAGTGAGGGGAGGTAATTTTCTTCGTCGGAAATTGGATGTACCTATGTACGTTACGTATACGTTCGCTGTGCACGATCTCGCACCTGCCCTCAGGCATCCCGCGATAAGATCGCGCGCGGGATAATCGAGTTTCATTGAAATACGTCATAGATGAAGCCGCGAGCTATTGCCGCGAAATTCGCGCGACCAGCATGGCCCATGGTATTGTACAACACCCATGGGTATTGTAGGTAACGCAAACGGGTGGCAGTTCATTCGGGGATACGGAACTGCCCGTGGCAGACGGCCGATTGCTTCAAACGATCGCGTGATACGAACGCCAAAACGCCCAAGTTCCTTTGAAAGCGCGGAAGAATGCTTGGGAATCATCGGCGAATGCCGTTCGCGTGCGATTACGCGATCGCAACTTTGTCGACATATCAATGCAAATACTTTCAATGTCTGATAATTTTTGTGTCTCTGAAATATTGTTTTTATCCTGTTTTATTTATCTTGATACTTTAAATAAAATTTTGTGTTATTAATTATAAAATTCTGATCGTGAGTCTGATATTTTATAGAAATATAATTGAGTTACTTTGCTTATAAAATATAAATCTCTTATCGCAGCCACCGTCGAAACGTATTGATATCAATATTAATCATAAATGGTTATAGTATATTAATAATTTCAGAATAAGTAAAATTGTACCCGCTCGTCATCGGCATCCACGCGACGACAGAATGAAAGTTCCTTCCTAGTTAAGGACTCGGAAAAGAGAGACCGCGCCCTGATCTAATCATTGCAAGATGTGACAAGCTGAACTTTACTCGGAAACTTTAAACACCCCGCCGTCCGTTCCGGTTTTAACTTAGTCCCAACATTTTAACTTCTCCGTTACATCTCCCGCGACTTTCTCTCTCTCCCGTTTGCAACTTTTCCACGGAACTCGGACGCGTAATTACGCGTTAGATAAATATCATTGTACACGGGAGGACGGGACCACTGAGAAAAGCGACGCGACATGCCGCAACACAATACCGGAAATAACGTAACGCCGCGGAGTCTCGACACTGTGGTCTTAACACCGGCTCTTAACAAAGAACCATTACGCCGGAGCAGTACACGGCGCCAGCGCCATAGAAAAGGATCGAGCGTTATCTTATCACCGCAGAAATATCGGGCTTTGGGTCCTTTGCGCGCCCGCAAAGGCGAGAGAAAATCTTCTATCGCGGATCGCGTGAGTTTCCATCCACCCGAAGCCGTACACGAGCTAAGTTGCCGCTCTGGTTGACCCGGAAATACAATAACAAGCCTCTCTAACGTTTGTAAGTTGACTTTATGTCGGGCCGCTATTGGCTCCTTTTAAGTAGACTTAATATCGCCACCGTTACTATCTCGGGATTACACACATGTATTGCCAGCGTGTATTTCCGTTATAATGATAAAAATATCGTTTACGCGGATTGCGATAAATTGAACTTGGACAATTTTATATTACTCGTATTATAATATAATATAATACTTATCTAATTCCCTGTAATTAATAATGTACTTAAGTAAGTAGCAGCCGGCTTTTTGCATGCTAAAAATAAACTCCTGTAATTTTTGCTGCTCATTAAAATACTGGATCAGAGAAAATGCGGTATAGCGTATGATAAATTAAGAGCTATTAATTAAACAACTCAACTTTACTTTGTCATCAAATATCTAATTTTTCTCTCTTGAAAAGTGACACAGATTTTACTTTAGCTTGACAGCAAAGATTTACCGCAGTGAATATTACTTTTTAAGCATCATTCAACTCAATCGTTGCGAATCGATGTGGGAACTATCTATTTAGAGAGGATTTTGCGTGATATCGAGAATCGCGCGTTGCGTAATGCATTAAATTATTACGCCGCATTAAATTGTTACACCGCATTAGATTGGAGTATGAACGCGACGAATGCAATTTCACGCCACAGACCGCATTATAAGCGCTTTGAGAGCCGCTCGCTTCGCTTAATTAGCGAAGGCGCTGAAAGAAATTAGCCTGTGCCATACTTATTTGCAAGCTCGATTGTGCTTCGACCCTCTGTTTCGGTCCTTCGCCTCAGATCGATCGGCCGTCCATTTTGCAGCACAGATATTGCATCCGCGAACTTATTTGATTGATGCTCGAATAGTTTATTTTGACATAGCTATATTTATCGATGATACCGCATCGTGAACTTGCACACTCTGCATACGTAAACAGGATACTCTCAAAAATATTCTTCGCTAAATATATTCCGCAGTCTGTGCCGATATATAAATCTATATCACATAAATCTTCGAAATTCTTAAAAGTATGAATATATGATAAAGGATACTTGACAAACTAATTTTTCTTTAAAGAACAGAAATTTAATTTAGCGCTGAAATCAGCACATTGAAAAGATCTCATTTATATTTTCATTTCTTTTTCATTGGAAAGAAAAAGTTCAGTAAACTCAAAGAATCTATGAAAGTAATTCTGAGACATTTATAACAATTTAAAGAATCTAATAAGCAAGAGCCATATTTATCACAGGAGACTATCGATTGTATGTATCGAGGACTTCGATATGTTTTTATTGTTAGGTGTATTTTTTTTATGTCGGGTGACGTGTTTATCAATAAACAGTTGGCACGCAGAATGCACAGGGAGAATTTGCATCTCGTGCAATTGCTTGGTGGCGAAATGTCCAACGCCGACATGTCGAAACGTATTTGCGTTTCGCCGAGTTTCGAGTCCGCGGGCTCATTCACAATTAAGAGTAATGTCGAGCGATCTCGCTGTTTGTTATCCGAACAAACGCGTCGCCTATCGTCACGTACCAGGCTAAACGTTACACGAAGAATTCCCAGCGCGAATATTCATCACTATATACACCGCGTGGCGCGAAATCAGTGCTGTTGCGGACGGATCGAAAGTTTGCGCGTAAATCTGCCGGAGAATCACGCGACGGATTTGCGAAACACGTCCGGCAAATCGAAACAATTAAAACACACTCTCTCTCTTTCCCCAGTCGCGGCCAGAAGGGATTCATAAATCAATTCTCGCGATATAACGCGCGGCTGTGCTTAGGGGAGAAAACGTGATTCAATTCGGCGCATAATTGTTTGCCCGGAATTGCCGAGAATCCGCGCGTTCGAATTAACGCGCGAAGTGCTTCGTTGTTGTGTTTCGCGTTTTGATAATTCACCCCGTACTTTCTCTCCGTTCATCCGCGTTTTATGTGGTATAACGGACGCGCGCCGATAATTGCTAATTATTCGTAATCACCTCGCGATTGTTAATATCGCGATCGTATCCGGATTTCTGTCTGGCGAAATCGTTCCTTTTTAACGTGCGAAACAACTTTTCTGTGAAAATCGCAACATCGAAATTACCAGATTTTTATACCAGGATGTCGATATATCTGACTTATGGCTATCCTGCCGTCCGACGCTCTTGTATATTCCCTTTTCTCATATAAAAGTGTCGTCTCGGTGCTGCGCTGGGATCTTCGGTGTGCACAAGCGCGGCGCGAACGCATATATTTCCCAAGCGGCGCTCGAGATAAAGAGTCGGCCAAAGACTCAACGAAGAAACGGCCAGTTTATCTCGCGCCATCATCTTAATTTTCTGTTATCACACGTACGTAATATCGTCACCCGCCCCTGTTAGTATTGCCGATCTAATCTTTATTACGAAAGTACGGTCCATCTTATGAAACGTTATCTTTTAATGACGTCGATACAGAATCTTCGTTAGACAAATCTTAGAACTTACTATGAATATAAGATAGTCTATTTTCGGGATTTTTATGCAAATGCATTATTATCTTTATGTCGTCATCCCTGTTTCTCAAGATACCCGGACAGCATAAAAACGTCAAAAGACATCTTAAAGATGTCTAAAAGACGATAAGATGTCTTTAAGTCGTTTTTTAAATACCTTTTAGGGTCATGTGCTGTCTGTGTATTGTATGAAAGAAAATTGAGAGAGAATATATGGATATGCCTGTTCCAGCTATCGTCTCATAAAAAAATGATTCCTCTTTTATACAAAATATATCTACATATATAAAGTTTTTGCGTTTCATCAAATATTTGTACATAAATTTTATTATAAAACGATTTAAATTCACGGTTGACTCATGTTTGTGCAAAACTGATAAAAGAATAACTTTACATTATTTTTTCTCTCTCTCTAGTACATTATTATTTATCATTATTAAACAAATTAATTTTTTTTATCCTGTTTGAATGTAAGCGGTAAGCGATAATAATGCAATAAGAGACTGTATCAATTTCATCATCGACGGCAACTATAATCAGACAATAGGATATGATATTCATGATGTGTAGAGAAATTTCTCTTATATTTGGAATATGTCAGAAATGAGAGAGTTCAATGGGATACAGATTTTCCTAGGAACACAATTTCACGTCGCAGTGGGGCTAAGTAGCCGCTGTAAAACGCACTGTAAGCGCTTTGTGACGACACAACGTTGGCCGAGCTTTGGTCGGAAGAAGTGCTCGGCGCGGTCGCCTGTTAAAACGTAAGCAGCTCACGGAAAGCTGCTTACGATATTCGAAACGAAAGGTAGCGAGACGTTATCAAGAGACAGAGAGAAAGAGAAAGAGAGAGAGAGAGAGTGATAAGGGGGGGAAGGGAGAGACAAAGAGTGCCCGTTTCTGCTCGCTTGCTAAATGACAATCTGTCAGCGTGTTTCATTAGCGTGAGGTGCTCACGCAGTTCACTAATGACGCACTCGCACAAAGGGACCACAATGTAACGGTGAAGTAAGGCGATTGAATTGCGCAAGTAGCGCAATACATTCGTTGTATCCCAAATCTCTGCTATGAAAGAAGGAAAAATATCCTTTGTGGCGTTACGAGCGATGACGTTCAATTAGAGAAATTAGTTCTCGAAGAACCGCACGTACGCGTGCGCGCACAGATAGCGATGGATGTATCGGCAATATTGTTGTCTGAGCTATACCCCTGATCGGGTATATTGCGACTGATCGAGTTGTTATGGATTGCAGTTCACCCGATGGTCCAAGTACCGAACCAGCTGGTCGGAGCTCCGATCGCAACTGACGTCACGTTGGTCTGTCACGTGGAAGCGTCACCTAAGGCCATTAATTACTGGACTCGAGAATCAGGTAATAGAACAGCGCAATCAATACAATTCTTGTTGCTCGATTGCTTTTTACTTGGAGAGTAAATACCTTATCAGTTGATACAGAATTATTTTAAGTATTTTATCAATGAGAATATTATATAACACATCTCATACAATTCTAAATAAAATATTTTCTGTCACTAATAGAAATATGAACCAAAAAGCATGAAATTGTAACTTTGTTTTTTTTGCATATACTTAGCTTATTTCTAATCGCACGATTAAATTTTTTAAATGTGTTTTTGCAGACGAAATGATAATCACCAACAGTAAGTACACGATGTCCGAAATAAAAACATCGGTGTACAGCGTACAGATGCGACTAGTGATCATGAACCTGCAGAAGCACGATCTGGGTGGCTACAAATGCATCTCGAAAAACTCTATCGGCGATGCCGAGGGAAACATTCGGCTTTACGGTGAGTTTCGACAGTTAACACGTTCCAAGGACAAAAAATCTCTCTGCGAGCTAGGAATCTAAAGACTTTCGAAAAAAACTTTATTCAGATGCAAATCATGACTGCACTAATATACTCTCTTTTAAAAGTTTTAATATATTTAGTAAATATTTTTAAAATATTAGTAATTAATATATAAAACAATATCTAAAGGTAGATTTTAGACGCAAAAAAAGATTAGGCAAGAAAGGCAAAAGACGTGAACTTTATTATTGACAATGAGTAACTGTAACCTATATTTGACAACGAAAAGTTGACTTGAAAATATTAAAAGAATCCAACAAAATCGCGAATGATAAATCCTTAATTAAATAAAAGTTAATTTTTTACAAAGAACAGATTGAATTTCATACAGATGCGGATTTGCACATTTAATAAAATATTACGTAAGACTTAAAGTTTTCAAAAGTGAAAGTAAATACTTTTCTATGAAAGGTCGGAAATAGCCCAGGATACTACAGGCGTGTATCTTAGCGCGGTCGCAGCTGCACGTATCTCGGCGGCGAAAAAATATGGCATATCACTGCGACATCGCCGTTTCCATTACACGCGCGATTTAATACGTCGCAATCTCGCAGGAACGATCGACGGCAACGATCGTCTCGCGCATTACGCAACACGATGGTATTTCTCTCGTCGTCCCGTAACGATACGTCGCCGCGGAAATGGCAAACGATTAGATTTACGTATAAAATTAGGTGTTCGCTTGTTTCTGCGTTGTTTGCTCCTATCGCAAAAGGAACATTGAGCAGTTTGCGCGAATGCAATAATAGCATAAGTCCCTCATTTATAAAAGTCGAAATATTTTTATTCATTATTTTTACTATTTCCTCGCCAAGCACATGTAATTTACTGCGAATTATGTGACAAAGATAAAAGAAAATTTAATAAAAAGACCGCCAAGTGAATCTGAACAGGAATATTTCGCGCTTGTGTAATCTTTTTAACGTCAACTCGTCGTTTTGGTAATCTCAGGAATTTATCTCGAAGAAACCGCACGCGCGACCATCACCTACAAGAAGATATCGGTATTTGTAAAATTAAGTTCCTTCTCGAGTTTTATTATTTAAGATATCGGAGGGACCGATGCCGGGAGACAGATCGGAATTTCCGCAGTTTCTTAGCCATGTCTCCCCGTCGTAACCATAAGTTATTTTACGATGCAGATAATATTGTACTCTCTGTATAATATTTATGGAATTCTCGCTTCCATTGTGTGTCCGCGAAATACCATCACCGACCGCTGGCGTGATCTATGAAATACTTGAGTCAGTAATCTTAAAAATATATTTATATATACGATATATCGGTTAAAATATGATTACGAATCTACTTTCTTTCTCTCTCTCTCTCTCTCTCTCTCTTCCCGAGAACTGACCATCTTTCACATTCTTTCTGGGCTTAAATTGTCATTATATAATATTAACTTTACACTCTATAAATATCACGTAGCAAACCAAATCGCAAGATATCATAAAATTTCTTCACAGATAATAATAATAATTAATGATTAATTAATTAGTTGATGATTACATTAAAATTTACAAATTAGAAGAGATAATCTCGAAAAAGAGCGCAATCACAAGATCTTCAAATTTTACTAAAAATTGTTATCAATATTACTTTTATTCTTTTCTAGGATTCATAAAATTTATATTATATCTTGTTATATAAACTAATAGCGAACAAAAAAGATAAATATTAGAACGGTCGAAGTTCGAATAACACGGCGATATCTCGTGCATCGCGGTGGATGATGCTACGAACGTAATAAGTCGTCATAAGTGGTGCCTCATAATTCCTCACGTTGATTGAACGTTACGATCCATTTACGACGTGTATGCTGACACCTCTTTACAACCGAAAAACGAACGAAAAAAAAGCACATTTTTCGCGGACGACGCGATTCTCTCGCCGGTATGTCATCAGCCGTAAGTGCGCTCATAACTTCCCGCTTATTTTCCCGTGATGTGCATCCTTATTTTTTCACAGTCTATTTATCGGATTCCATCACATAATTTTCCACTTTATAGCGCAAGAAAAAACTCAGCGAAGCTGCGAGCGCGCTACGAAGCTGCACTTGGTATAGCACAGCGACCAAATGTAATCAATTCATTCATTTATGCGTCAGAATGTTCTGCAACTTTTGATCCATAATTTGTGATTGACTGAATTACGAAAAATGTTTTATTAAATTGCAAAAATTGAAGCAAACACGGTTTGGAAAACAAAGACAAGAACGCACATTAAAAATTCGATCTAAATTAAGTAGTATGTTTCTAGTAATCTCTAAAACTAATTGTCACATGAATCCATGCAAAATTTCGTTTTTAGGAAAGTGACGGTTTAATTTTGTCGCAATATTAAACGAAATTATATTTTTATGACATTGTTTAATGACATATGCCAGATTTGATCGCCATTGATATACGTCGCGGATTATAAATAATATATGATATAGAAAATCGATAAAATGATGTACTTAATAAATGTGACAGATATGATTCATTACACTCGATCTCGTGCTTTTAAATAAACGATGAATAGATATTGATCGAATGACCGTAATATTGCAATACAGTACGTACTCACAAAATTATTCTCTGTTTTTGGCATTAATGTTGATTATTCACAAAGAACGCGATACGTAATATGCGCTTTACTACTTTATGGTCTCATTCAATAAAAAGTTTAATGCACGTGTAATTTTCATTGCTTAATATTTTCGAAAACATATTGCAATACATTGCGTATTCCTAAAATAATAAAATAAACAATATCTCGGCATCTTTTTTTACGATTTAATTAGCATCCTTGCAGAGAGCGCAACTTTTATGTATGATAATCCGTCTAAAAGTTATTTTACCAATATAAAAAAGCAATATTATATTGAGAAATTCATATAACTCGACCAATACTAGCAAATAAATTAAACGGGCGAAGTTGGAAGAATATTTTTTAGGGAGACGTATCTCTTGGTTTGAGATTACAAGATTCCCTTGATCATCCTCCAACCATACCGTGAATAAATAGGCGAGAAAAATTAAAGCAGTCGCCCGGCAAACGAAAGACGCAGGTTCGATTCCTGCTTCAGCGACTTTTCGGACCTATATTTTTCTCGCCTATTTATTCACGGTATGGTTGGAGGATGATCAAGGGAATCTTGTAATCTCAAACCAAGAGATACGTCTCCCTAAAAAATATTCTTCCAACTTCGCCCGTTTAATTTATTTGCTAGTATTGGTCGAGTTATATGAATTTCTCTATTTGAATTTATTTGACTAGCGATAAAAAATTACCAATTAGTTAATATTATATTGCTTTATCATCACATTACATGTCATTGGCTTTGCACGCATCCAACATATTATTGCAGCAAACACTCTGTACGTCGTATGATCAGAGCAAAATTTCCGGCGAGTTATCAACGAAAGGCGCGCATAAAATTACGGATTCTCACACACGGCTGTACAATCTCAATCTGCATCCTTGCGTCCGTGCGTCAGAATACTTCAACACAAGTCATTAATGCATCAGAGAGACTCGAGGAGAGAACGGAAAGATGAATTGCGCTATTGTTTATCTCGAAAAAATAATGACGCATATGCAAAATTACCGTCGCGATACTTTTTACGTAAGAAAGGTCTCGTCTTCGGTTTATCTTTATCACTTAATCGTAGCACGGATAAAACGACGTAACAAGTGGGACAAAGCCGGGTCCGATATTCGCGAGTTAACTACCCCCGCGGCTTGTGAGCGTGCAACCCTAATGATGGCAATTTTATCGCGCTGTCGTGTAAAGGGCGGACGAGGAAGCGCGATGTTATCCCGGCATGCTCGAGCTTCTCGTTGAAGTCACGCAATCAGATAAGCTCGAAGGATTAACCGTTAAACCGCCGGTGTAAACGGGACGCGAAGAGCAGGATAAAAAGATCGCGCACTCGCCCACGTCGGGAGGGGGGGTGGGTGGCGGGGAAAAGGGGGAGGAGAAGGGATTCGATAGATTTAAGGGTGCTACGATGAAAGCGAGAATCGGAAGGCTACGTAGGAGAACGTAGGAGAGCGGCAATGTTGGCGCGTCATGTCGAGGATCGAAAGTCCGCGAAACAATATCTGAGCTTTCCATTCACCCCTTGCCTGTTCTTCCCCTTTCTCCTCCTCTCCTCTTTTCTATCCGCACCGTGCCGGTTTTTCATGTCCTCTTTTCCACCGCTCTTCCGGGGATGTTCTTGTCACAGATTGCGCGCGGTCGGGATTATGGATTTACCTTGATAAATGGCGACTCGATATCGGAGTCGCGGCGTATCTCCGGCATGAAGATCGCGTTGCTTTAAATTATAAGAGAGTCTACGGATTGTGATTTCTCCCGCGATATTATATAGGAGAATTTCCAATATTTCAAACTCGCTTATCGTTTAGTGTTTCACAATTTAAAAGAGATTCATAAAAGATACGTCTATATTAATTAATTGACATTACATTTACAACATTTAAATTTGACAGTGATATAAAAAAATATATAATAAAAAGAATTGTATTTAATAATTTGACGTCTAGACGTCTAGACGTCTAATAATTTGAGAAATTAAATCTATGCGCAGTTCTTAATCATATTTTGTTACAGTTCTAGAACTTCCACGAAAGAAATTAAAAAATAATACCTTTGCCTTGTATGGAAAAGAAAATTATCTAAAAATAATATATCTTTAAATTAAAAATAATATATTTGCCTCATTTAGAAAAGAAAAGCGATATTATCGGGGAAGTATTAATGCTAGTGAGCAATTTTGAAAAATGGTCAGAACTTTCAACAAGAGCATCACTTGTGTTTCCAATAATGATTCCTTCTAAAACAAGCAAAGTATAAGTTGCGCGCCGTCAAAAAAGCGCTGCGGAACAATAGTGAAGATCATCGGGGCGTCACGTCGCCGGTTAAAAGACCGTGAAACAATATCTAACGTGGCCGCCATCCCGCCGTTATCTCTCTTCTTGCTCTCCGCCATCCCGACCTCGCGTACTCCCGTGTCTCGTATTAGTTATCGTTTATCAGCCAGCCAGACAAAACGCGCCGCCCGGAATTGGGTGAGCCATCTGTTGCCAGACATCGATAAAAGTCTGCCAAGTGTTATCAGTGCTAAACTGCTATTTCGACGGGCTGCCGCACGCGCACCACACTCTTCTACTTCTTCTTATAGTTCTTCTAACCACCGGTCTACCGCAGCCTGTCTCTTCGTTTGAAACAGCTGTATACGGGGTGTCGCAGGCTTAGCGAGACAAATTTTTATTTTTGAAGGAATTGTCTGACGATCACGAAATCAGCTTTCAGCGAATAAAAATTTTCAGAGGAACGTAATTACGGAAATGTTTCACATCGCGAGTAAAAAGGCTTTGCACAACTTCAAATTCGAGGGTAATAAATGTGAGTTTTTTTTATGCGAGTCAAAGGTGAAATTTTTGCATGGAGAATTTACATCGTACTCAACGTATGAATTAAATTCATTAGCAATATTGCTAAGTGGAGTTGACCGAGCAAAAGCAAAATTAGGATGGAAATTGCGTCTCGCTGCAGGATTCGAGCGCTCCGTAATAAGTAGCAATAGCTAGCAGAGAGGTACCTAATTCAATGTCATTGAAACACGATCTTGTCAATTAGCCCTGTGATTTTGGTATTTAGTAGCTTCGTCGAAGCTATATAATCAACATAGGGGTTAAACGTTCTAATGTTACGCGAGTTCGGTTACGCTAATATAATTCCATTCAGATAATGGGGAATGCGTTAACATTTAACATTTAATCAAATCTCATTAATTATATCGTAATTGAACATATATCGAAACGTTTTTCAGTCAAAATGTATTTTTTTTTTTGCAAGGATGAAATATAATCCAAAAGCGCGATATATCTGTAGGAAAAATTATTGAAAGCAATAATTATGGAGCTCTCAATAATGCTCGGTGTAGAATTTAATCACGTTGCGAGACAAGTATGTCTGACCTGCAGAGTGTATCGAATCAGTACAGAAAATTAGAGTTGGCTATACATTTCTTAAAGAGCGAAACGTACCGATTGATCCTAACATGAGAAAGATAACACGGGATGCTTCATATCGTTGCCCCTCTTTCCTTTTCCCGCAACTTCGCGTTACACGCTATCACGTATCGACTTGCTCATCATTCGCTCGTTGAATTTCAATGTAACGTGCCGCGAATTTTTAGTACTGTTGAAAAATACACGATAGATGTCAAAGAGAAAGTTACACTCACGCGAGAAGATCGTGTCATAAATGCAAAATATAAAAATCTCACCTTGAAAAAAGATTTTTTAAAAGCAAAAAAAAAGAAAATAAATTATTTTTTTTCCATTTTGCACGCAACAAACTGCACCGCGATACAAATTCCAAAAAGTAAATCTCACTTTACTTTTATTCACCTCGCGTGTATCGGGTGACGTGAAGCGTAAAAACATCGCGCGATACCCTCCATCTAGGTTCTGCACGTGCGAAAAAAAATGATATCTACTCGCACGCGTATCGCCGACTACTGGTTGGCCACAGTTTCGACGATCGTGCCCTGAATTCAATAACGACGTAACTGCAAGCTCTCATTACGCGGCATAAGTATCGATAACTCCAACGTTTTCCAAATCGATTCGATAACTTGTTATAAAAATCACGGTTTAATTCTCACGTTCACATAACTGTCTCTAAATGTAGCGACTTGTCTAGGCATTGAAGATTTAAAAACAAAAATGAGAAAGACAACCTTAAAGGAAATGTCTAAACAGAATCCAAGTATAAATGTTCAGTTCTTCTTAAACAGTACAGTGAATTTTAAAATAATATATTTTAAAATGCTAATGTGTGTGTGTGTGTGTGTGAGACTTCACAAGAAACATAAGCACTCAAAAAAATGCTGATGCTACTTTTCCACCTTTATCATGTTATAGACATGGAGCTGCCTAAGCATTCCAAAAAGACCGGTGACCGGCGATCGGAGGATGATGCGGGCGATTCGATCGGCGATCGTGATCACAGACTGAATCACGTGCATCAGGGTCCATTAAGGGAAACGGGATCCACCCTAGAACCGGCTTTCGACGCGGACGACAATTCGGCATCCGCTACGTCGAGAGAGAACGCGTCGCCTATGACCATCGCCGTCATCCTAATCGCGCTGCATCATCTGCTCGCTTCGACGTAAGATAGACGGAATTTATCCTTAAACACACCCAAAATACGTTTATTACGAGCTCGATTCTCTAGCTTTAACTCCAAGAGAGATTGCGCGAGATAGCGGCAAAATAATCCGATCGAGTCGCGTTCTCGGCGATCCATGCTTGCCGTCGATCGAATTTTGATATCGAAACTTCGTTGATACGTAACAATTGTCATAATATCTTATACGAAAGTGATTACTATGCGCCACGTTGCTGAAGGGTGCTAATATGTTTGAAATATAAGAACATTTATCGAATCAATGAGTAAAAAATTGCGAAGCAAAAACTTTCACATTATTATTATCAGAAGCAGTATACTTTATATTTTTAAATATATTTCTCCACAACGATAATATATTAAAATATATTGAGTACAAAGTATTTGAGAAATATAGCGGATTTATTTTTCTGTGGAAATTTTAGAAGATGAATTATGATATAAAGTTGATTATTATTTTAACCAAATGTAACGGCTTTTTACCGGGCAATTTTCTCCTAATAGAAATAATTACGTTTTTATTATTTATTTCATTTGCGGCATAAAATGACGGATTAAAATTACAATTGTGGCGAATTCGAAGTCTCTATCAACGTCAATTCTATGCGATAATTAAACACCTGCCGGCTCGCATTTTGATAATAAAAGGATATTTCATAAAATTTTATTTTGAAACGCGAGAATAGACGATAATAATAATGTCCGCATATATAGAAATAGAAACAGAAACTTGGAGGCCAAGAAACACCGAATTAACAAACGATATGTTAAATCAAATCATACATAACTCATATATAAAAATAGTATGCCACACTTGTGAGACAGAACGTCAGTTCAAAAGCTCGATATAAAAGTACAATATGGATGACTTTTATACCTTTGATTGTTGGAGATATTTTTGGTTGAAGAGATATTTTAGCTATCTTCATTTCTTGAAGATATTTATAAAATGTTAATGTTCTCGCTATTTTATCTTTTATTTAAAAAGCAGTAAACAAATTCGCGCATTCTTTCTTTGTGAAAATACAATTGCATCTCTATTGATGAATAGTATTAATTTATTAATAGATAATTTTTATGCCAAATATAATTGGTTTATTAAAGATTACTTACATTATTATGATCGCGAATTAGTCTTTTGGCACGGAGTATTATCATATTTTATTTCGAGAGCAATTTTCAGAAACCCATTTCAGTTTTAATTCATAGGCGATGCCTTTAATATAAAAGCTGTCCATATATCTCGTGTCGCATCGATCCAACGTAGCCGCTCTTCCACTTAACGCCCGTGTAAATTAACAATCTAACGAATATCGACGAAACGTTAACGGCACACCGAAGATTGTGAAATTTTGCTCGCTTCGTCATCGCGGGCTACGGTTACCGTGATTGTCCGTTTGCGGCTTAACGAGATATCTCGTTAGTAGCCGCATCTCGCCATACATCACCCTCCCAATGACATAATTATAAAACCGCCGGAGTTTTTTAGCTCGCATCCGAAACGTCAGATCAGAGAGTGAGCGAGGCGGTTTTACACGCGGAATCAATTACGCGAACGTCGTTCACGTCGAGTCGCTACCGACGCCGGAGGAAATACTCCCGATAGCGACTGCCGCGCGAGAAATCGCGCATGTTTAATTAACGCGCGAATTCCCATCGAGCGAATTCGCATTAGCCGCGATCAAGTGGAACGAGCTGCTGCAGTATCGGTGTCTAATCCAGAGACGATTTTACTTACACGATCGAGAGCGAAGCGAAGTGCCGGGCTTTCCGCTCGTGCGTGCGTGACGCACGCAATTTCGCAATACGTATCGCTTCGTATCCTGGGAAATTCAATTTCGAATTGCATTTCTCTAAATTGAGATCAGACAAACGAGAATTCCTACCCTTGATACATTTTGATCAAATTAGTATATTTTCGCAATTTCGGCTGTCTAAAAGATGCTGAGACATCTCTGAATTATAAAAAAGATATGTCGCTCTTACTTTTATATTTTGCATAATAATATCTATATTCGGTGCTTTTCTAGAGAAAAAGATATTAGCGTATCTGACGGGACGGTAATTGAAAATTTTCTCATTAACATATTTACATCGCGCGAGCAATCGTACCAAAATATTTTTGCCGACAACTTTGTTATTGAATACGTATCAGTCGATTCGTACGGTGGAAATGTTTCTTTTTCTGATATTCCGACATTATTCAGATAGTTACGTTAAACTTCTAATTTCTTCAACATGCAGCATAGATGTTTCGTTTAATGTTTGATTCATCTGTGCTTTGAAAATATAACATCTTACATTTCTAGACCGATACATGCGTATCGATCTGGAATATCCTATCAAGCTCGAGAAGACCCACGATCGCTTTTTCCATTCTTATATCGCGAAAAAAATTTCATAGTGAAGAAATATCGATATGTGCTTCGTACAAAAAGTAGAAAATAGAATTTTTTAAATAAAACAGTGCTTTGTGTGTAAATAGCCAACTGCCGAATTTTCTGTCAGAGAATTCAAATCTCGAGTTATAAATATTCAGCTAACATCACAAGAATCCTTCGCACGTGGAAAAATGCGCAAAATAACAGTAATAAATTAACTTGCTGTCACTTTGTACCAATATTAAATATGAATATTATTAAAATTAATCTTTTCTTAGTTTGCAAAAAAATTGCAAACCATTTATATATAAATAAATTCATAATATTACATATTCTTGAAGACATCGTGCTGCTTTCATACACTTTTGTTTTCGGATTAAATTTTTCATATATGTATTTCCTATTAATGTTAAAATTAATTTGTGATATTTGTGGCTCACATACGTACGCGCAATATTTCGGAAAATCTCGTGGTTCGTTGAAAACGCGACGACTCGGTAAACGAATTTTGATACATAATTTTGACTCAGTGACGACGAGGCGCGCAGATGAAAGCAAAAGTGAGAGATAATTGCTTGTCCCGATTAGAGAAACGTGCCAAATGTTCGGCTTCGTTATTCTTTCTTTATTTAAGAATTTCATTCATCAGTTTATTCAAGATGACATCAATATCGACGTTTCAAGGGTCCACATCGCTTTTTTCAAGCTTCCGAGTCCAATATTAGATATCCGCGCGTTGTTATGCCATTTAGACGGCTTTTCTATAAACGGCACCAAGTGTCGACAGTTTTGAGTTGAGAATATTTGCGAATAATTCTCATATCTTAGAAATGTTTATATAAAAATAACAAAACAAAAAAAAGATCTACCCATCTTTCTGTATAAATGTATATACATATCTTTGAGTTGGAATATTTATTAACCCATTAATAGTTAAAACTTAAATCTTATAACTGGTTTGTTAAGTAGATTAAGACTCCTATAACTTTACCGTAAATTACTCTTATGGCACAAAATGATATTACATCCTCTAGAGAGAACTTTAGAATCTTATTTCACAGTTTTGTGACATAAAGGCACTCAGGTCCTTTTACATAAAAGTCGTCCATTTAATGGGACAATGAATATTCCTGGTAGACAAAGGATGCGACGCTTTATAATGACAGCACTTTTGCTACCGCTCGTTACGATAGCGTTGTCAATTATGTCATCCGACAGTCACATTGTGAATGGACGATTAACGCGTATCGAGGTTAAATATTTTATACTTATGAAGTACGAAAAGAATGACGCGCAGTCTGCCAGCATATAAAGTGTTTTCGCAGAGATATAATACTGTATAATAAGATATGGCAACTGGCTCGCTCATCAGATCCCTTCTTTACGTGGCATTAAATCTCAAGGTAAGTATTATATTTTTCGTCGTATCATTGATTGTTATAATAAATATAATTACAAAAATTGAAGTTTGCATAGTATCATTATATAATAAAAACTGAATCTTTTTTTTGATGATATGCTTTATCTTTTCTTACGGATATCTCATAATCAGTAGTATATTCTATGCAAGACAATACGAATAGAACGTATAAATTGAAATACGATTAACATTGCAGCGTATCGTCAAGTCAAGTCGTCCGTATGAAAGCTATGCCTAATTTTCTATCCATAATTTATTGGAGTTTTAGTTATTTATTTAATTTATTTATACATTTATATTATATAAACCTGATAAATATAAACCTGACGAATATAAATTCATGATTAATTTAACATTAAAGTCTGAATTAATTCTTATACTATACGGTTACCACATAGTATCGATTACAATGCAAGTCAAATCAAATGTCGCGACATTAGAAACAATTAATGTCATATCGCGAGATTATCGCAAATATCGTATTTAATGCCACGTGAAAATGTGGGTCAAAGTGTCGGTCGCCATCAAGGTTCGCAGGATTGTTTCGTTATTTATTCGCAATTGGGCCTCGTTATAGTCACAATAAGTGGGTGTTCATGCCTGTTTATGTGCGTGCGTGTGCGTGTACATGCGTGAGTGCCGCGCCGTGTGAGAGAGAAAAACATCGCGATGTCTAATTATTATTAATGGAAGCGGGAAAACATCTATGTGTAGATTGTGTAAATTACGGAATAGGGTTTATCAAATTGTTGATCGTAGGTGTGTTTACAAGGATTATATAATATATATAAATATATATATATATATATATATGAATATACATAAATATATGTAAAGCGTAAGAGAGTTGGAAGTAAGAAGAGAAATAAAAATCTCAGATCATAATCGAATCGGCCTTTGTGCATCGCGGCGGATAATGAGTCTTTGTGGCTCCGGAAATTACCGAATTCTGTTGACCTATCATTGTTGATTATTGTTTTGATCATTGTTATAGTTGCCATCGCTTATTAAACATGTATCGACTATCTGTTACCATGTAAATCGTTTCTATCACGAGGAAACAATACGAGACAGTTAAAAAATTATAAAGATCATACGTATAGTGTTACATTGTGTAATATATCAGAGAAAAGACAGCTCGAAAACGCGTCCATTTCGATTCGTAATGATTCATAATGTTAGCTTAAGGCGGTTCGAACGATGCACAAATGGAGAAATTAATATGAACATTAATTTGACTTTAACCATTTACATAATTACATATATCAATATTAAATCTAATATTGTAATTATTGTAATTTAATTTAACAAATTCAAAAAGATCGAAGAGAAGATTTGACAAAAATAATGTCAACTCCTGTGTGACATGTTGTTATAATTAATCAAGTTCTTCATTTGACGCAATTGATACACCTCGATCCATTTTTATACATTATAATCGGTAAAATATCTAACAAAAAAATATGAAAAACTGTTCCATTTCTTAAAACATATTGGAGGATATTTGCACAGTTAAAGAATGGAGATACATGAAGCAAGAAGATGAAGATGCGCGCAAGTTGCATCGCAAATTAACATATCATTTAATGATTCGGGCATGATTTCGTGATGTTTTACTTACATATCGATGAATCTCCGTGCGCTTTGATTGTTCTCACGGATCCTCGATCGCTCCAATTGATCGACGAGCGTCGCGCATATAGAAATACCATACGGGTAAAGGTATCGATACCTGACGCATTTACTCAGTCATTAAAGTAAAAATATCAAATGTCGAGTCAGTTAAGCTAGAAACGCCGGACAATATCGATACCTGGCTATCATTCCGAGACAGTCCACTTCGTATTTGAAACGATGTAAAAAATGTGTTTAGTACGATTGTGAAGTCGAGGCGATGGAAAAATCGCGCGTACCGATCGATTCTGCGGAGGCTCGGTCGCGCCTCTCTTTAAGAACTCTTTAAGAACGAGAGAATTAATCGACGATTCTCGAAAAAAAAAAAAAAACGGCTAGCCTTTAAAAGGGACGATTCGACACTGTCCCTCGCGTACGAGTGGCCTGACCTTAATATATTTTGCACTATGTATACATAGATATACACGGAACGACGCGCAACCTATTCTTCCCATCATACTCCTATTGTGAATAATATCATCTTCGATTATTCCCTCCCCCAACCCGTCTCTCCCGTTCTTCTCAAAGTGAAAAATGTTTAGTAATGGCGCATCGCACACTGTACAATAATCTCACGCGCGTGCAGCATATGTTATATACATACATAATATATATAACAATTAATGATATGCATACCTGTGCGTCGATGTAATTAATTACTGCCCCCCTATCCCCTGTAATACCAAGTATGAAACGCAACTTGTACCAAGCCAAGCCACGACTTATCGGAATATTGTCTCGCCAACACAGAGGTATATACATATTATATTATATATATATATAGTCGAATAAAGAGACGATTAATGTACGTTGTATAGTCATTAACTTCATTTTATATGCTACCCTTCAATTACCAAGTAATTTATCGCAAAAGTTATTTAAAACCTATTATATCGGATAAAAAAGTAAAGATGAAATCCTTGATTAATTCGATCATTTTCCCTAAATATAGGTATATCTGAAATTAGCTAATACGGTAATAATCTAGTTATATTTTTTTGATTTTACGGTATTCGCGACAGATCGATATTGCAAAAGAATTAATATCCCGCACGAGACTGTTGCCCAGGAGATTGATAGAAGTAATCGATATCCCGCGCGAGAGAGAAGCAACGGTATTACTATGTCATTACAAGTACTAGGCAATACGTTCATTACGTTATCGTTGATTACATGACGTTAATCGTGTAGGGAATAAATAATCCGTAGTCGTCAAGGGATCCATTTACCAGTCGATCAAAATTCCGTAGCGCGTGGACGCGTACATATACATCGACAATATATATCGACGCGGTAGTCATATAAAGTAGTGTATATGCCACACAATGCGATTATGGCTGATAATTATTCGATTTAATGAGCTGCTGGAGACGCTAAAATAGCAGTTTCAGTATATTCTCGATTTTGCCCCGTTGCATCAGGGAAAGATAAATCTCCATGAAAGTCTTCATAAAAGATAAATCTCTTTTTTTCTTTTAAGTGAAAAATTATTTTGACAGTTTTATCATGATAAGATGAATTATATGAGCAAATATATTTTATATTTTCTGAGGTTCATAATCTATTTGAGTGACACAGTTACTATGTCTTTATTAATCGCAAGTAATGCATACGAATGTCTAATATAGGTATATTCAAAGTAAAATAACTGTCGTTCGCGAGTTTTGACGTCACATAATATTTGAAATAATAAAAATATATATTACTCAGTGGTCGCAAATTTAGATTCAAACTAAAACTAAAACAGTAAGCAGATATAAACGATAAAAAAGAGCGTAATTTTAAAAGAAGCAAATTCATGCAAAATGTAAAGAATTGTCCTAGATGTTTTACGATGTTAGAATTAAAAATGGAATAAAAGCACTAAAAGATCTCTCATTTTATCATTCATAACGTAATAATTAAATAATGTTGTATACAATATTATTGATTATTGAGGATGACTGCCTTTCAATTGTAATACGCATCGGTGTAGTGGAACTTTTAATTGTACAAACAATTTATATCACAGAGATGCTAATATCAACTACATACGCGTATACGCACGTCCGACGTATTCAGTTCCAATCGGGATTACAATTTCGAATATGACTCTCGTAATTGCGGGGACTAATTAATATCTATTATGGGAATTAATTGGAAGGTAACTCCATGTCGTATACTTTAATGCAGACGATTACGCACTAGCATATTGCAAAAAATCATTCTCTCTTCCGCAGAAATAGCAAAAAAACGTAATGAATAAATAATCTATAAAAATTAACCATCTCGCATTTTCCATTTTCTCATGTATTTTCTTTCAATGCGCTCCATTTAATATAAATTAAAATTTATATTAGAATGCGTAGAACAAGTAACATTTTTTTAGGAACTTCATAAATTTTCTTGATATATATTTGTGCTTCCATCTTATAAATTCACTTAATCTCTATTAAAAAATGTTATCTTTCTGCTATAAAAAAATATATTTATCTTTTTGCTTCCGACCTCGATCTTAAAGTAATTAGAATAAGCTACAGTAAAGTTAAAGTAAAAAAAAGTTAAAGTACAGAACAAATTGTTTAAATTTATTACTATATTGAAGAGGTAGAGCATCATTATCCGCACATAATATTAAAAATTTCCTTATATTTTAATTATCAAAAAAATTACGAATTAACTTCCAAAATTGTCAACTATAAGTCAAGAATATAGTTCAAAAATATCAGGACATCTGCTTAATCTTGATTTTGGACTAAAGGTTAATGTAGTTTAAAATGAGGAGGGCGAGTGTAATATGAAGCGGACAACAGATCGTTCGCTCATTCGTTACATCCGAGCGAGCTTTCGATCGAGTTTCCGAGCAAGCTTTCGAGCTTAGCGCGCAATGACCAAGTAAATTGCAGGTGCAGCGTACCTGCGGGTCCTCGATGATTATTCAATTTAATGAGCTATTATAGACGCCCTCTGGAACGTGACGTTAGCACCGCAACCGGTTTCCGCGCCGCGAACGATCGGCCGTTCATGCTCAACGAGTTCGTGGGGGATCGCGCAGCGTACGAGTCTCTCCTTCCTATCTATCCTGTTTCTCGCTTCTGCGAACACGCAGGATCGCCCGCGTGTACATACGCGTGCGTGCTTAGCACGCGCGGATTTGCGAACACGCAGCTCCAGCTGGAATTTCGATGCCGCGACGAGCGCGCAACGCGAACCCATTGATAATTAGTAGACACTTCGAGGCGAATTAATCCGCGACGAAACGACGAGTTTCGCGCGGCCAGTCATTAATTAAGAACACGCTTTGCAGAAATGGTAAATCTATTCGACATTTATTACAGCGTGCGCGAAATATCCGTGGGTTCACGCTTTTCTTCTAAGCAAAAATTTGCATGAAGCTTGCAATTTGTCGAAACTTTTTAATTTGCAACTTCAAATATCTCGATAATTAGATCTCTCGCTAAGTTACTGTTTTAAGCAAAATCCACTTCAAATTAATTGAACAACAAAGTTTCGTTATCTACCTGTCTACGCTCTCGATGCTTAAGCCCGTAAAATCCTCTTTAAGCTTCAATATTAAATAGCTCGCCAATTAAGCCATCCTGTAATTTTATGCTAAGAAAACTCTTTCCATTTCGTTAGAAAATATTTTGTCGCTACCGACCTCCGATATTTTTCAAACATGTCAGGAATAATATGCATATTTTGATCTTTCCGAATATGCTGAAAAAAAGTGCGATTTCAATTCATAATCTAATATGCATATGCTTGTTTTTTACGAGCTTTCAATCGACATATTCATATAATCGTAAGACCGACGCTGCGATCCCAGCTGTTCTCTACTTTTCAAGATCCTGATTGTATGTATTTACCAAGAAATCTAAAGTGATTAAAGATAAATAAACCAGCAAAGATAAATCGTAGAATTTATCTCTCTCGTCGTGGATATATACATTCCGATCTTGTTCAAAACCGAGTCATGAATAGGCCACATAGGCCATAGCAACAAAAATCTATATGTTATATTTATCTATAATATTTTGATATTATTGCTAACCAAATTCATATATCTCGGAACATCATTATACATAATAAAATTTTCACACAGATGTTTTACTTTAAGATAAAATAAAAATGTGTCACTCACCAGTCAGTAGATACGCAACAGCAGAGTTGATTCTGTTGAAACTGCGTTAATCTATAACATAAAATATAAAATCGAACTTATAGCAATGTCTAAAATAATTAATATTTCAAGAAATTATTATTGAATATAAATACGTATTGAATATAAAATTCGATATAATAATAAATACAGATATTTAATGGAATAAAAAAAATTAAGAAATAAAATATAATTTCCGGAAAGATTATTCCTGTTAAGTGTGAGTATGATCAATAAAAAATGAGATATACAAATAATAAATTACTCACCCCAACGTTGCTCCGCCGTTGCCCGATGCCTCCTAGGCTTTTTCCTCCTTTCAGATTGTCAGGATTCGTTGCACTTATAGAGTTCGTTGTACTCAAAATGCGAAAATATGATTTATTACAGTTCATTACTGTTCATTACGCGGCACGGTGAAAATAGGCGTACGATACTTTGCACGGCACTCTCGAACTCGAACGCGCGAGACTTTGCACGACACTCCCGAATTCCACGATCGCGAAGCAATATCCCGTTTCGCGCGAAAATTGCACTTTGAATCGACGAAATAACTTCCAACAAGAGGTAAGCCCGAAGCGGAAGAAAACGAAATCGATGGATAGAATCGACGTCCACGACTCTTGTCTCAGAACATATTCGAATTTCCGAGTGACTTGAACTCGCTTAGACACGATTCGTTATAATGTCATAACGGTTTGTTGGCGCGACGAGGGAGAAGTATTCATTTCCGATCATCTATATAATCTAGGAAATGAGATGTCAACTTCTCATCGCGTACAAAAATCGTGCTAAGTTATTCTAGCCAGTTCATCAAGGCGAAACATATGTCTTCAAAGCGTAGAAAAAAAGAAAGCCGTGGTGTTCAGTAAGCTAGATATAAAAACATATATGACGATATCATATGGTGTATGGTATTATATGTGACAAGAGACGGGACGAGATCAAACGACGATGATTTTACCTACCCTTATCGAGCCATCGACCGAACTCTAACCGATTCGGGCCAAACCGCTTGTCGGAACAGAGTGTGCTTTCATTGATCGTTGTCCAGCAACGTTCAATGAGATATTCCATTCCGAATCGGAAAAAGCACCTCGGTGACAATTATAAGTACGAAGGAAATATCGCGCGCGCGCGGCATTAAAATAAAAACTTTAACCTTAACGTGATACTTTGCACGACGCTTACTTATTCAGACGCGCGACACTTTGTACGACACTCCCGTATATAGACGCGCGACAACTTGCACGCCACTCCCGAATGAATTAAGACGCGAAAGCGGAAACGATTGGAAACGTTAAAAACCGCGTTTGGGTACTTAGCTTCTCCTTCAGGATAAATCCTTCAGGATTCTCCCTCCAGATACTAAGCCCTCCCACCAACGTCAAGGTGTACCCATTGGGAGGGTTTTTTGCGGATAACGCAATATAGATATGCTCATAAAAAAATGTATGTTGGTCAATTCGCCTTGCCGTTACAAAAATTTTATCTTAAAGAAATAAATTACAAGATTGTACATACAACGGAGACTCATCATGTATTAACCGTTTATTAATAATTAATACATTAAACGATACATTAAAGCATTAAACGATCGATACATGATAGGTCTTCGTTATTTGAATCATTCGATCTGAGAAATGTAGTACTCTGCACTATCAACTTGATAATGGTAGGCAAATTATGTGTAAATCAGTGAAAAAAGCGGAATATGAATTCAATATTGGAATTCAAGCATCATTAAGGAAACAATTATCGTATATAAAGATCGCGATAAAATAATAATTTATAATTTCTACATCTGTATTGTTTTTACATCGCTACTTGGAATATATGACTCGTGCGAAATATTTTCTTTGATAAACCGTTCCTTTAAAGTAATCGGTAAAAAAAATTGCTTAATCTAGATCGGCGAGAAAACGCCTGAAAGAATGACCATAATTGTTGCGTGAAGGGCGAATACGGAGAGTAAGGTGAATGCCGAAAAAAATACGAAGGAGAAGGAGGACTATTCGAACGTCGATGACAGCGAACAGGTGCGCTAAGAGGAACGGAAGAGGAAGAGAGAGAGGGGGGAGGGGGGAGAGAGAGAGAAAGCGGAAGAAGTGATGAGAAAGGTTGAGGGATAGATTGGAGAAGGTGGATGTCGAGGGAGAGCGAAGTGGCAGGGAAAGAGCGGCGACGAGCTGATATTGTAAGTGGCTGCGAATCCTTTATAACTGAGAGAAAGAGAGAGAGAGAGAGAGAGAGAGAACTCTCGCGGGTTGAACGGGGCGAGCTTGGAATTTTTGATGTAGTAGCGGGCAGATATGAATATCGGAAAGTTTCCAAAGGAATTCCGCAGGAGGTCGGGGGCGAAGGAAAGATGGGGAAGTTGCGAGGATTGAAAGGATCGAGAGGAGGCGCGGAGTGCCGGAAGAGGCCGGCGGCAGACAGGGATGATGGTGCACACGGTGCCGCGCCCGGAACACGGCGACAACTTCGAGAAATTGCTGAGGAACCGATAAACTTCGCGGTGGACAAACAACGATTCAAACGGATACACAGATTTCGATGCATCGCTTCGGACCATTGAATTCTATGATTGTAATCGCAGTTAAAATTGTCTGAGAACACTTCTCTTAAAGAAAAGAATATCATAAATTATTATATTACATATAATATCTACTTATATTATTATTATTTTTATTAATAAATATAATTAGATACGTGATAGACATAATAACAATATTTAACATTAGACATAATAACAGTATTTAAACTATGTTTAGATTAAACTTTTATATTTCAATAGTCTTCCTAGCAGAAATATTTAATCATTATTTTGCAAATAATTTAATAAAAGATATATGTATATCATACTCGCGGATGTATCAACTCTTGAAATATTTTATCGATATATTGAGAAAGTTTCTCCTAAGGATGTAATCAGCTCTTATAGCGATTATATTTATCTGTGTGCGATGGAATAAAGGAAAACTTTGACGCATGTAAAGCGGTATTGTGTTTCAAGAATATATTGCTGGAAGCAAAGTCAATTCTTGCCATTCATTCTTAAATTTTACTTAATGTTTATTATCATTAATGATATTAATTGCACAGAACTACAAAATAAACGAGTATTTGATTTTTAAGATTTTTTATACAAACTAGTAATTCAATTTATTTAATAAGTTCTGTCAGTTGCGATAAATTCGGTCAGTTGCGATAAAAGCAATAATTCTGATAAAATAAAAAATAAGAAAAATATATAGCTATTTCTTTGAATATAAGTATATAGACATTAAGAAAGAGAACGAGAGAGGAGAATAAACAGAATTTATATTTAATATATTAAATAAACAATATATATATGTATATATATATGTATCCAAATCAATAAATTCCTCATTGGATAAACATGTTATGTAAGGAGAGTCTCCAATATGATCGCGCACACACACACATAGTTCAATGTCCTGTGTGTTCCAGGCTGAGCAAGAGGCCGTGTCTATCGATATCATTGTAAATGGATATCCATAGAGACGATCGCATCAAAGATGACCCGGACATGAAGTAATTTTCCGGAATTCAAGCTGATGTGCAGGCTCAGAGAGCAAGGATGATCCCTTTAAAGGTACACGACCGCTTTGTGAACGATATTTTTAGACTGTAACGTTTATTTGCGATTAATTGAAACCGATCGAAACTGATGTAAGAAAAGCACACATTTGAAACTTGTTGTTTTATTTCTATTGACAGTTATAATCTTTTCACGTACGCGCGATAAGAATAACTTTTTCATATATATAGAAATATAGATTTCAATGTCCGCAAAGAGCAGAAACAAATTTCTACTGACATTTCATCCATTCATCAATCTATTTATTGGATTAAATTTTTAATTTTCCCACTTTCCGTAAATATATATTTTCTATTTCTATTCAAACTATATTTTATCTTCTCTCTGCTTATAATAAGAGAACAATAAATTATCGCACAACTAGGATAATTACTCATTATATTTAACTTGTAATATCAGAAACATTCTTAAGATGAGAGAGACAAAAAGAATTGAAAGTCTATGAAATAATACTTTAGCGATTTTAATATGCGTATACATATTACTAGATTATATTACGCAAACAATATAAAGATTCATTCTTCGTTGTCTTTACGCGCATATATAATATATAATTTTTGATGAACTAAAAATTAGGTTGTACAGCGAGAGATTAAATTGCAAATTTGTTCGTTGTTTTGATATTTGCGATCTCACTGTTTTCTATGTAAAACGGATGTACATCGGACGTACATGCTCATCATTATAAACTCAAACAGATATTGTACGACCCAGCCACGGTGGCATAATTACGCGCGTGTATAATTGCACGCGACGTCGATGCTTAGTGCAGAATAATTCCGGTTTCATATCTGGCATTCCTCTTCCTCTCGCGCCTGACGATAAAGTTGATGAAACTTTTTATATTTCATGTAATGATCCGCAATAGGGGAATGTGTATAGTAGTACGGTAACGTATTCAATCGTATTTAGATAAAAGTTCCCATATCGCGCACACTTAATAATACATATACATTAAGCAACATCATTTAGATATGCTTTGTAATATTTGACCATAACCAGCAAATAACAGAGTTAAATGAAATATAATTAAAATAAAAAAAAATAATCCCAGAAAATTGTTTGTTATGATATCGAAATGAGACTCGAATAAAAGATTCCGCACTGTATCAATGCGGCAATGCTCGATCAAAACGGCCGCTAATCTCACGAATATAAGATTATACGAGCGACTATAAGAGATAACAGTTATCATAATTCATTTTTCATATTTATTCCGTACTCTGTCCATAATGGTGCGTGATCTGTTCCATATGCTAAGCATAGAGAGTCGGTATTTATCGGTACGACGCAAGATTGTTGCAAGTATTACGGGCACGTACTACCTGAGGACGAGCCCGGGTAAGCTAAGGTAAAGAGGAGCGAAGCGAGCTTCGCGCCCTATCGCGAATCTTACCGCGTGTGTAAACTCATAAAGCGTCAAGCACGGTAACCAGACCGGCGTCGTGATGTACCTTAAAATCTCGCGAGAGTAAAGGATAATAATGTTCCGCGCGCGGCTCCGTTTTTACGTCTGGCTGTGTTTGAATTGACGACACATCGAGTGGCCTTTCATCAAAGACATAATTAAAAGATTTGCGTGACTAATGTCAATTAATATTCGGACATATAAATTATATCTCTAAGGTTAAAACTAGAACTCGAAATAATCTCTCGCGTATCCACGATCTGACACACATATCCCGTGCATTGAAATAACTTGCAATCAGCCGGCACGTCATGCTAAACGCGTCCCAGGCGTTGCGATGCATCATCGATGCAGCAACTACCGATACGAAAGGCGCCGCTCACTGATTACAGTCGCGTTTCGAATTTCAGGCTGGAAAAGCGGAGGAGGCGGAGGCGCGATAGCGGAATACATATTATGCAAATATGTTTGCGCTACCTCGCTCGTCGTGAAATAATGTCGAGAGCCACCAGACGGCGGTCAGCCTAGTGGCCGAGTGCCGATAGCGTTATTATATTATTTCGCTAATGTTATTGCTGTGTGTTATGCGCGGAGCCCAATTAATATAATGCGGACGGACGGGCCGCTGTTTGATCGGATTTGCGCGGCCCTTTGATGCGGCATCCAGCCTGAAATCGGCCGTTCGATGATAAAATTGATTAACATCGCCTGTCCTGACGGCGGAGCGGCTCGCTTCTTCGTAAACGTATCGTAAAAGACGTAACGAAATTAGCACACGCGCTAAAGCACGCGCAATGCGTCTTGCAAGCGCAAAATCAAAATTCACAAAGTGCCATAGTTCTAGCGAGAAGAACAATGCAGATAAAATTCGATATTAGCATTATGACTTAGCTTTTGTTCCAGTTTCGCACGCGGCACACGTGGCGACGAATTATTATATTCAGGAACGTTAATATACTTGGAAAACGTTAACAGTCGGCTACTAAAAGCGCGAAGTCGGGAAAGAGGAAATCGTTTTCAATAGTTAGTCCGGACGGTTCGCAAAACTCCGAGAATGCTTCTGCAAGTGGGACTCGCGTAAAACGACGTAAAAATCCGGGTCGGAAGTTCGTCCGTTTCCGAAGTGAAGTGAGGAAATATTACGCGAGTCCGCGGACTTTTCTCGAACGGTGTGCGTTACATCGCGCCAAACTTCGGGAGATCGAACATGTCAAACTTTGAATAACGAGTCCGCTGCTAATGAGCGCTGTTCATTGTGCCGGGAATGCGCTGCTCTCGCGCGCGCGTAGATCCCTGGGCGATATTAAATATTTGATCAATACCCGATCGCGCGGCGCATTGCTCGCGTCACCGTCGCTCGCGATCGGTTATCCGATTACTTTGCAATCGGTTTTATCCGCAAATGGAATCGAAGATCGCCGCGACAAGTCGGCGATTAAAAGCTCGCTCGTTCGTACGGGCGAGCGTATTAAAGCTCGCAAACCGATAAGCGAACCTCGTCCCGCCGGTTGTCTTTTAATTAACGAGTCGGTGTTCTCTGCTCATAAAAAAAAAACGTGAGTGCGCTTTTTGCCGCCATTATATCTATCTTTTTTCACGCGTTTTAATTGTTGGGTGTTTTAATTTTTTAATTGGGAACATGCGGCCTTGTGTGCCTCTTCTTCCTTGGTCCGAACATTTCTTCGTTTGGCATTTGTGTCAAAGCCTCTGTTCGTAATTAAATTAAACCATGTCGAGTAGACGGAATGTCTCGTCGGTCAAAAATTCAAGAGATGAAACTTAGCAATTCATTTAACTATTTGTCTATAAATATGAATTATCGCTTATTTATTATTTGTTACAGAGCTTAAATTGTCCCTGCATAATTTTTAGTACAATCTCATCCGCTTCATTTATGTATGTATGTATGTGTCACAATAATCATCATAAATCAAACGGATCCATCAAGCACAGAGGAGTGGCAGTTCTTAACAAGCTTGCATCTTTTAATGATTTGAAAGAGATGCTCGCACGCGCATTTAGAGAGATAATTACAAGACGACGTTATGCACCATGGAATTTCAACTGGGAAAATCCCTTTTTTTTCGCCACGTCCTCAATTTCTCATCGCCGATTCAGTCTCGCCGCGCGATTCACGATTAGCATTCGAGCGTTTACAGCTGCCGCAGTGGCACGCGCGAACACTCGCTCGCTTCTCGTCACTTCATAATCCTCCTCTCCCTCATTCATCGCGAGCGACGCTCGCTGAGGACAGCAACTACTGTGACGAGGCCCCGGGGCGCGACAGGTAACCGGAAGAGAGCGAACTACCGGAGGGGGATAGAGAGACGAGTCCGCGCGGCGGGTGAGTGTGTGCGGGTTTTAATTATTTCCACGAGATGAGATTTCGCCACGGCGACTAGTATTGAGCGTTAGTCCGGTGTAAATTCCGGGATCCCGGGCTAATCGGCATAATTCCACGGAATCCGTAATGGACTTTGGGAATGGGCGCTGGATAGGACGCCGGACCGGCAACGACCACCTCCGCCTCTACCAACCCCCGCCAACCCCCTCTCGACAGGGCCGTTTTATCCGTCAGGCATCTATGCGCACAATAGTTTCGTAGCGTACGAGTTTTACTATGGTTTGCAAAACGTTTTACATCTCAAAAACATACTGTTCCCAGCATAATACGAAAGAAAAACTGTGAGAAGAAAATCGATCAAGATTTAATTAATTAAATATATTAGATTAATCAATATCAATTCAATAGAGAGAAATATCATTTAGTCTTTTTAAATTGTGTATGCAAAATCAATATAATTTATTCTTAAGAAAATTAATAATAAAATAACTGTAAAAAATGATCAAGTTATGTACTGATATTCAACATATAAGATTAAAAAAAAAAATCTATCTGGGGCTGACAAAGATTTTAGAACGGCCCTGACTCTCTGCCTCTCTCAGACTCTCTCCTCTCGTGTCTCTTTTCTCGCCCTTTCCGATACCTTATATGTGTGTATGTGTTCGTGTGCACCATCCTCCTCTCTGTTCGTTCCGCACGGCAAATTAGATCTTCCCGCTATCCGCTGACCAACTGTAAAGAGCTTAATGCAATAGATTCGCCGACTGTCCAGAAAATCTGACCAAGCGCGATCGAGTTTCGTCCCGATCATTATATCTTGTCGCGGACGCGAATTTCGTACATCGAAAATTCTCCCGGCGTATATCGATAACGCACATTGGATATTCGCAAATTTAGAGTGAATAGTTGCGATATAAAAGCGTGAGAAAAAATTCTGAAAAAGGAGATAAACTAAATCTTATTTAAAAATTGATTACTCTATATACATTATAATTACTAAAGATATTCATTAATTAAAAAGGATAAGAAAGATAAAAAAGATAAAAAAAATAGTAATTAATTTTGAATGAACAGAAAAATCAAATGCTTAATAAAAAATATTCGACTATACACGAAATAAACTTATATCTCTCTTTATTAGAGAAAAATAGCAATATCATATTTATTAAAGCCCATGACTATTAATTGTTTTAATATCAATATTTGTTGTTTTCCAAAATTAAATACGATATTTATCAAGAGATTCCTTTTACACAAACATGCTTGAATTAATTTTGGTTGATTTCTAAATTTCTTTAAAAAAATCTTCATTACAGTAGGACAAATTATAATGTCCCATTAGTAGAGAAATTTGTACGCAATGCATATAATAAAAATGCAATATGTAGAATCTAATCATATTCAACAAACAATTGACAAATTATGTACGTTAAGCTTATTGGCACTGATCAGTGAATACGGTATATTATCGTGGATATAGCGCGAGTGGTTAACCTATGCTAATCTATTATCTAAGCTAATCTCGAGTCTCTCAATCAATATCAAATATATATATTTCTTACTCATTTTTGATCGATTGATTATTTATTTATATGTTGCTAAATATGCAGAATTATTAATATATATTAATATATAATATATTATATATATGATTTAGATAGTTATTTTTATATTAATATTTCTCATAGTAGATATATTACATCTTACAAAATGTAACATTAACAAATTTTATTAGTAAGTAAATTTTTAACATTTATAGAAAACAACGTTGTATATAAACAATTCTTATTACAGTTTACTGCTGCATAATTTAAACACACATTCAATCCCTCTAATTGAATTGTATCATTATATTATTTCTCACAAAATGCCGAACAACCGAAACTGTTCGTTAGTCAAATTAGCAATGAATAAAGTGAATTTCCTCATGAAATCAGAAGTCATTTATGAAGAAGTTTTAACTTCATTTTCTCTTCTTTGAACATATGTGCACTTTTCTAAGATTGTAGTATTTAATCTGAAAGTTTTATTGTACGCAAAATTCCATTAAAATTGAAAATATAAATATAATGAAATATAAATTATGAGTCTGATTGACAATGAGATATTCAAAAACAAATTGCTGTAGACTACATCAATATATCTCTAATGTTCCATTAACTATATGCATGATTACAGAGGATTACATGCACGATACATTGAGAGGGAGAGCGATATCCCGCGAATAATTCGATGTCGCATTACTACTATTCCACCTGCGCGTCGCTCGTGATCGAATTGTTATAGGCAGGTAACAGATGGGCTGTGCTAAGATATTTTACACACATACATACGTACACACAACACAAACACAAACAAACAAACAAACACACATACACACACACACACACATATATATATATATATATAATTATTCGAAACATATGCCACGTGACAAAAAAACGTAAAAATAATTTTAAAAAATGTATTTTTTAAATATAAAAATTTTAACACTTTTATATATCTTTTAAATATCGATAAAGCTCATAATTTTTGAGAATGCTGAATATATTTAACGCGCACGTTTCTTCAAGCAATATCTAAATATTTTTACGACCACCATAATAAACGCTGTTTGTATTTCAAGTAAACGTGAGTCGTTTTCAAACGGATAGGCGGGTGCACCGCAGAGAAGAAGTACGAGAGAGAAAGCCGAAGAGACTTGGACAAGCAACCGACTTGGACAGTTCGACCGGTGGCGTTCGATGCTAATGAAATTCCGCCGGTCGCTTTCATAGATTGTGCAGTCGGCCGAAGTGACTGCTGGTTTGGCGTGAACACGGATGCGCCAATGAATGGTCACGCCAAGATTATCGGACTAAACGGAATAAAACTGCATTTTAAGAACGACACGTGCGCGCGCGAAGAAACAGAAATTAATAGCCGAAATTTAACTCTCTCATTTAACCCTAGTAATGCAGAAGACAGCGTTTACAACTACAGATTCAGAATCATTCTACATCTATTGTAAAAAATCAGAATTTCTGATTATTTTTATTAACAACTGACCATTTATATATATAAGATTATCTTCTTTTTATATTTTTATAAAATCATAAACTTTCTGTTAAAAAAAAAACAAGGAATTATAATGACACAACGGGATATGAATAATTTCGAGAAAATTTCCAAGAAGCAAGGATATTTCTGCAAAATGCAGAGTGATAGAGCTTGTGAGAATATCAGACGAATTGTGAAAAATCTAATAAAAGAGATTTTATATATATATATCGATTTTATAAATATCGATTATATATACATATATATATATATACATACATAGACACATACATACATATATATGAAGTCAATAGGGGAATAAAGGGAGCGCGATCTCCAATCGACAACCGGGTCGAACTTTTAACCGGAAGAATGAAAGTAGCTGACGGAAAGAATCGTAGGATTTAATAAACATTCCCGGATGGTAATCGGCCGCCGGCAGTAGCTGGGTCTCTCTATCCCGCGAACGGTTTTCCCGGCAAACTCAGATTCCAGGGTAGATTAAACCCGCCGGAGATATGCCGCCGTCGTCGTCGATAAGTGGCTTTAACTTTCAGAAGCTGTTCATAGTTCAGTGCGTACGTAATGAAGATTCGCAAGAAAGTCAAGGAGGGAAATCACGAAGGATGGAAGTCACGGCGGCGCGTTCGGGGATAATAAAAGTTCTCTCCCTCAGACGGATTCGCGATCAATTATATTATGCAATCTTATTAGTTCGCAGAGCTTATTCCACGTGTGATTATCGAGGCGCGCGCGCTTAGAATTATCTCTCTAAAAGAATTATCTCTCTCTGTCATTCTCTCAGATTACTTATTATAGCTTACAATAGTCTAATTATACAAATTTGTGTAATTTATTAGAAAACTCTTAATATGATTTCTCTGAATAATATTTGTTATATTGATTAATTTGTTACATTTTCTACTTAAGCATAAATCCGATATAATCAGGTTTATAACCGCAGGATTGATTTCATATAATGCTGCCAGCTATACATGCAAATGGGATATTTTGAGGCATACAATTATTCATTGTGTCGGGCTTTCAGATAAATTTGCGCGCTCTTGGAGTCATTACATTCCCCATACTATCCGATCATTATCGATACTTTCTTCTAATCAAAGCGGAATGTTAATGTTCGCTTCTTATGACAAATGAAGTGTCACAAAGAAACCTTTATTGTCACTATCTTAATAACAGTTTCACGCAGTAGATAGTGTAATATATTAATGTCACAAAATTTATTTTCTCGATTTCTGTAGAACTTGCATAGTGAGTTAAATCTCGATTGTAAACTTAAATGATTGCCTGTTACCATTTGAAATTAACGCAATGCGTCTCGCATCTGTTAAATCAACAGGATCGCCGCGATAGGTGTTACAACCGCCCTTTACGTCAAGCCATTTGACATTGCCACAGAGAGCCATTAGCCTCGACATTGCGCACGATTTCGACAATCTTGGACCCGTCCGCCTTACTCCTGCAAAGGCCTTTGTAGGTCAATCCGTGTATCCTATGACAGGAAACTACAGGCGGATACAGAGAACCGCGGACACGCAACGATTGTCGTATACGTATACATATGTAATTTAGTTAGACGTTTACACGATCACACGAGTCGGAGTGACAGCGCGTGCGACGTGTCTTTGACATGTTCTACGCGTTACAGCAAAATGTCTCCTTTGTACACACGCGGATATGACTGGTACGCAAAACCGTCAGCGAAATGGTAATAAATAGGTTAACGGCATTGCGAAATAAATCGATCATTGAAAGACGCAATTGTTAACCATCGCTTACTTGACACGCAATTATTTCACTGATCCTTCAGTGTTTGCCACTTTCTCGTCGTCAAGGTTCGAAATGGCAATTACAAAATGGCAAAACCTTGTGAGATTGTCTTCCTCTTTATGTCATTTTAAATTTAACAGCTTTTATATAAAAAAAGAATCACAATGTCAATTTTGCGATCACAAATAAAAATTAACGATATAGAGTACTTTTAAAAATACTGAAAATTTTTAAAAATTTAAAATATTTGTATAAAGATCATAATATGAAAATTATATAATGTATACCAATGTAAAATAGTAAAATTATTTATTTGCACGGAGATATATTTCGCAAAGTATCGCCGGCAACTTCCTCGAATTTGGTTTTGTATTTGAAATTCAAATTGTGGGTGTACGCGTTATCAAATTTGCGTGCCGTATCTGTATACATATACACGGTTGGCGAATCTCAATTATAAAAATATTTGACTATAAATCTACGATATAATGGCGCGGGGAGAATTTCCGTTTTATTGCGATATCTCTAAAATATCGTTCGACAAATTTTTCGATGCCGAGTCGAGCAATGGTGATACAACAACAAATGTACAAATCGCACATTCATATCGAATAAACTGAAAGCAATTTTTATCGGCCGCGTAATCGATGGTCATCCTCGCTTTGCCCGCGTTGATTACTTAATCCTTCACAAAGCGATAACGAGTCGGCGATAAATTTTCGTTCAAACAAAAATTAACATAAAATTAAATTCTCGTTTAACATTTAATTATTATTCAATATATATATTTTAAATACAGCTTTTTGCAATTATTTTTGATGTTAAATGTTAAGGACTTATTTAAATACATTAAGTATTGTTTTTAAAGTATATGACTGATTATGCATTTTTTAATGGCAAAAGAGCAATTACTTTCAAGTACACGTATTTATCATACACTTAATTGTATGACAAATTTATATATAGGGAAGAAATAACGTGTCACGCAAAAATTTCGTAACGGGAATAAACGTTTCTTAATTTTCATATGATTCCGCTCAATTTTCCTTTGATATCATTAAAGGGCATAAATCACACTTCTTACAGAACCAAAAGTGCAACGATTTACGCAATACATCCGCTCGATTATTCATATATGTATGCGCGCAATATCTATATTACTACCAGTAGCGTAACCCAACAATTGATCAGACCGAAATTTACCTCCATATCAATCGATGTACTTATCCGTAGCGACAAAAATAATCTGCAAATCTTTTCTAACATTAATTAATTAATTAATTCGTAACATTAATTAATTAATTAATTAATCCGTATCTGCAACACTAAAAGCTGTAACCATTGAAATTACATGTAATATAATTTCAATGTAAAGCTTATAATCTTTGCACTGAAAGAAATGATAAATAATATCAAATATCTTCTTTCATTATTAATAATTAACATAAACACTTGTTAATATTAACAATATTATATGACTTACATAATATATACTTATATTTTCAGCGTTAGGTAGGTGTACATACATATGTATATACTTTGGAGATCGATATTAATTTTTCTACTAATAAAAACATCTTTGCTCGCGAGATCCTTATGTCAAAAGAACTGTTAATCGTCCTAATCGTGCCATTCATAATCATGACGAGATAATCGTATGAATGATAAACAATCAACGTATGGATATACACACAAGCGTGGAATCTACCCTCTACGCCACTGGTACCGCGACGGCCGGTCCTCGGCGCTTTTCCACACACAAAGCACACTCGTGTCTGTGTATATAATTCACCGCCGGTCGCGTAGCAGCGCTCCGTAGGTATATCCATATCCCATTTGTATTCGGCATTACGCGCGCATGGATCGCACGGGAAATCGCGTACCTATTTCCGGCAATATCATATCCGTCACGCGGCCGACGGCTAGCGGTGAACATCGGCCGCCGCCGCGTCATGCCGTCGCGGGCGCAAATTCCGCGCGATTGTGCGCGCCGCCGAACCTGACGGAAAACACCTGGTCGCAAGGGAAACGCGTGGAGAAAAAAGTCACCGATAGCCACCCCGCAGTCTTTTTGCGGCCGGAATCGATGTGTCATTTCGCGATCGACGTTTCGCGAACGTTGGCATCCGCCTCCGTAACAAACCACATCGACCATATGGAAGATATTTCAACTCGCTCTCTATCATTATTCATTCTATGATTTTAATGAAAATTCTTGTTTTTCATAGTTTTCTAAAGATTCAGTTCATCATTCCGTTTGGTTAATACCAAGTCAGTATTATCTTGAGTAACGTAATTCAATCGAAATCTATCTAAATGTACAAAAGTTTTATGGAAATTTATTTTTAAAGATTGATATTAATTAATGATTAATTCTCATCTAAAAATATCTTTAACAAACGGATTGAATTGCAAAGATATCGTACTACAATGTTCAGCAATTTCTCTCATTAATAGACAGAGTTCGTTAATTTGACTCGATTATTGCATGTTCAAAATCTTAATAAGAATCCGGTTTATTAATTATTTGTAATGTTTATAATTATATAAAAAATAATTATATAAAATGCTGTGAAACAAATTCTTTTAACGACTTATTTTTCATTAATTTATTTTTATTAATTTATTAAATACCGGATGCTTATCCGGAGCATAACGCGATAAATCGAGAACTCGCTAGCGTTAAATATAAATGAGATTTATGCATACATCTTCGTCGCTGAGAATATCCGACCGAAGCGACGAATTGATTCAATCGCGACGATTTCGCGCAAATGGATGACGAAATGCGACGAATTTCAAACGTCAATCGTGCGTGTTTTGAAAGACAGACGTGTAACACGTCGACTTCTATGGACATAGCTATGGTACGGGTCGTTTCAAACACGCGGCGCAACCAATTTCGTCTTTTCGATGACATAAAGCGCGACATAATCGCGCGCACAGGCCCTGAACTGTCGATTACAAAAGCATCAAAGATATGTTGATAAGTCTTTGGTAATAATCCGCGAACTATTGGACCGTGATTAGCTTTCATTAGTGTGTATACGTAATGTATAATGCCCGATGTCAATGTGATTGTAATTCCATTGTCACTCGCGGATCAATTTCCAATGTGGCTTGATTGTACGCATTAACTCTGGATTTAGAATGGAAAACAAACAGCAGTTCTTCTTTTACAAAAAAAAATTAGCTCAAGCTTATCAACGTGTAAATTATGATATTGAAATATTATTAAACGGCGTAGATAGGGAAAGGTACGAAGGAAAAATAAGATATACAAAATCCATCAAAGGGATGAAAGTTTCTTCCGTAATATCGGAATTAACGAAAGTTGTAATTCCCTGGACTTATCGGGGCAACATTATTCATGAATTATGCAGACAATCTTGTAAAGGTTCTAACTATGTAGCGGACGAGTAATTTTAAGTTTTAACGGGATTGCGCCATGCTACACTTAGCTGGAATAAAGAATGCATGGATTACGTTTCAAACGGAATTCGTATACTTCCGGAAGGACTACGATTAAATTCTCATAATATTCTCGAAAAATAATTTTGTTAACACTGTTTTACTTTAACTTTAACTTTAATTTCTATATCTTCTTCCCTCTTTTAGAAAATACTGTTTACTTTTAATAACGCGCGTGGATGGATATAAAAATTCATAATCTTAGAAAGACTAGAAATGGTATAAATTGTGTGGATTATTTTTCTCTCTTGTCAGAGGCATCTATCGCAGCTTTCTCAGGCTATATTGCGGAATTTCTGCAATAATAATTACAATTTCTTTCTCGCGTCTCTCGAATAATTTTTAGACGTGCACTGCGAGAAAAATAAACGCCAATAGCAAGTAACGCTAGTCGTTCGGCGTAATCAGAATTCTATCGAATGAGAATTTCAATGGAACAACAATTTCCAAATACACGCGCGACTCGGGCTTAAGAGGACGCATAAGCATGAAGACCCTCCGCGCGATTGCCGGTTCCGGAGGTTGCATAACGAAGAAGCAGTCGGATATTGGTATCAATGGGGCAGAGATATAGGTACCTATAGAGTTTATACGTGCGTGCTGCGCGCCCTCGTCCAATCTCCTTTATGTCCTCCCGGTTTCTCGAACCGCCTCGCCTTGTCAATCGATACCAAACACACGTGGACACGCAATATACATACACGCGCATACATATATCCCGAAACCCACGTAGCTCGTTCCTGACGTCTGATCTCTCGTGCAGAAGTTGCTTACGGCCTCGTCGACCCAACTGTTCTCAAAAGGGCGTGACATAACGTTCTGTCATCTCGGACTGTGCTCTGCCCCCGAATCCGCCATAAATACCCCGAAGGGAAACTTCTTTCTCCCCGATCCTTTTATGTCGAGGTCGGAATTCTCGTTGCACTCGTCTTCGACGGTTACTGCCGCGTGTAAGGATATCTTCGTGTCGATAGAGACCACCGACGACGTGCGGCCGGTTATATATGTATAACGTTATAGTCCGTGTCTATCAATGTCGGCATAGTCAACAATCTCTTACCAAAGACGCGTCTCGACATTTTTTTTTCGCGAGTGGCATAAACTACAGCACACAACATTTATATTGCTTTATTACTATTTCATAAATAGTATGTCTCGGAAAAGATATTGTAGTTCTAATTTATAAAGTTCAAATTTATTTAATGCTTTGCTTCTATTCTAACAATAAGCAATAAACAAGAAACTTCCGAAGAAAAAACTATTGTACGAATAATTTCTTTAAAAGAAGTTACAGATTCGCAGTTATACTTTATTATATTATCGATGTTTAAAAGCATAAAAATATGAGAACAATTTTGAATGTTAAAAATAATACAAACTCAATAATAAAATTTACTTAATAAAATGTTAAAAATTTTACATTATTATGTCTAGATATTCTTCCTATTAAAAAATTTAACTTATTAAACTTTCCTATTAATTTTATATGAATCGACATATTTAATTAAACTTTGTACAAAAACACGTGTTTGAGCAATGCAAAGTCTTATGAATAAAATAATCGAAATAGAACAATCACATAATTCGCGAAACCGCTTCTCCACTTCCCATCTCTGGCTTTTCTTTAACATCGACATAACCATCCTACTTTCGGCAACTACTCACCGTAGCAATCAACGTGCCGTGCTACCCAGATGATGCGCGAGCACAGCTTTTAGCTAGCACAGCGTAAACGATCCGCACGCGAATAGTTCCCCTCCTCCTCTCACTCTCTCTCCCTCTCTGAAGAGCTTTACAAAGATCTAAAACCACGACCGGCCGCCACGTCACCGGAAACTCTCTTAGGCTGATCAGAAACGCGCGGTAAGTGCTCGCCTCGAAGAAAAGCTCTGAGCTTCGAGTGTGACCCCCGGGCTCGTCGTCTGTGAACCCGGTGTACGATTCCAAGGGATACATTGACGAGGGGGATATCGGAGGTCGTCCGTGTACCTTTTCCCTGCCTGGTCTTGCACGAATAACCGGTAAATGTTAGAGGGTGGTGGATGGGGGCCAGATGCGCTCGTAAAACCATCGTCCCATAAAACCGACTAGTTCGCCGACTACTGAGACGCGCCCATCAACCATTCCTTACATGCTCTAATTCCGGAGTGGCCCCGCATTCGCGCCGTTCGTTCGGTTGTGTGCGTACGTGAATGAACACATACACACAAACAAACCGGAATGAACACATGTGTACGCGCTCCTTTCTCTACACGCGAATTGTACGTATGTATGTATCCTGTCGTCGATAAAAGCAATCGGTGTGCGCATACACTCGCATAGATTTTAATAACTCCGGAAGAACGTAAAGTTTCCTCACGTTAATCGCGTGAACTGATCAATTTTTGTGATTAAATCAACGTGACTTATTGATTTAATTTATATATAATAACAATTCGAACATATATTTGAAACTTTATTTTGAATTATCCTCAAAGAGAATAGTAATCAATATTTTCTGCAACATGATAGGCTGTCGAAATTCAATTTTAGAAATATATTGCGGTTCTCTATAGCGTTAGATCAACCTAGCGTGGAGTAGAATTATGGAACATGCGCTAGGCAAGTTACTTCATGTAATTATTAATTCGCCGAACGCACGCCATTTCAATGATGCGCTTATTTGCATGAGTATCTCTGTGTGATACTGCATAAGTTTCCCTGCGAAAGTTATTAGTTTAGGGCCGTATAGCTATGTCAGCCTATAACTCGATAATGCACTGCTCGCGCATTGGCAGAATCCCGAAGTAATTGTTCGGTCCACGCATGTCAATGTGCAGAATTTGATTGCGCAACAATCTACAGTGGCTTCGATCCACGTAAAGACTGGCAACAGGTAAAACGCGCGCGTAACAGACTGTGCGCGCAATAAGTAACGAAACTCCATAAACTCCGAAAATTGATGTTAGCGAACTACTTTCGCCGCGATCGTAGAAGGTCCAGGTTTTTACGCGCATGAACCAGATTTACTAGTTTTATGTATCGATGTTCACACGGTATGCCTGCTATTGCTTTTCGCCTGATTCCACCGTAAACTGTCGTATCATGATCATACAGCAGCTCGAAAGCTTCTTTCTCACGTCACTCTGAGGCTTTACTTAATTAAACTTTTATTTTTAAAAATATCTTCAGTTTAATTAAAATATAATTAATATGATTATAAGATAATATCTAGTTTGTAGTTTGATTATCTTAATCAAACACTATCACCTTAAATATTTTCAGAGCTCTTTCTATAAATACTCGATCAAAGCGACAAAAGAAAAATATATTTCTTGGATGGAAAATATTCACACTCAATTGTGGGGGATCAAAATGTTTGAATATGATACGGCAGTTTTCTAGTCATGTGAAATCGGTCTAAAAATGTCGAATGCCATATATATCTGCTAACACATGTATCATGTATGTGCGCAATTGATAGAAGTAGCTTCCATGCGGACGCTCACGTCTGTACAAGTTGCATCAACTTTGAAAAATGAAAACTTTTCCGAGTTAACTATATATTTCGAAGGAGACGGGTCAGTCTTATTTAGGGGCAAGGAGGAAGGCGTATCACGTGCCGCGATGTAGCGAAATAAAACCGCGGTCAGGAAAGTGATGTTGAAGAACAGCATTTTCCGAAGACGCGCGTTTAGACGCGCACGAAATAGTTTCACCGTTTATACCTTGCCTTTACGTGCACGTACATATTTCAAACGTATAGTGCATAGGGTGTTTCAATGAAAAAGTGACCAACTGTATTCGAAATATAAAAATAATTTCCTCGAACATAGGAATTCAACAGTCAAGTTTCTCAAAATACGTTTTAAACGTACAGCTATTATATTAATTTCAAATTAAAACTATTTGTGCATAATGCGTGTTTAAAAGATTTCAGTGATACTATTTAATACATCGAGATCTTCCTGAGGCTCTATAAAAGTTACAGCTATAAATCGCGAGCTTACAAGAAGATTGACTTGGAGCAATTTTGTTATAGACCGAAGACTTTCGGTTTAGGTCACAGGGTCATAAATAATCGTAATTCCGCGAGCCCAGCTGCGGTTTTATCCGGGCGAGAGTGCACGGCGTTCTGCCAAGCAAAGTCCATCGAAGCTTAAGTGCCCACCACCAGGTAAACGATCTCAGAGCAACGTGAAGCCTGAAGCGTAGCACTGAGACCGCCTAAGATGCATGCACGCTTTTTCATCGCAACAAACTGCGTCGCATGGAAATAGCAATAGGTGAATTACGGTTGTTTTTAATAAATATTGTAATAGGCCGTATTTAACAGTTAATATATCATCAATTTGACTATTAATTATTACAATAACTTCTATTGTTATAATAGTGCGAAATTAATCATCAATTATATTTTATATATAGATATGACATCTATGAATATTGCACACTTGCGAATTATGAGTTCTTCATTAAAATATTATAACAACAAAGTTTTATGGTTAATTTTATTAGCTTTCTCTAGTTAATTAACTGCTATTAATATTAAAATTAATTATTAATTATTGATTTATAATATATAAATTATACATAAATTCATTAAAATTCTTTAAAAGAATTTAAAGAAATCAATCTGATAAAATAAATTTTAGAACTTTGTTGTTGTGTGATTCTTTAATGAAGAACTCCAAATTTGCAAGTATACAATGTACATCGATGTGACATCTATATGTAAAATTTAATTGACACAGCAATATCTAATTACCGATGTAATAAGTAATTACGTACACGTTAATAGCTTGTGGCATAGATAATTAACAGTGACGAATAATTATTACAAAAACAATTAACGATGCGTATAATCGCGCGAAAGAAATATATTTATTTGATTGAAAAATTAAATTCTCTCACATGAAAAGAAAAAATAATATTAAACAAACACCTATGTCTGCATATATGTATGTTCTATTTATATTTTATATTAAAATAATCGAAATAATTGACTTTTCTCTGTTACAGACAAATATATTTTAAATTATACCGAGAATTAAATTACATGACCGATATAGAAAATCCTCTCTGGAATTCTCTTTATGAGTATTGATATGTCATATTCGTTATTTATATATTTTGCAAGATCACGTCGATTCTGACCATGCATCAATACTATATTAGTACTCGTGACATACTTCTCTTTCATCATATTATCATTTAGTTTTATTTATCACGTATCGTTTTTATTCACGCGAATACTTCATACCATCTCATGTCGAGGCGATGTCCAATGTTTAATTTGTCCAATTGAATAAATATATTTCTTTCGCCCGATTATATATATCATTAATTATTTCTGTAATAATCACTCGTCACTATAAATTACCACTACACCATTAGTGTATGTCTTGATTCGTTAGTTAATTCGCGCTTCGCTCCTCGCCAATCTTCCCTTAAGATCGAGTTCATTCGCGTCGGACTATTCGAAAACGGAATGTAACGGCTACTCATCCGCCGCGAGGTACCCTCCCGAGAAGAAGGGCGAGAAACCAGCAGCACTTATCCGATCTTTCATTCCTCCTCGCACTTTCCCACTCGTTTTCGCTCACCTTCCGCCCCTTCCCTCTCTCGTCCCCGCGGAGCAATTCAATCTCATCCCGTTTTTCGTTTTTCTTCCCCCTTTCTCTTTTTTTTTTCCACTGTAGCTATCAATGTCTCTACCTTCCAGCGACACCGAGATGAAATCACTTCTGCTTCCGGCCAGACGCCCGATGCTTTCAGATATATTATTGCTACTACTGTGCTACCGGGAGAAACCGTGTACACGTCGAGTGGATCAAAAGTTCAGTCTACAGGCCACGCGGGGGATAAAACAAACGCAGCATGCACCAATCTGTTTTGCTCCCTCCCAATAGCTTAAGGCTATCGTTGATCCTTCTCGAGAGGTTAATTTCTTCGCCGTTGGCTGTCTTTGTCAGATACTAGATTTTCTATTATGTAGAGAAATGTTAGGATCAAGTAATATGACGTTTATCAAAATATTACGATTTTTGCTTTCGCGAAATTTTAAATAAATTATGTAAGAGAGTAAACGGGAAATGAGAGACAACATTTGAACAAGCGAATTGCTTAAATTTGGAATAACTTAACTAATAATTGTTAACAATCAACAATTTAAGTCATCGAACGTTTCGGCGTAAGAACAGTTCTGCTTTAATTGGCAGCTCGTTATATCGTTGCTATTAACGTACGAGCACTTAAAGGGAAGGCGTTGAACGCGCCTGCTCTTTCCCACTTGCTATTAATTTCCAATATCGGATAATGAAGTATCAATAATGTCCTTGAACAGGGTAATGCACCTTCGACCAATAGCTGAGGTCCGTTAAGGACGCACTCCGAACATAAACTGTCAACTAGTTTCAAACTATCAAACGATCATACGTAAATCGACGATATCCTTTCTTCGATCCCCTTTCACTAAGATTTCACCGAAGAATTTGCAATCAAACTGATTTTAAAATAAATTATTAATATTAGTATAATTAATATAAAAGCAAGACGCGAAAATTAAGAATGTCTAAGATATAGATACACACATAATTTAAAATAAATTTTTTATATTATTTAGAGATAAGCAAAAGAGAATTGTATTGTATATATCGAAGTAAATTTCGAAAATTTCCATCGAGCGAATTTCCTTGTCGGCGAACTGGCGAGTCTCTGCCAAAACATCTTAAACTCCTCGCCTGGAAATCGAATTACGCCACGTTCTCACGACGTTCCACAGGTAAAGGAAATATAATCCACTTAATTCATACTATTAACTCGGATTAACGATGTAGGATGTGCGGAAGAACGACAGCTCAGAGAGACAAGGGAGAAAGAGGAGGAGAAATAGGAGCGTTATAGTCGCGACTCGTCGCGGAGGCTGACGAATAAATCCGATGATAAGATTTGCATATTAGTAGCGTTACTGTCTCTCCGCTCCTGGACCCGGGGCTTCGGATCCGCCGCCCCTTTCATGTCGCGCCCTACCTCCGCTATTCATCCGCTATTCCCGCCGCCGCCGCTGACTCTCTCCGCATATCGCCCCTCTCTCTGTCTCTTTCTATCTTTCTCTCTCCCTACTGGATCCAACCCCGATTCTGACCACGAGTTTTCAACCCTTTTCGCCGAAGCGGTGGAGGGAGGCTGAATCGACACGAGAAAAGCATGGAGAGTACTCTAGAGGCACGGCTAAAAAGTCCCGAAAGCCATCGCGGTGCAGACAGCACGGGGAAGCCCATATCAGGAAACGGCTCGATAGATCTAAGGACGCTTTTACGCTTTGGTCGGCATGAATTATGTCGTACCTGCTTTTAGAATTATCTGCGATAAAAATCTTAGGCGAGCAAATAATTAAAGATTATTGTTTAAATTACACACTATTTTTTAACTGTTATTTTTTTATATTTGGCTAATTTATTTAATTTAAAATCTAGATTGCATTAATAAATAGATTATTATATTAATCATAAATAAACATTCACTTCTCTACGTAAATTATTTATTTTTTTATTTAATATGTATGTATAAATATATATAGTTCATGGCAAAATTCAAGAATTAAATAATTCCAGAGAAAAAAGAACTCTCTCAAAAAAATAAGGAGAGGATTTCACTTTGAGTTTTATCTATTCGACTTTCGATCATTGTTTCATAACTCGCAAGAATGGAAGAGGTTAAACGAGAAAAGGCTTGCAGTTCCATTGATAACGCAAAAAAGTTTTGAAACCCACTAGAGTAGCGCCGATGAAGTCACGAAGAATAGAATGTGCAGAAAAGGAAACTACACTTCAACCAAGGAACAATACTTGCTGCGCAAGCAACGCACTTTAAACTAGATTCGAATTTTGTACATTCAAACATAAGTATCAGATTGGAAATTCGAATTGACACTTTGACTATCAGTACACACGTAAAGTTGAAGCTGAGAAAAAGATATAAGTTCGAGATAAATTCATACATAATGCAATAACGCAACGAAACGAACATTAATTATCGAAGAAATTTTATAATTACTATTAAAAATATTAGTTAAATCAATAAAATTTTCTTGAAGAAAAATTTGACTCTAGATTCCAACTAATTTGAATGGTTATAACAATTTGTCGCGTATTGCTATATTTCCTTGATAATATCTAATGTCGCGTCAAGTTGTTTGGTAACCTTGCATGACGCAGGTACTAGGCATTTCCTGAGAAGGAAATGGACCGGAGGAGAGTAAGCGAGTGTTCTTGAGGAACAGCGTGATAAATGATCGCCAGAAGCGCTGACGTTGATTCAGTTTGTATAGGCGTCCATTTAACAAGGAGAGCGCCGATCCATAGATTCTTCAGCCCTTTAACGCTTATAAGGTTGGTGCCGAGAGGATAACGACGGAACGATACTCGTTAATCAACGTACTTCGCTTTATTCTATGATCCCGACAATCATAGTATTGTGACATGAAATTGATAGCAATCATTCTCGGTCTACATTGTATTTCTCGTTTATTATTTCTATTTAAAAAAATTATTCTTTAAATTTTCTTTTAAATTAAAAGAAATTCGGTTATTAGATAATATGTAAAAAGTTGGGAAGTGAAGACTTTTTGGGAAGTGAAGACTATTTGCAAACGACCATTTAATATTGACGAGTGTAACATTAGGCATAAACGTACGACATATTACTTCGCATGGCAATATGGCCGTTGCAATATTACGTCCTAGAACTTTGGTAAATAGTAGAGGTAGAACGCTATTAGAGACAAACTCTCTGTGTTATAGCCTCAAGTGCTGTTATAAGACAGGGCCAAACTTGTATTATTACTATCTGCGTATGTCTGGATTCTATATAAAATTATATATCATTATTAAGAGAAAGCATATACTATTTTATATGTGATAATTAAAATTCTATATAAATGCGGATTTACATATCCAACAATTAACAAGAAACAATGCATTAATTTTTTTTTATTTTATAAATATCCCGACTCGCGAAATAATTGGGGTATTATTAAAGAGAAATATTTACTAAAAGTTAATCGATCAATCATTTTGACGCTTAGTTCGCCGAAATTCTAAAACTTTCAATAGTTCGTATAACTGCGAATTTCTTTCTTGCGAAAATCTCAACACGGTACAAAATTACAAAATTGATCTCGCCGCGTTATCAATGGTGTGCTTCTTTTTGTTATCGTAGCAGATTTCGCGTTAGCTCGCGTGGTTATCGACGCCTTCAGGTTCTCATCGCCCGAAACACAATAAACAACCACCACCTTCGCGCATTGTTTCCCCTTCAAATCCGCTTTATCCTCCTTCGGTGACCCTTATCTGCTTCCTATCACAGACAAGCAGATATACACACGGTGCTTTCTCTCTTTTTCTCCCTCGGTAGCGCTCCAAGACACTCGCACATGCGGTATATACAGTTCGCTAATGGATATTGCTCTTACTCTTGCCCTTGCCTGGAGCCAGCCAGCCAGCCAGAGAGCCGCAAGAGCTAGAACGGGGCGCCGGCATTTCGGATAAATTAGAAAAGCCCGCGACCCGTATCTCTCTTTCTCTTTTTTCTCTCGAATCACCATTCCGCTTTTCCGCGAGCGCAGCGGAAGGTATTTGCATGACAAACGATGCGCGCATTTCCGGCGTCCAATTTGCACTCGGCTCTCTCTGTTTCGCGGCTATGTTCGAGCAATCTCTCTGATATCACGCGGTCATATACTTTATTGGCCGCTCTATACGGAAACGTACGTATGTACATACATACGTCGTATGCACGATTCGCTGATTGTATGCGCTCCTTTACGCGACTTGATTATGAATAACTTTAATCACTGAAATATGGATTATCGTGTTGTTGCGAGAGCACAATTTTATCAATTGTTTGATATTTATAAAATATGTAATTTATTATTCTTATAACTCGTTGGTTATATCGGAAAAATAGTATTGTGTTATAAATCTCTTAGTTGACTTCAATTAATGCATGTCTATGGAAATAAATCCCTATATCTCTCGAGGACTTTAACACTAGAAACACAGAGACTTAAAATATGCCATGAAATTTATTTTCGCATCCATAGAAATTATCATTGCATTCGTACCAATATCGATTGATCGACTCTTTCTCCAGCGAGAGCAACCGAAGCATGTTTCTTTCCGCTAATTTACTTGTTCAGCTCGTTGATTTATATCGACAACGAGCGGGTATTGTTGTAGATGCCGCGGTAAAGTTTTAATTATATTCTTGGTTGAAGATTCGCATCGGACCGTAACCAATGCGAAGAAGAAAGCCCCGCGGTCCAGCAAGGCAGGTTCGCTCGCGTCTTCTCGCTACTGCTTATTTCCGAGACACGAAAATTAAATTTGCTCCATCGTGCGTATCGGTGCGCGCCTTCGAAGCCGTCAATATTAATCTCACGGCGTACGCCCGCGGAATCCTGAGAAGAGAGAGTATCGCAGATACAAGTTTTAGCCGGACGGAATTTCACGAAGAATATTAATCGATCGCGACGAAACACGCCCGCCTCGTATTAAGAGCAATCGCTTTTTCAGAAATAAAAATTATTAATTTTTATATTGCGTTAATATTCAGAGAATGTTCTTCACGTTTGTCAACTCGATAGAAGTTAAAGCGAAAGCGAGGAATATATAGAACAATATGAAATTTTTATAGAAACGTATTATTGTGAAAGGAAAGTTTTAGCTGTAGCCTCTTTCCCCCCTAAAGACTCGCTAGAGACGAAGGATTTCATATCTTTCTCCAGAGTATTAAGTCAAAAGTTTCGGAACGTCGAAGATTAACACAAATAATAGCCATTTATTGGTATCGTCGAGTGTATGACATAATACGAGTCCCCGTTGACCGCTATTTTCCGCGGCAGTATAACTTTAAGACTATCATGACGGAACTGAGAAAGAAGTACGAAGTCCAATCGAGCAACTCGTTACTCAAGATCGAAGGCGAAGGGGTCGACCAACTGAAACTTTGACTCGTATATTGCTATTCGATGCGCGCCGTATTGACCTAAATGCAAAAGTGTGTATTTGGCGAAACTTTCTACGGATACATTTCCAACAGCTAATTTGAAGAGAATTATAAACAGTCGTGACTTTTCAAGATTTTGTTGCTCGCGTTAAATTGGCATACAATGAGCGGATTTCTTTTACGATTTAATAATACAAAAATTGATATAAAATCTGTTTTATACTTTCGAATCTTGTTGCAATCGACAATTTTGATGAGCTCCGAGTTTATTATATTAAATTTTCTACACCATTAAATTACACAATTTAATTTGCTTGCAAAAATAAATTATTATGTATCGTGTTGGTTTGAATACATTATTAGAAATAAACTTTTCTTCACGAATAAAAAAAGAGTTATATATATATATATATATATATATATTTTAAATATAATATATATTTATATTAAATTTTGGGACAAAAAAATTCAAACCGGTAAATTTTACGACAAAAATCAAAATGCTCAAAGCGTTATGAAAGGTGCGAAAAAGAGTAAATAATTTGCTTCTATGATATAAAAGTCGAGCAATAGACTGATTAAATTCGAGCAGTAACTTCTGCTACTTATTGTCCACATGGCAGCAACAGGTAGTGGACTCAGTCAAGGATCCCCACCGCTTCCTTCATTTCACAAATTCCCGGCCGTCTATTTCGCGTTGCAAAATAAATGCGCGTTCTGGTATACTAAAGCGCAAACAAGGGCTCATGAAGAAAAACGGAAACTTTCCGCGCACGTCCCGACTTTCGCACTGAAACATTCCCAATGACTCCGGAAAGGCTGATTCAACCCTCAACAAGAGAAACTTTCAAATTCCCTCGGGTGATTTCGCTAACGAAACAGTCACGCCAAAGAAATACTTGGTTGTAACTTTTAGAAAAAGTCCCTGGCTCAAAATCAAGCAATTGATCGAAACGAGATTAGACTTAATTAGGGATTTATTATAAAAATGGCCAAAATATGCCATTGTTATTCTTTGTTCGTTCTTTGTTTTAAGACATTAATCTAATACACTTATGTCATCTACGATGTTTTGAATCATTAAATAATAAGATGACTTGTCTAAAATTAGCACTAATAATCTAAGACTTAAACAATAAATCTAAATATGTAATATATTATGCTATAACTATAAAAAAAAATATATATATATATATAGTATTATTTTCTATTATAATACATTTATTAAGTATATGATAGTGAATATTAATAGCAAATTTTTTGAATTATTAGTAAAGGATAGAACTCCCGTCGCCACGTATAATAATGGCAAAGCTTCGTCGCAATGTCCCTATCCTAGATTTGCGAGCTGCTTCACCGAATGTTATTCAACAACACCGCGATTATTCTAATGAGGCTCGGAATATCGCGTGCAAAATGGTGGTGGCCGACGAACGAACAAGGGTCGAGGCGTCGAAACTTTATAGCTAGATCAGATTTCAAATATGATTAACACTCGGTATGATATTAGCCGCGGGTTCTCTACTGCTCGTTAACGTGACTATATCGAATAAGATGTATATGTATGCTACAGTCTAATGATTATTATTAAATTGTCGTTTTATTCGCGATTGATAATATTGAATTAATTCCCCGCGTCACACAATTATTTCAATTATTTGTATTATGTGACAATGTCCGCGGTTACCGCTTCACGATACATAATTATTCGTGCATGACGTGCGATTATCGTTAGTACAATTGTTTACACGATATGTTAAACCAACATCATTATTTATCATGGATGTACAATATTATAAAATTATTTTCAAGATCAAAGTTCACCAAAATATTTTAGGACAATCTTTTTCACAAAAATTTATATAAAATTATATATACATAATTTTAATAATTATTTATCTTCTCTCGCATATTATATACCTTGAGCAAAAGTATATATACAGCAGAATATTATTTGCTTAAAATAATTAAAAATTCTGTTTATGTATGCTATATACCACGTAGCAGAATTAATTAAAAACTTATTAAAGTTAAAAACATATTAAAATTTATTCGCGATTAATAAAAATATTATATTGATTATGTTATTTGCTTGATTATAATGTTATATTGATCTTTTATTTATTTTTAATGTATATCTTAAAAATCTCAATCTGTGAAAAAAAACACGGAGAATAACGATACAGTTTAAACACGGAAATAGCATCGAATCAGTCTCGCTTAGATCAACAGATCAAATTGAAACCTGCTGAATATGAATGAACTGTCCGTAGGGCCAACATCAAAGCTACGCTCAGCGAGGACACGCTATCATTCTATAGGCTTTACTAATAATCCTAAGTGCATCATCAGTCGCTTGATGCAACATTGCTCGAGTTCTGATACGCTACAACTTGTACAGCAATCTCTTCTCACTCTGCCAATCCTTTTCTCCCTTTCTCTCTTTTTCTCTTTCTCCCCCTCACCCCTCTCTCTTTCTTTCTCTCATCACTTGGCCTTCAATTCCTCTCGCGCAGACACAATCCCCACTTTCCATGATTACTTGCGATTTTATCCTAGACACAAAAATTGCGCCACGGTTGTAATCGTGGTCTCTGAAAGAATGACAATGTAGAATAGTGTGTTCTCTCTCTCTCTCTTTCTCTGTGTGAATTGTGAGTCGACGGTGGTGGTGAAAGAAAAAGCGGGTCGAAAAACAGAGAAGCGAGAGTAAACTTCGAAAAACGGGGATCGAGCCATTAGAAACCTACTCTGTTGAAGCGCGATCTGCTCGTCTTCCCTTGAGTCCTACTTGCGTTTCATCTGTGTCTTCTCTCAAGAGCAAAAATCCCGCAAAAATCCCGCAACTTTATGCCGGTTGATAGTCGCGTGGTGACAAAACATCGAACAATTGTCGTCATCGAGCTTATGGTATTTATCATTCTAAAATGTTCAATGTTTTATAGCGCTATATGATATGATACGATGCTATATATGATACATAAGAAAAAATAATTCCTATTATATACTATCAACTATAATTTTTATATTCATTTATTATATGAAACAAAGCATTGCTGGTGATCTTTCCATCATTTCTCTGTCATCATTTTCGCGGATCTATTTAGTTCCTTGGGAATTTCCATCTGTACTTCCAATTATCATCGAGAGACCGAACAAAGACAATTCTGTACAGGTGAGTTCGTGAACCCGGTGACGATGCGAAGGAACGAAGAAGGGTAAGGAGAGAAGAGCGGAGCAGGTGGATTGCTCGCTTGGGTTATACGAGACATTCGGACTCTATCCGCGGCGGCAGAGACTGAGATGGCATTTAAGGATTACCGGAGTTTAGCATAATATCAGCAGGTAGAAGGAGGACAACAAACAGGCACCGTCGTCGGAGCGATGAGAGGACGACGGATGACGGGTGGAAGATGGGACTCGCGAGGTGGAATGTGCCCGAAAAGGGGTGCAGGTATTATTCATGGATTACCTCACTTGTCTCGGCTACAATCCTCCCAAAGCCTCCATTAGAATAATTGCTTCTTCATCTTCGCGCTTACGCGGTTGCTACCGCCTACCGCGTCCTGATTCTCTCCTTCACCCCCAACCCCTTCTTCACAGAGAGAAAGAGAGAGAGAGAGAGAGGAGCATCCACCGATTTCGCCACTGACATCTTTCGTTTAAATATACGCTACCGGTTGCAACACGCGCGGTGTGTCACTACGCTTCCGTACGCATGCCGTATGCACTGCTTTTTCTTTCATTGTTTGCTTTGATTTGACATGAAAAGAAGTGTGTCATATCTCATAAAAGTTCGTCCCAGAAAAATAGATATTAGACACAAATGCATTATCAGTTTTCATGCTAAATATAATCACATGATTGCATAAATACAATTGAATATATTGAATTATAATTAAATAAATGAAGTAAATGTCAATTTCAAATTAGAACAGAGATTATTGATCCTATTTAGCATCTATATTTCGTTATAATGAAATATTTTAAACTTTTAATTATTCAGCAATATTATATAAATAATTTTATTTTGTCATGCAATATTAATTAAAACTGAAAACTATATGAAAACACAACGCAAATAATTTTCTAATTATCTAACATTTTTTTACGTATTAAACATATCATATTACGATCTTTTAGATTTTTGTATCTTGTGACGCCCGATTACATTGTAGTTTGCACGCAAATTCCGTCGTGCCATAAAGAAGAAACTGCAATATACATCTCGGTTGCGGAGGCACGAGTGGCAGACCATTAACCAGAAAGGAAGTCTTTTAAGAACAAGAAAGAAGGAGAGTGCCGAGCGATCCCTTAAAGTTCCAAAAAAGTGCGAGTGAGAAGTTGCTAGCAGACTATTATATTCGTGAACTTCGCGTTCGTCGTCGAATAATCACACCGATTATTCACGACATCACGTTTTATACCCTTTTATACCCTCGTAACTATAGTCAACGTCGATCAATTGTTCAAACGACTATAATTATTAAATGCGAAAACTGATTAACTAAATGTATTTCCAGAGTATTAATGTCAGCTTTTTCTATTCCTCGCTCTCGATTTTTGGAATTCTAAATTCTCTGTTTTAAACTAATAAGATAAATAAATAAAGTAAAAATGCATTTTTGGGAAAAATAAAAAATTAAGTTATGTCTATCCTTTAAAATAATAATGAATATAAAATCTGACGGAATAAAATAAACTTTTTTACGCGCAATTATATATAAAAAATAACGTAATTACATATAAAAATTATTATATCAGGAATACTTTTGCGTACTATATTTCTATAATAAGACATGTATATATGAGATACTCTGTCATATTGACAGAAATACCTCGCAATAACGCGTAAGTAGCGGTGAGCATCTAACACCTGTCTTCTCCGCCACTCCTTCTTCGCCACTGGCGCACAAGAGGAGACGATTAATGCCCCTTAAATTAATTACGACGTTACGTGAAGGAGAACGGCAAGTAGACCTACAACAACGAGGTAACTCGAGGGATCAACGATCGGTGTATAAACGGGGAGACGGAGGCAGGTTCAAGCACAGAATCGTCGCACGTACCTGGTAATGCGAGATGAAACTGTAACGAGTGCGGGCTGCCGCGGTAACTAAATATTCGCGAGCAGACGCGTTGAGACAACAACGTTGGTGACGGAAAAAAAAAAAGAAGAACTCGACGTGAAACAGGTCGTCCGTTTCATCTACCCCCAACATCCGTCGCCACCCACGTTCGCGCGCGCGGAAGAGAGTCGTCGCCGCTACTGGAGACAATTTATTCTCACGGTCTCGCGCGCAATTTGCTTCCGCAACTCCTTCTTCTCCGCCACCCCACCGAGCTTGTAACAAGGGTAACGAGAATCATCGAATGAGAACCCATCGTCGCGACCCGAAATCGCATTTCACGGGACATTTGTTGCGCGGCGTCATACCTGGCGCGTTGATCTTCGAACTCGCGGATGCAGCGCAAGGGGCGGGAGGCACGAGGGATGAAATTTATTTAATTCTTCGCCTCTCGTGCTATCCGGTACGCTCGATCCGCGCGCGTGAGCGTCATACTATATTCGCGCTCCTCTTGGTAAACGACCGAGCTGAAGACTTATAGCGGAATTGGATAAGAATTGAGAATAAATTGTGATACTTGAGTACTAAATACATATGCAAAACCATGTTGTATTTTTAATCTAAAATGTTTATTCAATAAGTCGATATTTTAAAGCAGATGCCATTAACGCCTTTTTCATTTAGCAATGCATATACTGATTGTGAATCTACTGGATTCTTTAAGAATTGAGCATGTTAACTTGTCTTAAACTTGCTAATTAATAAATTAATATCTAAAATAAAAATTTATACATAAAGCTGAAAAGTACATAGATGCCAAATAGCATTTTCCACTTAAAATACTATTTTTTTTCAAAGAAGAAGTTGACTTAAATTTTTATTTCTTTCAGACTTTATAAAGGTATTCAAAGACTCTTTCTTTTCGAACTTTTCTATAATTTGTAAAAACTTTTGCAAGAAAATTTATTCCCTTATTCCAAAAGAATTAAACTACGTGAGGTATAAATTTTGACATATATACAGTTCCGATTGCAGCAATACATAAATGCATCTCTATTATAAGCGTAGACTTTTTGAAAAAGTTACCGCGAGCAACCACTACCGGTACATTCGTCGCATTATTTGTCGTTAAGTGCATGAAAGCTTTTCCTCGAGTGCTTAATACAAGCTCACGGTTAATAGCGGCGCGTTATTATGCTCACAGGGACACAAGTGTGTCGCAGAGTTTAAAGTGTCTCTACTTCGGTGCCGCACGAAAAACGCGCCAGCCTAACCCTTTATGGATTCTTTGTGGCGGCGCGATTATACCGAAGTGTCTCTGATTCATCGTTTTTCCGCTCACAAATGAATATAGAACCGTGTCTCTTCGCGAATATGTATCTTTTCGACAATCCCTTAAAGTCATTGGATTATTATACTCTTTTATTTTTAGATTTCCAAATAATCACAAATTTTATTAATAATATTTTATTTTAAAGGTTCTTAGATCTTTTCTCAAATATTAGTATTTCTGGATTTAATACCATGACATTGTGCCAAATTTTAAAATCTTTGGAATACATCTACTAAAATCTTTAAAATACATATATTTGCATATATATCTACACATGTAAATGTATAAATACTTTATATAATTTCTAGCTTATTTTTAAAAAAGTTTTAAATTCTCTCTCTTAAATTTTAAATCTTCGAATTCTAAAATTTCTGTCTCCACAGAATTTTGAATTTTTTTTAAATTCCCAACACTTATAAATTTCTATACCATATTATGATCAAAATATATTCTTAAATATGTATTCTTATATGTACATATTTCTATTAAACATATTTCACCTAGATGATATTTATATATTTATAACACGCCATTTTTTAAGGATTTTTATTTAATTATTTTTATATCATATTAGTTTTATATAATTAATTATTTTCTTGGAGCACATATATATATATATATATATACATATACATGCTCCAGGAAAATAATTAATTATATAAAAATATTGTAATACGATATAAAAATAATTAAATAAAAATCCTTTAAAAATAGCGTGTTATAAATATGTAAATATCATCTATAGGTGAAATATGTTTAATAGAAATATGTATATATAAGAATACATATATTTTGATCATATGGTATAGAAATTTATAAGTATTGGAATTAAAAAATTCAAAATTCTGTGGAAACTAAAATCTTAGAATTCAGAGATTTAAAATTTAGGAGAGAAAATTTAAAACTTTTTTAAAAATAAATTAGAAATTATATGAAGTATTTATACATTTACATGTGTAGATATATATGCAAATATATGTATTTTAAAGATTTTAGTAGATATATTCCAAAGATTTTAAAATTAGGCAAATTTAAAAATAATTAAATAAAAATCCTTTAAAAATGGCGTGTTATAAATATGTAAATATATATATATATATATATATATATATATATATATATATATATATATGCCAGGGAAAAAATGTATTTTATCAAAAACACACCGTGTATATCAGACACCTCTACGGTTATATATGCATTCGTATTCATGCATCTTATCCCTTTCTCTCGAAAACTCGTGAAAAAATATATAAAGTTTTATATACATTATACTATATATTCGCACATCTCATTGTCAGCTATGGCAATAATCAAGCATGATCGACCGTAACTCTCGCATTGAGAGTAAATAATAAAACAAATTATTGCGCAATAATTGTGTAAATTCTATCAGAAGCAAAACAAATTTCAAGAAAAGTTCAGTAAATTATTACTCACTCCGAAGCTGCATCCGAAGACCGCACTATGCATCCGAAGAAAGCACTAATTTCATTCTTCTGAAGACGCTCGATCTCCTTTTTTCTTACACTCTCTCTCTCTCCCTTTGTCTCTCTCTTCTCTGTTGGAAAAAGAATTGTATTTATTAATTGTATGTATAAATATTGATAATATAATATAAATTATACAATATATACATATATATAATTTATATTTACTCATTTTTAATACGAATAATTGTATATTTGTATTAAATATATCTAAGATATACATCGATAATTACCTAACCTACCGCACCGCGCGAATGCCTATATTAATATAATATTCCTATTCTTCCTATGAAAAACTTCCACTCTTTTCTACGTAAAATGGAAATACTATACAGATTCTCATCCGCACAACACGTTAATAACCGCGATCGCGATTAATAAAGAAGAATATATATAAAAATAATGACACACTTCTGTGGCACAATACTTTGCGCTCGAGTAAATAACGCCGTTGCGCGCTAATTTGTGCGGAAATTTGCGTGGCGGCAATGTATCTAGCGACACCTTACGGAATAGTACCTATATCGATACGAATTCGAAGTACCACATTTGCGTGGCGGCAATGTATCTAGCGACATCTTATGGAGGACTGGGAATACTACCTATATCGATACGAATTCGAAATACCACACAGATATGCGAATATCAATTTACCGATTCTATTAGTCAGGGAATTTAATTATTAAGTGTGTGTGCGAGCTCAGGAATAATTAATAATATCATAAAAATGGACATGTATCGCGATTTAAAGTTTAGCCGTATGAATTTTGTATGTGTGTGTGTGTGTGTGTGTGTGTGTGTGTATTGTACGCCACACAAATATACACAGCTTAATATATATGTATATTTTTTTGCAATATTTATTAGGCCAAATATAAAATAATCAATGGAAATATTCTAAATATTAAGAGAATACAAAGAATTAATATCAATGGAGCTACAAATTATAAAATGACATGTTCATACCTGATAATAATCTTGCAGTTATTTTTGCCTCGCGGCAAGACAAATATAACTGCGTTAGAACTTTGATCGATCGCAGCCACACAAATTATCGACACCGAAATTATAATACAATAATTTAATACGACTAATACTTTACGTGAAACACTACGAAAATAACTTTTCACACTTAAATAATCACAAACGCAAAGAAAAAACACGGAGCGATTAAAATACGACGATGCGTCGTGAACGCGATCATTCCACAAGTGACGATTTCGATATCTATCGAAATGCAGTTGCGATTCTCGAGATATCGAGATTCTCGAAATATCGAGACACTCGAAGCAGCGAGTCAATCACAGTAATTGTTAAGTCTGTTCCTTTGGTTGTGCTTTGATGTTACTAATTTTATCTTGCTGTGTGAGAAATATTACTAGGTTATATACAGGATCCATAAGAAACGGCACATTGGCTTTTATACTCTTTTATAATCCGTGAAGTCAATGGAGCAAGAGCAAACTGTCGTCTGCCGTATAGACATAACCTTGCCAAATCTTAGGACACGATAGTAAACAATAAACAAGTGGAATAAATTCGCCAACCGGTTGTTTCAAGGTACTTAATTAACGCGCATGTGATATATCTTGTATGAAGATGAACATAATAATCTCATGTTTGCTGACTTAGGACATCGGATTATCGTAAATGTACCATGTGACCGCTATAATGTCACAACACGTGAATTGTTTTATTAATTTAATTGCATTTTTCGTTAGAATAAAAGAAAGATATTTTTTTTTTGTATTACAGAATATTTCACAATGTCCGAAAATACAAGCGAAGCAGCAGCAACAGTCGAAAAAGAAGCTACTGGTGAAGAAGATGCTATCTCGGAGGAGGATAGGCAATATTTGACAGAGTATGTGCGAGAAACAGAACAAAGACTTGCAACAAAGGAAGAGATTCGCGCATCTAATCTAAATCCTACAAGACCTTCGGATACGTCATTTAGTAAACTTGACTCAAGTCTCAAAAGAAATACTACATTTGTCAAGAAATTGAAGAACTTTAGCGTGATTCAACTCGATACTGTTTTAAAAGACATGGCAAATTTAAACTTGACCAAATATGTAAGCGAAGTTGCTACTGCTTTAGTGGATGCCAAATTAAAGATGACCGATGTTGCGCCAGCCATTAGAGTATGCAGTTTTCTCCATCAAACATATGCCGAATTTTCCACTCATTTCTTTGAAAACTGGCAAAGAATATTGTCATTGAAGATCAATGACAAAATCTCGAATCCCAGCAAGTTGAGGGTAGATCTTCGATTCTACGCAGAACTGGTAAATGCTGGGATATTCACACACAAGCAGGGTTTGCCACTGTTAGGCTCAGTATTGACCGTGTTGATTAATATGGATAAAGAGGAGCACAATAATGTCAGCATAATATTAAGCTTTTGCCGACACTGTGGCGAGGATTATGCCGGTCTTGTACCAAAGAAGGTACGAGAACTGTCCGAGAAACTAAATGTTACGATTCCAAAGAGCAAACTTTTGTCGCCGGATAAGCAACAGAATGTTAAATTATTACTGCGAGATTATTATAACTCTTTATGCAAGCACTTGTTGAAGGAACACAAGGAATTGCAGGCGTTTGAGAAGCAGAATCGCAAAATATTGCAGACTAGAGGTGAACTGAGTTTAGAGAGAAAGGAAAAACTGGAAGCTCTCCAGGTCTCTTATGAACGTTTGCTAACCAGTGTACAGAGCTTTTCTGACACGCTGGACGAACCGATGCCCGAACTTCCGGTGGACAATGAAATGAAGGCCGAAGCGGAAGAAACACTGAAAATGATTAATGAGGGAGAAGAAAATACTCTGATGGAAGATATGTGGGGTGATGACGAAACGAGACGTTTCTATGAAGTATTGCCAGACTTGATGGTCTTCCTGCCAGGTTCGTATTTGAAGGAGACCCCAAAAGAAGTATCAAAGACAGATGTATCGATAACGGAGGAATCGATAACGGAGGATGCTCTTGACGAAGAGATTGTCTTCGATGAGTTAGAGGAAGCCGAGAAAATTGAGGAGCCTCCGGAACCGGAAGTGGAAGAACCACAAGTGTCCAACACAAGCAATAAGATACTACTAGACGCTTTCTTAACGCATCTGCCAAACTGCGTAAATCGTGAGATGATCGACAACGCTTCAGTGAACTTTCTGATGAATCTCAACACGAAGCACAACAAGAAAAAACTAGTAAAGGCTCTTTTCGGTGTTTCTAGGATTCGCCAGGATCTGCTACCCTTCTACTCCCGCTTGGCGGCCATCCTCCATCCGGTGATGCCCGAAATCGGCAACGATCTGTGCCAGATGCTGAAGCAAGATTTCAAGTACCACGTTCATAAGAAGGATCAGATCAACATCGAGTCGAAGATCAAGGTGGTCCGCTACATCGGCGAGCTCGTCAAATTTAAGCTCTACTCGAAGATAGAGGCTCTCTACTGCTTGAAGGTGTTGTTGCACGATTTTACGCATCATCACATCGAGATGGTCTGCAATCTACTGGAGATCTGCGGTCGATACCTCTTCTGCTCGCCGGACTCTCATCAAAGAACCAAGGTCTATCTGGAACAGATGATGCGTAAAAAGGCGGTCACTGCACTTGACTCACGCTTCGTCACGATTATCGAAAACGCATATTACTTCGTGAATCCGCCCGAGTCGACTGGCGGCGTCGCGAAGAAGGATAGACCGCCCGTGCACGAATTCATCAGGAAATTGCTGTATCAGGACCTCTCCAAGACGAATACTGATAAGGTGCTCAAATGGATGCGTAAACTTGACTGGGAAGACGAGAACATGTCGTCGTACGCCATAAAATGTCTCACTGCCGCCTACAACGTTAAGTATCCCAACATTCGTTGCGTAGGCAGTTTGTTGGCCGGCTTGGTAGCCCATTACGAGACCATAGGACCCCAGGTAGTCGACGGTGTACTTGAAGATATACGACTATGCATGGAAATAAACTTGCCTAAATATAATCAACGACGCATTGCTATGGTCAAGTACTTGGGCGAGCTATACAATTATCGAATGGTAGAAAGTGGCGACATTTTCCGTACTTTATATTTACTGATCACCTTCGGCGTCAGCGTGGACCATTCGTCACCGAGCATGCTCGATCCACCTGATCATCTCTTTCGCATCCGTTTGGTGTGTACGTTGTTAGAGACTTGCGGCCAGTATTTCAGCGGTGGCTCCAGCAAGAAGAAACTTGATTATTTTCTAGTATTTTTCCAAAATTACTTCTGGTTCAAGTATACAGATCCCGTCTGGACGTCCGAAAGTCCATTCCCCGTCGGGATAGACTACATGTATCGCGATACGTTAACGATGCTGCGACCTAAAATGCAATTGTTCCAGAATTACAAGGAAGCACAGTGCGCCATAGAAGAATTGCGAAATACTTTATATCCAAGCTTGGGTAATCCTCCCGTTGATGACGTCGCTGCAGAAGGCGAGAATGACATGGGCGTTATCCTGGAAGGCGATGAAGAAGCAGCAGCGACTGGAAATGGTAGCGGGGACGCGAAAGGTATGGCTGAATTGCACTTTGAAGAATCCGAGGATTGTTCGGAGGCGCAGTCGGAAGAGGAATGGACAGCTGACGCGGAGCGAGACGATGCTATGGGCACCCAAGAGAACACTCAGGGTGATCGGTCTCAGAGTCTGTCGGCGGAGGGTGGCACCGAGGGCGTAATCATGGACGTGACGGAAGAATTGAATGCGGCTTTGCCGGCCGGACCGCGACGCGTGAGCTGTCCGGAGGACGATGACTTCCTGTCCGCGCTGGATAAAATGGTGTCGGACAATATACAGGATCGAATGCGAGATTCGGTAAAACCGCAACAGGTCGACATCTCTGTGCCGTTGCATGTGAAGAGCACAAAGAAAACATACGAGCAGCTACAGGAAAGACCAAGTGACAACAACACAGTGGACTTTGTGTTAATGCTGAGAAAGGGTAATAAGCAACAGTACAAGAATCTCGCAGTTCCAGTATCGTCAGAGTTGGCCATGAATCTCAGAAATCGCGAACAGGAACAGAAGGAAGAGAAGGAGCGCGTAAAAAGACTGACCTTGAACATTACCGAGAGGCAAGAGGAGGAAGACTACCAGGAGACTATGAATCAAAGCACCAGACCAGTCACCGTGAACTTGAACAGAGAACGGCGACAAAAGTATAATCATCCTAAAGGAGCCCCCGATGCCGATCTCATTTTCGGACCGAAGAAAATTCGATAAATTCAATTAATAACTCTTAAATTCGAACAGTTGAATTTTTCATTGAGAAATAGAGACGGTACATCTGTGAAGTGATTATTTATAATTCGGACCTGTTTAATTATAGTTAATGTTATCATTTTTTACGATAGTACATCAGAATTTCTTTGAGAATGAATGTCATGATATATTGAATGCATCAGAATTTTGACAGTATGAATGTATTATGTGTAATATAATATATGCATATAAATAACGCGTGTTATAATGCATTTAAACAAAGAGTCATACAAACCACTGGTACAGTAAGCGCTCATTATGTTAACATATAAAAACTAACTTTGATAATATACAAATATATAAAATTTATTCTCCTGGCTAAAATACATGTATATGAAAAAAAATCAATATGGACTGTTATAACACACTGCCGATTTTCGATTACATATATAGAGTTTACTGTACCATGTAATGCAACGAGATGTATGTTAATATATATCATTAATCATATGATATGAATCATATACCTTGCTATGACGCAAAAATATTAGACATTTTTATAAACTTATAGTTAATCGTTATTTTATGTCTATCAATGAAAGCTATGTTGTGATAGAATATACGATCAATTTATAAATACTTTTCTATGTTATCTTTCGATTCTATACCTTATTTAGAAAAGGAAATATTTTCTTTTTTCCCCTTATAAGCTTTCTATTAAAAGAAATCGTATAAAGAATTCCATATTGTGATGTACAATTATTTATTTTTATCTAGGAAATTATCGCCATGTACAAAATGAATATAAATAAATGTTTAGGTGCTTTAACGTTTGATACGGCTCCATAGTAAGTTTTGCAATAACGACGTCACGTATATCTACCGAAATACATATATGAAATTGATAAACGCGTGTAAATTAACACTAAATGCATGCCTGCATCTAATGATTACTTTTTAAGGATCTTCTTCCGCGTCTTCGAATTGACCCGCTTCAATGTCCATAGCTTCTTCCGCCTCCGTTCCCGTATAATTGGTCCCCATTTGCTCTATTGATAATAAGAAACTCAATATATATCATTCGATTAACTTTACCTTATACATATATCATTCGATTAACTCTAACATATTAAAAATTTATTTATTTAATTTCGTGGAATTTCATTCATGAATTTTGTCTTCAACATTACATATAGACCAAAAATCATATAACACGATCACAATTTAAATATATAATCCAAGTATGCAGTCTATATATAATTTTCAGAAAATTAAATCTAAATACAAATTACCTGGCAAGATACAAGGCGCGTCGCCAGCACCTACTTCCTCGTCATATTCACCCTCGTAGTCTTCCTCGGCATCTTCGTAGATATCCTCTTCGAATTGAGAAATTTTTATATTGCATTATATTTTCATATTGTAATCAGAAATAAATTCATTATCTTGTTTGATTGCTTACCGTCTGAAAAGCTATCTTGTGGGTCAGGATGAAGCGCTTGACATGCATTCATCGCTTGAAACATTAATTCTAAATTATTCGTATTATCCGGCGCAAATTGCATTTCCGTAATTGGAGTATCCGCATCATCGTCCTCATTTTCCGAAGCATTTTCAGATGATAATGCTAATGGCATATCTGCACAAATAAGATATACAAGTACATTCATGATATTAAATTTATCAATTATCAGATCTATTGCAGTAAAAAAACTTGTAATAATACCTGGGAGGTCTACTTTGGCATCAACCATAATATATAAACATTGTCGTGGATGAACTTGTTCATCTCGTGCAATAGCGTGTAATGAAATATGAGGATATTCAAGCGAAAATCCCTGTTGTGTGTCACTGTCCACCCAAGAAAGCACGCTACCAATAAAAATACATGATTAGAGAATATGTAGCATATTGTGCATATAGATAACGTAAAATGGAATAGAGATTCATTACCTTTCTGTGATGTAAAATGTGCCCTTGCCTACTTCTCTATCATTGATATATACTGTAGTGTTTGGTTCTTCGTGACGTATCCCTTCTTGTGGCGGCAGGAAACTGCTAAGCACTACCATGTTTCAATCTGCAAAATAGGATAATATTTAACGAAAATACGAACTATGTCACTGACTCGACAAAGAAACAAATATGGTCCATCGAAATTAACGCAGTGATGCAACTCTCATTATAGTTACACAGTGCATTTACACAGACATCATGGCAATACATAAACGCGATGTACATAGTAAATATTTGAGCTTATCGTATTATTAATATCACCTTGATACGTGATATACGAATACTCCAAGACAGATCCGTTCGGAATTTATTCTCGACAGAAAGTGCCTCTTACGTAAATACCTCATACGAGGGAAACGCGCGACATAAACGAGAGAAAGCGAGTCTCGGATTCTCCGCGACTAGTAAACACCGGTGTCGCGCTATTCGGAGCATCCTAACCAAAATAGGGAGGAGGACTCACCGTTTCTCTTGATTACTGGAACCGTGCGAACGAACGGCGACGAGGTTCCTCGCGACGCACACAGAAGCGTGTATCTCCGAGAATTCGCGTTACGCACTCGTGCACTCGTCCCACGATCACGAGCTGTCAATGAATCCAAACGCACCGTCGAAGGTTGCCTACGTGACGCGAGATGCGGCGTGCGCGTTACGATTTCCGTCTGGCTCGGCTGTCGTTCACTTATTTGTCGTGTGTTGAAAGGATATACATAGAGTCTTTTAATTACGGCTGTAAAAAAAAAGTAGTTTACGTAGAATATACGCGACGCAGTTTTAATTCAACAACGTTAGCGTTATACCGTTATTGCGTGTCATATGTATCGTGTCATATCTATATACGGTGCTCTCTGCTCTGCTCCCCCCCCCTTCCCCCATTTAAATAACTCTATCTTCCAATTAAATAACTCTCCGAGGGGAAGAAAGATATCTATTTCATCATCGAAATAAAATAGAAAAAGAGGAGAACTTTTTTTCTTTTTTTCTTTTCAACACAAAGATGTTTTGTAGAAATAAGAGATTTATTTTGCACTCTCATTATGTCGAATATATAGTTGTATATGCCGATAGAAAAATAAAAATACTTATATATAGCTTATAGCTTATGTAAAAGCAATGTAAAAAATAGGTTACACATATTCTAATTCAGTTTTAATTCTAAATGATAATCCAAGATCTTGAAATGAAGACAAGAAATTCTATTATATATACATATATATATTTTTTTTTCAATCAGATATATACTTTTATTAATAATTAAAAATCTTAAAAGAGAAATCGAATTCTATAATAATGACGCCCTTAGGCATAATCAGGCATATATATAGTGCGATACACGTGTTCACTATTCCGTGCTGCACGTGTTACTTATTTCGCGCTGCACGTGCTATGCTTTTGTGCTATTATTGACAGGTCGTCGCGCACGACGCGACAAAGTTATCTCGACCAAAAAGAACGCGAGATCTTCGCCACGACGATCGTATGTACGCGAAATGCTAGGAGGGGTAATTGTTTAATTATATAATATATAATTCTCCTATGGCGTGACGATAAATGAAATCATCGCGCGAAACAGATCAGCAACGATAAATATGGACCACGCAAAAAAGGCACGCTTGGAACAAAATTTAACTTATAAATTTATACATAGATTTAATAACTTATAGATTTAACTATTAGATATAACATAAATTAACAAGATTAATCCCTTTTCCTACCTGAATTTTTGTATTTATTAACAAGATTTTTAACAAGCAGAATTTTAAGCACTGGATTCATACAAATCGGAGAATCGATTTTTGTTTTGAATTTTTATATTTAGACTTATCAAATAACCTTCGAGGACTGTTTGAGTTTTACAGAAAGTCATGTTTCGTAAAGAAAATATATTTTTTTATAAATTATAATAGTGTTTTACTGAATAAATTGCATTTTATCTGTTATAATTGCATTTTACTGCGACCTAAAGTCTAACTATATATAACAAAAAAATTAAATTATGCTCAGTTTATTTAATTGACTTTAATTATCATTGATGCAATGTTAAAGTTCATATTGTGTATTGTGCTGCCATCTTATTTTTATGATTAATTAAGGCACTAGCAATTACGTAAGATTTGTTTGTACTATTTTATCGATCGAGATACAAAGTGTTAGAAAGTGTCTCGATTTACCGTAAAAACATGATGGCAGCATAATACGACGTGAGTTAACCTAATAAAGTCATGTGTAACCACGTGTAGTTTTGCACTAGCTTGGAAACGATTTGTTTATTTGTCATTTTTTTGCATAAAGCAAAATTAGTTTTATTACTACCGCTCATCAGTGAAAATACATTTGTTTCAAGGATATTAAATATACAAACATAATTATTAACTATTAATTGATAGATAAATCAAATTTAGAAAGAAGATGAGTTTGTTTGTTATAAATAGGTAAATAACGTAATGCTTATTAAACCATGACAACATTATCTATTAATTTTTATTTAATGCAATATATATGTATTTTATATAGATATGAAGGTGAAAGCAAGGAGGAAGTTGAAAATGAAACAAATCATCTTTCTGAATTGTTAAAGAGAATAGAAGAGCGTAAAAAACAAAGAGCTGCAGCAAATAATAAATCCATAGATGTAGATGAAAATTTAAATAAACATAAGAAAAAGAGAAAAAAAACTCTGCTCAATACAGATGAAACTAATGATTCACATATTGAAATCAAAAGTGAGAGCAATGAAAAAATCAATGAACAAACCACAGAAATGGTCGAAACATCGACAAAAAAGAAAAAAAAGAAGAAAGATATTGAGAGCATACATGTTACAGCACAAGAAAATGAAGAATTAGAAGAAAAGGATAAAAATCTAGCAAATGGAAAAGAAGATAATAATACTGCAAATACTACAGAAAAAGAAATATCTTTGCAGAATAATTTTGTAGTGTTAGGTACAAAATCTCGAAAAAAGCAACGTGAAGTTAAGAGAGTATTGCCAGATTGGCTCGCACATCCAGAAGTTATATCTGCTGATTTGAATACCGGACCTAGTTTGGAAGAATTAAATTCAATTTTGGATGCTAAATTGATAGAAGTTCTAAAGGCTAATGGTATTCTTAAATTATTTCCAGTTCAATCTAGTGTAATAAAATGGTTACACAAGTGCAACATGGATAGGAAATTAGGGCGGTGGCTGAGAGATACTTGTGTATCTGCTCCTACAGGCAGTGGTAAATATCAACAATAAATAATAATAATAATTTTGCATAATATATGATCTTATTAATTGAAAAGATAAAATATACTTCTTCTGTTTTTAATATTATTATTTTTAAATTTTATTACAGGCAAAACCCTGGCCTATGTATTGCCCATTGTGCAGGAATTGCAAACACGATTGGTACCAAAGATACGCTGTCTAATTGTTCTACCGGTACAAGAATTGGCTGCACAGGTTCATAAAGTAATGATCACTTATACATCTCACACAAATTTAAAGGTGGGCCTGCTTTCGGGTGCATTTTCGTTCGAACAAGAGCAAAGTAGTATAATTAAGAAAAGTATGTACTTGTCTTTAGTGCCTAATACATTACATTAATATATAAAAACTTAACAAAAATATTTATATACAGCTGAAAGGGGAAAGTATTTGTCCACAGTGGATATTATAATCGCGACGCCTGGTCGTTTAGTGGATCATATATTAAAGACACCTGGATTTTCCTTCGATTCTCTAAGATTTCTCATTATCGATGAAGCTGATCGCGCAGCAGAATGGATACAGTATTTACCTGAACCTCACTCTCGCGTTCCTATTTTAACGCTTGGAAATATACATTCCAGGTTAATTTTTTAATATAACAATTTAGAAAATATATTTGAATATTATATTTTCTGATATGGGAATAATTTTTTTAAGTTTGAAGACAATGATTATTTTATGTACGAGTCACTTATATTAATTTATTAATTTTTTAACAGCAAAGTCACACCAGCTCAAAAACTATTATTTAGCGCAACCTTGTCGCAAGATCCTGAGAAGTTGAGCTGGTTAGGCCTGTTTCAGCCAATACTGTTCACGACCGTTGTAACCGACAAAGACACGGATGTAAATTTGGACAAGATCGCGGGTGATTTCGTCGGACGTTACACGAGTCCGGGAGAACTGACGGAACTCGCGGTGGAATGCATCGCCGAATACAAACCAGTTGCCCTGTATCAGCTGTTGACGAGGCACGATCCCATTTCCAAGACTCTCGTTTTCACGAATTCCGGACATACCGCGCACAGACTGGCGCTCTTGATGCAATCACTCTTGTCGGAACGGAATGTCGCGGTCGGAGAATTATCCGCCCAACTCGCGTCGAAGCAACGCGAAAGTGTCCTCGGCAAATTCGCAAGCGGAGAGATACATGTGTAAGTTTTACATTTTGTCAAGGTAAAATAATTCTAATTTTCTTTACTAAGAAAAGAAAAAAAAATATATATATACATATATGTATATAAAAAATAATAAAGATAGATTGTATTTTTTTTTGTGAAAGTAAAGAAAGAAATAGTTTAGCTTCAATAATTTGATTAATTTTGATTATTCGATTAGATTAATAAGCTCAGACGCGCTGGCTAGAGGTTTGGACATTCCGGATGTGCAACTGGTTATATCTTACGATGTCCCGAAACATATCAAAGGCTATATACATAGAGCCGGTAGAACTGGGCGGGCTGGTAAACCGGGTGTTGCAATATCTGTGCTCACGCCGAATCAAGTTGGGATATTTAAGCAAATGTTAAGCGGCGCACATAAACTCGTGCCTAATATCGAGCGAATGGAACTGAATACCACGGCGAACGCGGTCAATTATCAGAATCGTCTTGGAAAATTGAAGGAAATTCTTGAGAAGGAGAAGAATGAGAGCTTGGAACGAATGAAAGCCGTTAAACGTAGACGTGTGACAAATGTGACTAAGCAAAATGAAAATATAGAATAATTTTTTATGTAAAAAATAGAAAAAAATGTTATAAGTTCCTTTCCTGTGTAAGCTCCCGTACTACTTATACAATTATTATTTGAAAAAGTTCGTCCATCGATATAATTAATACTTATTCAATTGTTGACGTTAAGCTCATTTCCATGCTGTATAAGGTACAGAAACGTATACAGATAATAGGGTAACATCGATAATAACATTTTATTGTCTGAGGTTAATAGTATCGTACATCATGCTCATTCCCTATCGTAATTCGTTCTATGGATATTCGCGATATATCTCGTTTCGAACGGTATACTAATTATTACTCCCATTATTTTTTATTCCGTCGAAGGCAAGTATTCACAGTTTTAATTTACAAAAGATAAACGGCATCGTGTTCATTGGATAACGACGTAGACACAAGTTATTTACTATTATTGCTGTGTATAATCTCATTGCTCAGAACTAATTGCATTAAACTTTGTTATACTGAGAATAATATTACAGGGAGATGCTTCATTAAAGCTTCCTCCTTAATTTTTAAAAGAATTTGTTGATAAAAAATTACATGATGTCTCGAATTTTACAGAGATGACCACAGCATACAATAATAATCGTAAACGCACAATTACGCATCGATATTGAATTACAAGTTACAAGAATGTCACTTTTGAGTCGTAAAATTTAAAGGAGGAAAATTTGAAAGACTAAACGGAGAAATAAAAATCAAATATTCCTTTAAGAATATTTTTTTCTATACATATTAATGCAATCTACAAAGTAACGAAAAGTCAAAAATATCGGAAACATTATTCAATATGTGTGGTTTAACTTAATCAGTTTTATAATTAATTATAGGCAATATTCTTCATGTGACACGTATTATTTATATATTTTACATATATTTAATATTTATATATTTTATGATACTTTTTGTCACATAATTAATATATGATGGCTAAATTTTGATTTCCATATACAACAAACAATTCTATAAACAATTGCATGTTTTCTCTTAGGTATCGCATTATTTTCGCATGACATATTAAATTACACGTCTCGAACCAAAGTTCGGACACCCTCAAACTTGTAATTCAAACCTCGGGCATGTGTCCGAATTGTTACTATAATTTCGTATTGCGCGGTCGCAGTCGGCGAGATTAAACCGTGAATTAAATCACATATATACTGAAGTAACCATTCATTTATAAATTGTCGAGTTTCCGCGAAAACAAGCTTTCTTAAAACACTTTTCAACATGTGCATAAATTCCCGTTTAATCAACACACCATTAACATTTCGTTCGTCGGAAATCAGAGGCGGATTATACCAGTGGGCTCTAAACAGATCGGTTTACGGCTCTCTTATGAGTTTTTGAATTCCTTATCGTTTACATGAGCTACGTTATTTTGAATCGCTTATTTAAATTTGTATCTTTATATAGAATAGAACAAAAGATGCAAAATATTTCTGATTAAATTTTCATTAATATAAATATCTTAATGAAAAAAGTTCAAATTTTCGAAATAAAATAGACAAGTTTGTTTTTTAAATTTCGATATTATTATAAGAACGATTAAGACTATTTCATATATGTGAAAGTATTTCTCTGATGAAATTTTGCCACTTAAATTGCAAATTAAGATAATTAAGATTCAATAGAAAATGTTGGAATGTCGAATTCAAAGTGCTAAATATCATTGAGGAAGCTCGCGATCATGATTTATTTTTTCGCAAAAAATTATTTAATGAATCAATATAGAAATACTTGGTATGTTTTTATTCCAGATTTCGCATATTTGTAGTTTTAGATCCTCGCACCTTTTTTACTGTCCCTGTATTCATTAAAAATTAGCAATTAGATTGCCGTGATGTATATGGAATAGGCAGTGATTTATACGAGGTCAGCAATTTTTTGTCACTTACTGGTTATATTCGACTTTTAATAGGAATTCGAATTTTTAATCGAATTTTCATAAGAAATATATGAGGATCTGATATTTAAAAAACCGTGGGAATAAAAAAAGAAGGCATAGGTATATGAACTATGAATATAAATCATGGCAAATACGAGAGTATAATAAAAGTATAAGATTAATAAAATATAATGTTTAAAAATATAATATATAATGTTTAAAAAAATGTTTCATGAAGCTAAGTAAAATTTGATTTAAGCACAAAATTTAGAGAAAATAATTCTCGATTTTATTTCACATATTTTATATTTTCGAAAGTAGCAAATGTAAAAAAGTAACTTTTATTTCAGGTAGTTTATTATGCTAAAACTGTGAAACCACCTGAAATTATATAACAAAAATTTGAATAAATTTTTTTTTAATCAGATTCTCATATATTTTCTATGAAAATTAAAAGTTGAATCGAAAATTTATATAAATAAATTTGTATAAAAGTAACAAGAGGTTTTTTATAATTGCCGATCTTTTCTTTGTAATGGAACAAAAGTTATCTCCCGAAAGTTTAATAGTTCGAGAAAAACATCCGCTCGAATTTTCGTTGTCTGAATTCTAACGAACGAGCCAGATTCACATTTATATGATATATATATATATATATATAATATATTTATATGTGTAATATATATATCTTATGTAATATATATGTATATATAACTGTACGTATAGATACGTATCGTGCGTATAGGCAGTACTTATCTTCCATGTTCATTATGTTACAATCGCGCGAATTCACCTTCTATGTCACATTATTACAAAATCTACCCTCGTTTGAGGATACATCGAATCGAACGAGTCCTAAACGCTTACCTCGAAAAAATCTGAAAGTTCACATATACACCTGTGTTATTTACATATGTATTCATTAATATGTAATATACGAGCGTATGTACATACATTAAACGTGGTCCTATATGATTCATATGTCTCGTTGCTGCGTATATGTATTTTTTTATACTTAACGCTGATAAACTCTCCGCGTTTTTGTAGTAGCATATCTTACGATAAAAGGATATCCAATGGGTTTTCCCTAATAAGATTCTGTATATTATATATATGAAATGTACAATATGTATATATTGCATATATAGAATGTATAAAAAACCTGCGCGCTTTCCCTTGATTACACATATTAAACAGTAAGTTGAAATGAATGTTTGTTCCAATGCCGTGTTTAAGAATGAAATGCTTTGACGAATTAAAATTTGAAAGGTAAAGATAAAAATAATATAAAAAATATATTATACTTTTTTAATTACTTTCAAATATAAGTTACGTCAACAAAATTTTTTCATCTTTGTGAAGCACTTTGTAACTATAATATGAAAAGATGCGCGATTTTTTATATATCCTCTATATATTACGTGGAGTGCGCCAAGCAGTCTGTGATGTGCTTAAAAACTCGCAGAATTTTTGTAAATCGCCATCATAATCGCTAAGAGCAAATTTATGTGAAATATGTTACAATAAGGCATTAAGGCAAACGAATGAGATAAAACACATTTTATACATCTAATAATACAATATTGACATATTCTAATTATATCAATTCATTTAAACTATAAATCACATAAATTGCAATTATTTCATGAATAATTGTGATAATAAAACGTCATTTATCTCATTAAAGGTAATTAAGTTAATAATCTGCGAGTAAAAAATTTCGCAGCAGGATATTTCCTAAAAGAAATAATGACGAGAGGGGGAAAACTGGCCTTTTCTAGCGAGCTTTTAAGCCGAATGAATGTTCGATCTGACGAGACTTCACTATACCGTATTTATTGTCGTGCTCTCCGTTCCCTGCGTACGAATTACAGTATACGTCGGCTCATCTAACCGTAAAAGTGCACCGACCGAATTAAGCCGCGTCAATTTGCGATAGTCAAGCGCACATTTAACCTGCCTGTATCGTGATCGCGACAGATGAAAAATAAAAAAGTATCGTGGAAGACGCGAAACGGGGTTGCAAAACGATCGTTAACGAAATAGGATTCAGGAGCCTGAGCGAATCTCAAATGAGTCTCATCTTTTTATTTGAAAACACTTTGTACTTTATCGATTCTCTATATTTTATATCAAGATGCATTCGACATTTTTAGCAGCAATAATAACTACAAACTAGATAGACAGTTATTATTTCTGCTAAAAAAATAGGAAATATATATATTTATAATAATTCATAGGAAATTTCACGGTGGATTATTTCAGGTAAATTAATTAGCTCGCATTATCGCATTTCGAGCCATTCGATTAAAAAGCTCACAAACTTTGCTCTACATATCTATATATAAACAAGAAAAAATCTTTATATCTATAAATATAGATATAAAATATAAAGAATCGACGAAATGTGAAGAAAATCAAGTGAAGCTTACTTGACATTTGTTGAAAATGAGGTTCAGGCTTTTTTAGTTCTCATGCTAATAACATTGTTAATATTCATATAGCAAAATTTCAAAAGATTTGAAATTTATTTTCAATTCAATAATAAACACTCGTCTAAGTTATATTTTCTTTTGTTGATAGTGTAAAAGGAACAACTTGTATCCTGAAATACTTGTCAATTACAACCCGTATATTTTTAATTCTAAGCGACAAGAATATGAACATTGATTTGCAAAAACTGTTAGGTCGAATCAGAAAGTTCGTGCATCGCGTAGGCTTCGCGTTTCGATAGCTTTTATGCAATATTTCTCATCAAATAATTTACAATTGAAAATAAAATTAATCTCCCTTACAAAAATAACATTTTCAAAAAAAAAAAAAAAAAGAACAAGATATATCATTTGTCGACTTGTATATCTTCTGATTTCTTTATTCGTATATTTAGCTTTTGACACAATACATGTCAAACTTTATTTCTATCACGAGCATCAAACTTTCAAACAATGCATTTTTGGGGAAAAATAGAACTTTCGACTATACCAATTTATAAGTCAATTTAATTACGAACTTTTGCGATATGTGAATGTCGGTACAGAGAACTCATCTCGCAGTTCTCTCACATATTTGCATCTCGACTTTGTCTTCTTTTCATGTTCACCGTGTCGACTTGAGAGAGCGCAATGCACGAACTTGCTTGACCGTATTTTACCTACAGTCTGATTAATCGCCGGTTACGTTTAAACAAGAAAAAAAGAGAGAGAAAGAGAGATAAAGAGGATTCTCTCTAACTCACAGGTGTCGGCCGAATACCGCACTGACACTGCGTCGCGTATATTTACACAAACTCTGTCAAAAGTTTCGTCATTGTCTTTTTGGTCGCATAACACAGATATAGTTATATAGACCGAGCATTGATGATGTAACCTGAAGAATAAAGAGAAAAAGAGAGAAAGAGAGAGAGAGAGGAAGAGAAAAAAATTCCGTCTCTCTCTAACAAAAATTGCATAGACACGAATGAGAGGAACGAAATCCTCTTCTGATTTTCCCTCTCTATTTTTATGTCTCATTTTCTCTTCTTTTTTATCTGGCCCTCACTAACAAAGTATTGTGAGCGTAGGACCAGCTCGATTTATATATATTATGTCTATAGTCGCGCCGCAGTGACTACATCTGATCGTATCTAAAAGTCCTTGTTATATCGAATAAGGGGAAGACCTATTTCTTTTTCTTTTTTTAGCGTGGATTTGCACCCTCCGCTCTATCCTCTTGACTCTATTCCCATCACGAGCCTCAAATCCTCGAACAATGCTATGGAAACACTTTTGGAGAAAGCTGGAATTCGATTTCGTCAATTAATAGAATTTAAAATGTGTAAAAACAACATAAAATAAAAATTGAAACTTAATATGATAAAGTTCTTTGAGTCTGTAAAACTTTAATATATTCATTTTCTGTAATTATATTTTCGTGTAATTGCTTAGCTAACGTAATTATAATTGAAAAAGATTAATATATCAAGTTGATTCATTTGTAAAATAATACTTTTTTTAAAGCACCTTTACGAGGACCATTTAAATGATTCGGGAAAAGAGTCATTTTCTCTCTTCTGTACATTCTCTCTATTCAAATTTACTCTCGTTTATATTTACAATCATCGCCAGAGGGACTGACCTGCCTAGATAGGATTGTCCTGTACGCACGGCGCGTCCCTTTGCGTTACTTTTAGACGACTAATGAAGATCCACGAGGGGTTCCTAACTGACCCCTTTGTTTGCTTTTCTAAGTTCATTCATTAATCTTCATTTTGCATTCATAATAACTTCGTACGCAAATGGTGTCCGATGATATCGCGAGATATTAATTCTCTTGATGAACAAGTAATTAAATGTAATGTCGCGCGCATTGATCCGATTGAAATTATTTTCCTTTATAAAAATAACATTTATTTCGTATGCATTTCGATATATTTAGCGAATCTTGATCAAAGTTCTTGTAAGCTGCAATCTTTTACAAAGATATCAGATTCTTGGAACAAAGACGCACGGCAAATTAATAATGTTTACCTTAAAATTGTGATTAAAAGATAAAAGCTAGCAGGGCATTTATATAGATGATAGGAGGTAATGAAGATAACAACCAGCCAGTCGATGTCAGATTCCGTCGGAACCAGGCTTTTCTCTTCTTAAAGAGATTGGTTTTCTACTTTCCGAAGGTATTAGATTTCGCGATCGATACTTAGAGCGGAGCGCGTAATCCGAGAAAGCATTTTGACATCGCAAAAAACGTAAAGTACATCAAATATTGATTAAAGAAGAAGAGTCTATAATATTCAGAGAGAGATTCCTCTATAACGATTACTTCCTTTAAATATATTCTGACAAGCTTTAAGAGAAAATTTTGTTCATGATTAACAGTGGAGATAATCTTCCTGTACAATGCAGCTATATCTGCAGCATTAAATATCTCAAGATTGACTTTGATCTAGAAAAAAAATATATAGATATCCTAATGTAAATTGTAAAAAGATTATATAATTATATATGATATAAATATATAACAATATATTTTCTATTTATTACTGGGTATATAATATCTGATTTATTTTAGCAGATACGTTCAAAATTATATAGGTACGCGATAATAAAAAGTTTTGACCAACAAAACTGTAACGAAAAAATATTTTAGAAATTCATAATAATTAGAAACGTGCGCACATTGATCTTAATATGAAAGTCTCCAACGCGCAACACGCCAAAGTTTCTCAATGTTAACTCGTAAAATGTTAATTTTTTTACCTGTGTTGCACGAAAAATCAAAGTCTTCTAAATTTATAGATTCTCGAGATTACGGATCGTGGATCTTCATAACCGCCGATTCTATCGTAATCCCTTGTCCCTGACACCGATGTCATCTTACAGAGTAGTCGGCAAAAGAAGCAGAAGCAGAATCGCGGACACCGAGGGATGCCTGAAATTCGCGGCGTTCAAATGGATCCAAGGCGGCTGCAAGGAAGGCACAAGGGGCCTCTCCGTCCTCTGGCCCTCTTGAAGAGTGCTACCGACCATGATCTGCGTGGTACCGAAATCATCATCGCTGCCGATGAAATCAGCCTCGAAGTCGCCCGTGTGTCCCCGTCTGCCATTGCTATTGTTGCTCTTCTTCTTGCCCTTCGACAATATCTTCTTACGCGACTTATCTATGTTCTTCATAAGCGTCGTCGGTGTCGTCTTCGACGACAACTGCAGCTCTAAGGAATAAAAAAGCAAAATATCCGCGAAATGAGTGTAGTGTTATATTGCGTAATAACAACGTTCAAAATTATTTATTTTAAGTGACGCATTCAGAAGTCGAGTTAAACTTCTAGGATTTATTTCTAGGATGTAAGGTAAAGTATTGTTGTCGGACATATCACAGGATGCATCACTCATCTTGTATTAAAAGCAGGATGTTGGAGATGAGAGCTGAGGAAACATATTTTTTTGCGATCATATCGGAATTCTCTGTACCTTGCAATCGTACTGAACCATCGGCCTTGCCGAGTGCGTTGACAGACGAGCACACGTATCCGCCGAAGTCCCGTTTTTCCAGGGACTTGACAGTAAGATTCATTTGCCGGGAGTATTCGCTCAGCGCGTACTCCGACATTGTGTATTTGTCACTGGGCAGCAGTTTCTCGCCTAAATAGAAAGCGAACGGAAATATTGCGCTACTTTTAATTGCATGACTCTTCCACTTGCAGAAACATTTTCCGCGGAATTTGATTTCTGGCATAAAAACGATCAGAAATATGACCGTAATATAAGTTGATTGATAACGGTTCAATAAAAAATTGTCTGTTTAAAAAATGTATCTAATAAATATTTAACTCTAAAGCTCAACTGACACAGTTTTTTACGCGGCAGTATATACGGCTGATTTATTAAATGTTTAAATTATACATTGCAAACTGTCTGTTTTACTTCAATATTCGGACGTAAAATTTTTAATTTAATATTAAGAACATTTTGTGACAATGTATAAATTCTTAATATTAAATGCACACACATACACACACACACACACACACACACACATATATATGCATATGTATGCATGTATACATAATACATGTATGTATACAAACATATATATTATATATATAAAATATTATTTTACATAGAAATGAGTAAATACTTTGATGGAAAAATAAAGAATCATAAATAAAGAAGAAAAAATGTTTATACTCACACTCGAGTCAATAACTGCAGCACAAATATATAACTTGCTAATAATCTTTTTATGGCTTCTCAAATAAAACGATATGTATGATTCAATTTTTGCACAACAACTGAGACAATTATTCCCATATATATTTTTTAATATTTGCCTATCGTTTATTACGCCGAAGAAACTAATGTTTTGAAATCATTATCCATGAGAAAATGTCATCGTTAATCAGACATTTTCAAATGCATTGGATTTCACGAGAGATTTATGGAGCTTTTTTTCGAAACAACTGCGCGCGTTTACCAGCAATTCACAAATTTACATATTTGATTAACGCAGGCACCTGGCGAGTAAAAATCTTTCTGTGATAAAACTATAGTAGTAAATGGCGTGAAATGCAGATTTTCAATCTGACACAATTCTGACTTGCAATCAATATTATTATTGCACGTCGAAGTTAACGCTTTAGAAATTGATTGCAGCGATTCTATGGTTAATCAAGAATGCAAATTTGTTGGTGTAATATGACGTAATACAAACTACAAAGTGTTCAATTAGTATTGAATCAAATTTTACCAAATTTTTTCACCGATTTATTTCTCGAGAAAAGCTTTTTTTTAGCAATTTACAAATCCAAAAATATTTGTACTTTAGAGTTTCTATATAAGAAAATATTTATCTCAGATTAGTAAAAAAATCTCTTTCTAAAATTGAATTAACGTTTGCAAGATACTTTGTACAAAAAAAATATGTAGAAATATAAAACAGTCTATAGTTTCTTACCTCCTTCTCTGTACCAAGTATTCATAGCGTGCGGTGACGCTTCGACGTAACATTGCAACACAACGTCACTATTAATCGGCGCAGCCACCAATTGATTCGTCACTTTAACAGCAGGTTGAACTGAAACAATTGCCGCATTAAATTGCCGCAATTAACAATACAGAGGTATTGCGTCAGATATTATGGATCGATGTAAAATAGCACGTTACTCCATCATCATTCTTAAATTTCGAACGATATTGTACTAGAGAAAGCATGTAATGTATGTCACTGATATTTTAGCTGAAATATCGAATATAAAATATTTTTGTTTCTTTTTAGATATCATTTACATTATTTTCGTGTTTTTATTTTTTCATATCAATCTTCGTATTTTTTAATGCAAGATTTCTTATTCCATCACAAAACTGTTAACTGTTTGATTATTCAGAAACCAAATTTATATATATAGTATCGTATAAAAGAAGCTTACATTATTTATAAACGAGCAAAATGAAATTGGACAGAAAATAAAATAAGCGGAATAAAAAAAGTGAAATAAAAGGTGCATTTTAAATCCCGAAGGAGACCACGTGCTGCTCATTCAAGAATTAACTGGTTTCGCCGCATTTTGCGCCCGTGCGCCACCGCCCCACCAGTGGGGTTAATATTACATTTCGTAAGCAGAGCGAATTAATGCGAAACCCTTTGCGCTCAAATATTTACACGCCCCGCGACGACGTGGATAAATCGTCAAGCCCGCTGGTTAATTTTGCAACAGCGCGCGGCCGGAAGTTTTGCGCGCGAGAAAAAACGCCCTACGCGAGCGGACTTCGGGGGGTTGATAAAGTTTTCATTTGCGAATGCCGTTAGCCAAATTGCACGGTGATTTTTTATTCTTCCGATACGCGCGGTGTAACATTGCGAATGTATGCGCGTATTTCCGGTAATTCGATTGTTTTTCCCAGGAGAATGTTATTGACATACTCTCCATGTGGTTTTCTAGTAATAAAAATTTAAACTGTTTAAAACTGTAAAAAATTGAAACAAATATTTTTATGATCATGTTATTACTTGATGTTTGAAAGAATATATAAAAATTTGTGATATAATATAGTAAAACAAAAAAAACTTATAAAAATAAAAACTTTTCAAATTACAATATCGATTAATCAAGATAATTAATGTATATATAATTATAAACAGATAATGTATATATTAATATATTACATGATAATTTTTGTTGGTGTCGACAATGTCGGGCACGGTGGTTTCAGTAAAAAGTTTCTGAATAAAAATTCTGCCGTGTAACGTAGATATTGAAAAATGTTTCAAAGTTCAACTCAACCTCATTTCCTATTTCAAGCCTATCGGTATATCCTTAACCGCAGCGCCTGGATTATGGTTTAGCGCCGATATTGAGGAAGCATTAATAATCGACATAATTCTGACCCTAATAATTAAAATATACATTATATCGACAAGAACGCTTATATGACCGAGATAAAACTGACACACATACACTGCTTTTAAATTTATAATTATATTAATTATACAGAAATTATTTACACCATGAAATAAATTTATCAGAATCAAACTATATAATTTGAGATTTTTACAATATTTATGTAAATATTCCAAATTACAAAATAATTTAAAAATTTTGATTTTGCAATTTACAATTCCTGAAATTTTTGTTTAGAAATTAGAAAAATATATTATAGCAGATTTTCGATAAAGCAAATTTAATTACACATTGCTTCAATAGCATTGTAATTATTATATGTTTATCCTGTTTCATTAAATAATTAATTAACGCGCTCATCTTTATCCATCCATCCTGTCACACGCGAACTTATGAAGGACGGTTATACACGAGTAATTATGCAGTGACGTACAGGGACGGATCTAGAGAATCCTCCAACATGGTCATCCCTTTAGCGTCAAAACAAAATTTTCATTCAAATAGCGTTTCATTATATAATTCACTATAATCCATCCATATTTTAACAATTTATTTTTTAGAATGTTTTTCTCTAAAATTAAAATTTTAGGGGGTCTTTTTTAGAATTCCTGAATGGCGCGAACGCTGTTTGGCAATTTTGAGAGCAGAAGGATGATGTTTGAGCACTCTGACCTGCTAATGTATGCAACGCGACGACGACGGAACGACGGCTAATTAACGGTCGTAGCACGACATGATACTTACAGTGAACATCAACGGAGTAACGCTTGCTGACCGTCGGCGGCACGTTGTTGCTGGCTATACAGAGATACATGCCCATCTCTTGCCGAAGCACCCCCGTCAATTCCAGCGTCTCGCCGACAAAGGTTTTCACAGCTGCAATTAAAAGAATCAATATTAAAGAGCTTAAAATAGCTCCCGTATACATATTTTCCGTACAAAATACATTCTAAGAAACAAAATAGTCTGACAATTTACGTCTATACTCTTTTAACTTGAGAATTTTCTGTTTTATATGTCTTAGTAATAAACGATAAATTTCGATACTTTCGAGTAATCAACTTTACATGCCTTTTTTAAGAATAGATTGCCATTTTAATAACTTCAATATTAATGAACAAGTTCTCTGATAACATTTCCTAAAATCTTAAATGAATATAAGTCACTTACATAGAATCATTCTATTATAGTATATGCTTTTCATATATCAAGATATATTTTTAATGTAAAAACACACAGTGAGATAACATGACAGAATCATGTTTGAGATATTACACTGAAATTTTTATGGCATACCGCTGGGATCACCAGTTCTGTTAAGAAACTGCCATAAAGAAAAGGTGAGAACTAATATCGAGTTGTTGCAGAAATGATTTATTTCGCGTTTCAAATTATATTTACACGAAATAATTTAATAAAAAACAGAGATTCAACATTTGTGACTGAATAATAAAAACTGAAAGAAAAATGCAAAAAAAGTTCCAGCTACGTTATTGGATTTTGTTTCTTATAGTAAAATCCTTAATTTATAAATGACACATATGTATCTCGTTGCCGCAATACATTGTTTTTTTTTTGCGCGCCGAAAAATTACATATAAAATAATTCTAAATAATAATTCCAATAAACTAACGAAACACAACGATTTGGCGAATTACTGTTTAATTTCTTCTAGTATAATATTTCACACTCTCCACAAGAATCTTAAAAAAAATTTTACTTTTTTCAAGCACTTTAATTGGAGTTAAAATAATTTTCGCGTATTTATAGCACACGTTTGAGCTCTTCCACGTTTTCCATTATCCAATCAATATAAAAAAGTTATGTCCAAGAAGTGCCATTTAAATTTTCATGGAATGCAGTCAGGGTTGGTTGTTCCGAAGAGCATTGAATTTCAAGCATCGTTACCAAAGACGTGTTGTAAAAGTTTACAACGTATCTCTCTCCAATCCCGCAATTCCCGGAAACCTTCGACTCGTCGTTTAGGCGCCGAGAAGGAGTCACGTCTTAGCGAATGACGGATTCGCGAGGTGAGGAGATCGCGATTCCCGAGACGAGTGGCCCGTCTCTCCTATGCATTTCATCTCTTACGATATGCGAAGAGACGAGCAGGAAAGAGGCGACTTTACGACCCCTCGCTCACGCGCTATCGTTCGTTATACTTCGTTCGCGGATCCGTCCCGCCGATCTTGAAGTCCTCCCCCGCGTTTAACGAGACTCATCCCGGTGTCCTCTGGGTGTCTATTTTTACGACGCTTCGAAGATCAGACTGACACGAGCGAGCGAACGGGTGGGACAAGGTAAAAGAGGGACGGTGACAATCGTAGGGCGAAAACTGCACGAAGCGACGATTACGATCGGAGAATTTCTTCTTTTATGTCTGCTCCATCTCTACCTACCTCGCACTTTCCCCGTCCACTTTCTTTCTTTTTTTTTTTCACACGAAAGCTCCTCGGCTGATCTCTCGAGCGAGAATGACGCTAAGAGGACAGGTCGTCGGGGATTCGGAGGTCCTTCCGGCAGGATCGGTTGGTTGTACACGGAATGTACTCTGCGTAGCGGATCCGGGATTACCGGGGTGACGTGGCCGGATTGCTTGTAAGAGCGGTCAATAAGTGCACTTTAACTCGCGAAGAACGACAAGCGGGTCGTCCTCGACATCGCGCACGACGGTCGTTAACCCTTGTAAACTTTAATCCTTCGGGAGGGATTAATCGCGAGGGCGAGTTTACTTGAAGTTTATGAACTAGAACAATTCTTCTACAATTTCTCTCAATCCGCGGAACGTGCTAAATAAATCTTTGTGAAATATTTCTGTTAACGTGAAGTTTCTGTGACGTTTTGCCTCGCGACGGAAATACGCACTCGTGACATTTCGACGATAATGGGCGACGGAGGTACTGGGACGAAAGAGGCATACAATATATATTTATCGATTTATTTATTTTGCGATTTAACTTGGCGCCGTAATTTATGGTTTTAGACATACACCCCCGTGTGCATTGTGGGGGGGGAGCGTGCTTATATATTTGCCGCGGGGCGCGTAAATTACCATTCGCGCTGTAATTAATTACCGGCGGGCCTGGTAAGCGCGAGAGACGATCGATTATTCCGCGCTGATGCGCCTCGACACTTTATCGCTCCGACACTTTTCCAGCCGCGTCGGCACGACCATCTTAATTAGAGAATCGACGGAATCATCGTTAGCGCGAATTGAGACTTCTTCCCAAAAGCTTTATGCGTATCGTTGACTCCCCTCGAATGAAATCCGGCCTAACGGCGTGAAAAAAGTAGATATTATCGATGATGCTCATCTCAAACGAGTATACCACAGATAGAATTCCGATAGAATTTTTTATCTTTATGCCAAGTATCTTTTACGTTCCTTTTTATTAGCGATAAAATCAAACTTCAATCTCGTACCTTATATTGTGTATACTCCTATAAATTATAATGCACATTTCATGTAATGCCAAGCGAAAAATAATAAATCACGACTTATATTGATTATAGAGGATATCCTTTCAAAAGGGTAAGTAATAATCGATACCTGATAATTATAAAGAAACATATCTGGTTGAAATGTGTCAAAGATACGACCATGATAATTAAATGCTTATGTAATATTAAAAAATGACACAACTATAATTGTTTAGACATTTTATCGAATTGATGAGCAGCTACTGAACACAAAGTAAAAGAAAGTTATACTTCAAAAAAAGAGAGAAAAAGATAATCTAACAAAATCGTTACGCTTGACACATTTAGATTCGGAATTAGATTTCAATTTTCCTTAAACAGTATTATTCTCTGCAATGGGATTACATACATCGCATTGACATTAAACATAGAAAGAAAATTGCAGAAACAATTTATTTATGTTACCATTGTAATTTCTATAATCTCTGACGCGTTAAATAAATTATCCTGCATTTGATATGTAGCGGCACTGAATCACGGCAATTAAGGATGCAATTCAATAATAAAGCTAAGATGATCGACAACGAGAAACTAGAAACCGTGTCAGCATACACGTGCGTAACCTATGACCCTGTTTCTGCAACATCTACGTTCGCTTCACAGTTAGGATTTATCGTTCAACGCGTGTACCCTATATCAGGTCGGATGTCAACACTTTGAACGTGAGAATCTTAAATTCTAAACTCTAAAATACATAAGTCCAAATATCGACTAACTTTACATTAAAATAACAAATAAACGGATTATTAAACGGATTATTAAACGGATTATAAACGGATTATAACGGATATTTTTAAAGCTTTAAAAGAGTACACATTTTTTTTTTACTTTTATAAAACGAGAAATTGTTCGATAAAATGACGAAAATTTTAACAACTATTTTAATACGATTCTGATTAAAGTGCAACATATTGATGGTATAATAAAAATCGTGTACGACGATTAGTGCAAAGAAGAACTTAATTAATGTGTAATCCAAGTTTGTTTTTGCTCTGTGTGCTATAACATCATGCACATAATTAATTAGTGTGATTCCGACTAGTGAAATGTTATATCAAAGTTTTCGTTTGATTAAATCGAATGCATTGAAAATTCGAGCACGTGCCTATTACACTGTTTTTGCAACTCGGTATAATGTTACACGCACATTGTCATTATTATGCTGAAATCAGTGAGAGTATCATTGAAATCGAGAATATAAAATTACTAACAAATAATTAAAAAAAAACACGTAATTGGCTACATGATACTAGGGTTATGATGAAAAATGAGCACAAAAAAATTCACCGAAATACATAGCCCATTATTGTGTGTGATGGTAACATAATACAAGATAAATTGAACTAGAAATTTAATTATCCTTGTGTATTATAAAACAAATATTACTACGTAAAAAGTTCCCGAGTTTTCGAATTTTTTTTGCAAATATTATAATAAAATAGAAATTTTTCGATTTTATATAAATTCTATAAATGTTACAAAGCTTATAAAGGAAAGCGCTGTCTTTGAAATACGCTATATATAAATAAATCTTGTTTACATATTGTGCCCACTTCGTGTATCTAGGTGAGCGTAATTTGTACTATTTGACTCTGTTGAATTTGTTATTATTCCAGCGAAATATATAGTCATCTTGCCGAATGCATTCACAGAACATGCGGTTTCAAAGGAATCCCGGATAACTCGATTTTACGAGAATACCGGATTCTATGAGAGTCGCGATTCAAAGCATATTCTAAAATATCAACTGTAAGTGAATGTAAGTTCATCAGAGCATGGACTGTACAGAGGTTTGCGTGTTACATTTTGAGTTCGGTTATATTTGAATCCATTAATGTACGTATACGCTAATGCATATCTATTGAATGCCTCTTACATTGTGACGAACGTTAATTATCATTTACGATAATGATGTCAAGCAGCGGAGGCTTTAAATGCAATTCGATTCTAGATAGATCGATCCTACATTATTATTATTATTATTATTAAAAATCTGATATTATTATTATTAAAATACCATAATAGTATAATTAAAAAAGAGATAATTTGCATAAATATAATTTTAATTATATAATATTATAATATAGTAACAATTTATTACTTTCCCTTTTATCAGAATTAAATCTTTCATTTTTAATATGCCCAATTAGAAAGAATAAATTCTGCATTGAATTATAAAAATGCAACTTTTATATAATCAGATTGTATTATTTAGAATCATCTTATAGGGAGAAAATTATAAGATTCAATGATATATTTACATTGTTTCTGTCCATCTTCTCTGAGAATGATGTTGCGACCGTCCTCTCGTTTCCAACTGACAGTAGGCTTTGGCGAACCGGTGGCGACGCATCGCAATCTTATATTGCCTCCCTCGTGAGTAACCATACCATTTGCAGTCTCATCGTCCATTATGTCGGGCGGTACGACTACTTCCATGTATCCCATCTAAAACAAAGAAACATAAGATATCGCATGAAACTTTGAGATTGAGATTATCATTGCAAGCTTAACTTTTTCAGAAAGAAAAATAGGCTCAATACGCCATAAAAGCTGATTAATAAAAAGAGCAAGTTTAAATGTTCACTTTCTAATAGAGTTTTATAATTATATGTACTGCAAACTTCAATAATTCTTCAATTTTCCAGCTTATATCATATCACGGGATTATTCTAATCATTATTTAAAAGTTCAAGTTGCAGAATCTATCTACCTATATCAAATGTTATCAAAGAGCTTCTGTTATCGCGTTCTTTGTAACAATAGTTGAATTATCTCATATTATTAAAATCATTTCTATCAAAAGGATAAGAATAGATTAATTATACTTTAACATACTATGAGCGCGAAGAAGCTCAAAGAGTTAAAAAAAAATCGAAATTCCTTTATGCGGGATAAACAGCCCGTAGAGAGACCATACTAAGGCGGTCTGGCAGAGACAAGACTCGAACTACTCGCCGTAGAAAAAGCACATTGTTTTACGGTCCTGTGCACGTACACGATGAGGGTATCCTCGCACGGGTATAATGTGTGGGAGTATAGAATTTACTAGACATGGAATTGTGCACGTATCCAATTCAATTCAATGAGACCAACATGCAAGGAAATATATGATTTACAATGAAATAAGGTAAATACTTAAAATTTCTGTTATGACGATATTTTAATATTGAAATGAAGTATTATTTAAATTCTACAATTAGTATTGTTAGTGATAACAATAACGTAGTCTAAACCGTGCAAACGTAAAATTTTTTATATTTTATTCGGCGTAAACATATAGATGAAAAATAAAATTCCCTGACGAAAGTCGAGCCTTGACCGCGTATGTGTATAATTAAAATAAAAATTTATTGTTTTAAAATATTTTATTCTATTTTTTTGCTGTAAAATAACAAATATACGGTATTTCTGTTACACCTGCTTCATTAATTTTTATGTGTATAGATCAATATCAATAATTATTCCTACAAAAGTGTAAAAGAATTTTCCTAATTATAAAAGTAGAAAATGTGACATCTTTATTAAACTCCATTGATTAAAAAATGGTTAGTGATAACAATAATTAGTAAGGCTTCTATTAATTAAAAAATTTTTTAATATTAAAATTTATAATGTTTTAATGAATTAAATTTCAAATATAAGAATAACAAAATTTGTTTAATAATTTTATACACCAAAAGTAAACTTTAAGGCTTAAATCATACAAGATGTTTACACAAGAGCAAAGTTTCAATCTTACAAAATTCAAACAGAACGGAAGTAATTTAGGAAATAATGATAATTAGATATAATAATAAGCTAATGAGATTACAAGTATCTATAATAATATCTCGCATGTGTACGATGTTTAGCATTAACTTCATCATCGTCAGGTCAAAAGGATCGCGTTGTGCTCGCGCAAGACGTCAGTCAGTCAAAACCATGTTAGAGAGTATCATGGCGTACATTGCTGTAAAAAAGGACCATTTTACAGCCCAAGGCACGTACTGGTCGGGCAGGAGTGACGGTCGCCGGTGCGTCACGGATTAACGTGAAATTTACTGGTCGTGGTGCGGTGCACACATCCTGCGGAATTCAATGCGACCGGCAAAGCGGGAAACCTTCCGATGCAATATACGGCCCTGCCGCGAGATAAAGGGCCCAAAGTGCTCGTCGTGGTGCAACGGTAGGCGTGAATTCAATAATAAATATGTGTGTGTGTGTGTGTGTGTGTGTGTGTATATATATATATGAGAAAAGAAAAGAGGTTAAAGAAGACAAGAGACAGACCGTGAGAGCTCTGCAAATGTAAAACTATATGTGTGTGTACAGGTATATATTTAATTATATATTAATTAACTTTATATACATACACATAAAGTTAATTAATGATTTTATTAAGGTAGTAAATAATGTAGTAAAGTAAGTAGCTTTTTTATTGTAACTTGTACTATTCTTCATATTTTAACTGATAAAAACCTTTCTTTTTTAAATTGCATCCTCGTACCTTTTTGCAGAGCGTTAGTTTACGGAAGAATGTAGCAACTGGCCAGAGACGGTTTAAAGGACGCGCATCTCGAGCGGATAAAACCGCGGTATAAGTAGGACCGATAAATAATCTCGCATCGGCCGACTGTGAGACAATGCAACACACGGGGCTCGGGATTTAAGGCACGATGGGATATTTCGAGCGGCCGAGAGGTCTAGCAACGAAGCGGCAAAGCCGAGATCCTCCTCGTCTCTGGGAAACAGTCGTTCGAAGCCGTACGACGTGTGCACCTGCCGCACCACCGTCGTCGGCAATAATTTTCCGCGCGCTTTCTCGAACGCGCGTGTAGCTTGAGCTTTGCCGAAAATCTGCATAATTAAAGTTGCCCAAACGCGACGTCGTGTCGCGACGACGTTATTCCACTGTGGAGTAGAATTGCCATGCAATGTCCCTTTTAGCGTCAATATTGTACGCTTATCATTAAACTGACCCGAAGACTGCAGAATATTGATAAATTGTATAAATAATATAAGTAATGTGTGTAGATAGAAGTTATTTTAAAATGATATGTATATATTTTTTTTGTTTTCATGCTTTGCACGAAACGTATATTTATCCTAAATTTTAGAATATTTAGAGAGCTTTTAGGATTATAATGTTTATAGCGATACGCTTGTGAAAACTGATTTTGTTAGAAAGAAAAGATTTTTTTAAATCTCGATGTACGAGAATTGGAGGATAAAACGAAATCTATAACACTGCATATAAGAATAAGCTGTATCTAAATTTTAATGATACGATTTTGTACTTCAAATAAAATAAAATAGTCTCTTTTTATACGTCGACTCTGAAATGTAGCTGCGGCTGTAGGCCGATCGATATTACACCGCGAAATAATGGTCGAGGATAAAGAAAAGGCGCGTGTTAAAAAGTTATAGTCGGGCTTGTGTATGGAATTTTAAAAATTCCTCCGTGTTCGCGGACAGATCTGGCGAAATTTCGCGAAACCTCGATCTTTTTAATCGAATTACGTCGTACGGTGCGGCGCCGCGCTCTGTCGATGGAAATCGATAAAGCCGCGCGTGTAACGGCTGCCGTGCGCGTAATTCCGGCGCGGAAACGCCGTCGAAAAATAAAGCGTCGGGTGGAAGGTAAATGGAAATTAATTTAACAGAGATACGTTGTTATTACGGATGCGCGTCGCAGCGTTCCACTGTACCGGATAATACCGTTTGAAGCTGTGTTTCGAAAAATGCGGGTGCCCGGGTGTTGTTAAAAAATTGGAGAAAAAGAAGAAAAGGATATACGTAAATATAAAGATATAGAGAAACACCGTGCGTTATTTAAAAAAATTCCGTATGTTGCTTAACTACGTTATTCGACAATGTTACGGTATGTTTTGTAATCTTTGAATCGAGAGTCGAGAGTTTACATAAATCTTCGTAATGCATGAAAAGACACTCACCTGACTACGCATGGGATCGGTATTGACTTGACACATATAAGTACCGGAATCGTTCTTCTGGACATTCGACACGTGCAGTTTCCACGTGTTGTGTCCGTTGTGCGTCACGGCTAATCGATTATTGTGTGCCACCAAGTGTGTGTGTATCGCCAGAATCGCTCGGGAATCGGATTTTATCCAGGCTACCTGTATAATACCAGAGATACGAATGTTATTTCTCGAGATGAAGGAAAATTGGATACTTAATTGAAATATGAATTGTCGCTTGAGAATTTTATCAAAATATATTTAATATATCAGTTGTTTCAATCTATTTCCAACATAAAATTAAACTAAATTTGCAGTTAAATTTGATATATTTATCATTTAAATTAACACGATAAAAAATAATTGAAAGATAAAGAGCAAAAACAGTGAATTTAATTTTAATTGAAATTGATGCATACATTTATATTTAAGATAAGATATAAAATTCTCTGACTTATATATATATATATATATATATATATATATATATATATATATATATATATATATATATATATATATAGATGTTGGCAGTAGTAATAGACAGGATATAGTCAGACTCGAGAAAAAATATGAAAAATATTATGTGAGCGAAGCATAGCGTATTCTCGAAGAAATACATATTGTGTCGCATTAACAAGTATAATTATATATATTGTATACGTCAGAGAATTTTATATCTTATCTTAAATATAAATGTATGCATCAATTTCAATTGAAATTAAATTCGCTGTTTTTGCTCTTTTTCAATTCATTATATATATAATAAACTCGTATCGATGTTCGCAGTAGTAATAGATAGGATATAGTCAGACTCGAGAAAAAATATGAAAAATATTCATTATATGCGAGTGAAGCATAGCTCATTCTCAAAGAAATACATATTGTGTCGCGTTAACAAGTATAATTCTCTCATCTCGTTCCGGCAAAAATACACGGCATCTTTCACGCGAAAATTATTATTATAAATGTGTTATATAATTGGAAAGAAATCCAAGAGATCTGCGTTTCTTAATACATCGGTCTTAATACATAAGTCTTATGACAGACAATTTTCTTATATTCATGCTGTACGTGAGATCTTTTTTTACACTTTTTATTGCAATATACGAACAAGAATTATTTGAAATAGGAAATTCACCTTGTACGATTGTAGATGATTAACGACGCAGGTGAAGAAGACGTCACGACCTTGGATCACCGTGTGATTTTCCAAAGGAGCTAAGAACTCGGGCAAAACTTCCGGGGTGATTTGACCTGAAACATCACAGTGATGTGGCACGTTTAATTTACGTCACTCTCTTATTCTCTTAACAATTATACAAAATAATTATTAAAAGAAGACAAGCGCATCATAAGTACGATATATTTAAAAGAAATTATTTTCAATGGCTTTGTAATGTAAGCCGAGCTTTCAAGCCAACTATAAAAAAATAAATTAAAGAATAACAGATAAAAAATATCTAGTATAACACAACAAAACAGATAACAGTGAACAGTGAATTTGAAAAAAGATTTACTGTGCACTTGCAATCAATTTGCGAGTTTCAACTCTCCGTATCGAACGCAATAAACGACAAACAAAACAACGCATTTTGCGTTGTGTTACGTTCCATCCTTTTCAATTTCGCCGGATATTACGACGAGGCGATCGCATCGCGCGCTTCGAAAAATGCGATGCACCGCGAACGTTCGAAAAAAAAAAGAGAAGGAAAGAACGAATGCACGGCATCTCTGACGAGTAGAGTGTCTCGCGGAATGCATCGCCGCGATTCGCCGCCGATTCGAAGTGCATGCATGAGCGAGCAGCACGCCGCCGATTAGATATTCAAGGCGTAGATCGAGGATGGGGGAACAACCCTTCTCCTCTCCCCTCTCCCTCTCCCACGTTCTCTTCCGCCGGTTTAAAAGAGCAAAGAGAGAGCCACCCATATTCTCGTATCGAATTCTTGTATGCGTTCATGCAAGAAGGGCGATAAATGGAAAAATTCTTGAATCTCGCAGTCGTAATCCGGACGCCGGATCCCGGTTTTCATGGGTCGGTTTTACGACTACCCTCATCGGGCCGTTCTACCCTCGCCGCTCGCTTCGTCGTACCTTCAATCTCTTCCCTCGCTTCTCCACGCTTTCATTCCGCTCTCTTTCTCTCGCCCGACCCTACCCGGCCGTTTTATTAACTAAATTTAATTTTCGCTTTAAGGGAAAAAAAGCTGCGAAAATCTCCCGGGAAAAACATTGTAAACTTATTGAAAGTAATAATCGGATGAGAGAATAATTGGTATCGCGCATTAGGTAAAATATATTTTCATATAAACCGCTACTTTTATTGCTGTACTGCCATTTTCCAGTTATGCGTTACTGTTTTCAAGCTATTACAGCCTTTTATTACTCTCGTTTATGATTTTTTAAATTAAATTGCTTCTTTTTTCTTCCTCATCTAATATAATGTTCTGATATATTAATCCTAAAGAATGCAATAATAGAAATTTTCATTTAATAGCAAAAAATAGCGCTTATACAATTGCATACCTATTCTATTTTTTTCTGGCAGTGCTCTCTTTTTCTCCCTCTTCTTTTCTAATGAAGGAATTCTGATACTATGCTTAATTTTTCATAAAATCTTGTGAGTGGCGAAAAGTGTGCGTGTATTCACGCGCATGGTGTACGCATGAATGCAAAGCAGAGAATGAGAGAAAGAGAGAGAGGGGGGGGAGAGAGAGAGAGAGAGAGAGAGAGAGAGAGAGAGAGAAAGAAAGAAAGAGGGAATACATAACGCGAGTATAGTATGCCCCGCTTTTATTACGCCGGAATTTCATTCCGAGTCTAATTGTAATCAGTGAAGTGTAATTCTAGCAATTTGTCGCAAGGATATCTAATTAATTAGGTCCTTTCGCGAGCGGGCAGGACTACAAACGCGCCCGCGCGGTCTGCTATCTCTTCGTTAATTACACCGTGCACAGGATGGAATTTTTCATCGAAATTATCACGCACCATCCGTCCAGGAAATTAAGATCGCCGTGATGCTCGCGGCTGCACTACGCTGGAATCAATTTCGTTTCTTTTTTTTCCGTTTTACATCGTTCCGTTTACGGCAACATAAGGCAGAATTGTGCCGCGAGGCATCTTCACGTAAAAATACATAGTCTCGATTCTCGATATTGCGCTGGCAGACATGGAATTCATCGAGCTAGTTGTCAATTTATTTATATTATGTACATCGAAATATATAAATATATATAATCTATATACATATATTATAAATTATCAAACCTCATATAACTTATTCAATTATTTTCGACAATTGTATATAAAGTGGAGATAAAAAGAGTTTGTAAATCCGTCTCTGCGAGTCTGACGTCGTTACGGCCAACGTTAAAAGCCAATAAGACTGTCAGGCGTTTCTGTCGCGCAATAAGCGGCTTCCAACAAGCGCTAATAAAACAGTTATGCAGAATCTAAAGGCGATCTTCTGCGAGCAGTATTAAAAGCGATTATAAAAGTCACCGGGCGTCGTTTCCCCGTGTCTAATTTAAGGGACCGAGCGGGATCCTCGAAAGCCTCCGTAGGACGGCTCCGACGATAGACTCGGGTTGAGCAGTATCCGATGATACCCACTTTATCCCGGAAAAACGACGGTAAGCCACCCGCACAATGGCAGCCACGGAGCCATCCGCCGATTCAAAGAGTTTGGATTTCGCTTGCCCTTTCTCCTCCGCGCCCCAAGAGAAATCCTGTATCGTTGAAATCGCGAATTTAAAATGTGTTCCCCGGCGGTCTCTCGTTCTCGCGAGATAGCGGAATGTTCCTGGGCCAAAATGACCATCAATTCTCGAAAGCATCGCGGTATGAAGATCTCTCTATCGCTATGCTACACACGTATCTAAAGACTGTTTCGTAATCGTTTTCAGGGCTGGATCGATATTCAAATCCCAAAATACATCAATGCAGTAAAAATGCAGTTGTAACATTACGTGAGGAAGATGATTCTTTTTGAAAATGTCCAAGAGTGATTTCCTTTTTTACTTGATTAAATACATTGAAAAACCTATAGATGACGGTTAATAAAACAATGCTCGCGGTTCGTTAAGATGAGTTATCAAGGATAAGAGAGAAGCACTTTCGGAGATTCCATTCCATGTGAAATTCAGCGAACGAGGGTGGTTGGGAGCAGCAAGAAACGTGACACGCTCGAATGCGTATGCTAATAGGCAGACGTGCCTCGGGCAAAAGCGACTATTAGCGTGAGTTGCGACAATGAGCCGATGTCATCAAGGTAACATTTGCGCTTGCGATAGCAAAATTATTACGATACGCAACTCGCGCGCAAATGAATCAAGAACATTGAAAGCCGGAAGTTGACGAAGAACTGCCGTTCAATCCGCGAAATCATCCCTCAATTGCGATCGTAAAATTTTCAGTTTTAATTCGGATTTTTATTCGTAAAAGTTTAACTAAAAACTCTTCGAAATGATTCAATTTTCAACATTTGACATCGTGGCGGTTAAATCTCTCACAAAATTAAGTCCACTTGAAACTAATTAAAGAATACATTTTTTTACTATATACACACACTCGAATAATATTGAAACAATTCTCGTTCTTCCTAATTCAGTCTTTTCGAGTATGACTATGAATAAAAAGTGATTCGTGGTGAAACTGAGATAATATAATCGAACAAAAGTTTTATTTTAATTTAAAAAAGAGGGGGTCGGACCGAAAGGACAATCGAGAACAGTCGGAGAGAGCGACTGTTCGAGGCGAGAAAAGAAGACAGCGGAATTACTTCGTATTTCCGCGAGGATTAAATGTCCGACCTTTTTGTTTTTGTCAAAGTGTTCCGGATTTTCAGATCGCGACAGCCCAGCGAGCTAACTCGAAAAATTCCACGGATTCTTGCACGGCAGGAAACGCGTTCGCCCGTGCACGCGTGTTTCACCGCCAGGAATTGCATAAGACAGAGCACGCGACGGAAGTTACATCACGTGTCGCGCGCCGACGACGGAATCTTTTCGACAAACACAGAACACCGAAGGGATTACAGTTTCGTTAAAAAGTTCCGGTAACGAAGGATTTACGGCCGTACGAGAAAGAGGTGGCGTGAAAAACACCAGCGGGATGCTTGCAGGAGAGGAGGAAGGAGTTAAACGAAACACAGCAAAACCCGTGTTTAAATGGAACGAGATGGCACGTGACCGTGTGTAAACTTGGGAACATTGTGTCGCAGTGCGAAGTAATTTAAAATGGGGATTGTAAACTACTCTCTCTCGTACATACCTATACATATTTTGATATGTATTTGCATATTTCATATTATATTTTATATTCGGACCGGCGCACGTATATTTTCCCAAATCAGAAATTTAAAAAAAATAGAAACAAAAAATTAATATTGACTCATCTATCAGAATTTCAAATGCAAAACTCAGATAAAAATTGATTTCGCATTAGTTGAACGAATTAGGTTTGTATAGGAGAAATGAGGATAGTTTAATACATACTTTCTATATACATACACGCGCATATATACACAAATATACTTAAACGCGCGACGCGAATAAGTGTGCGCGAGGCAAGAGGATTCTTCTCAATGAGAGAGAGATACAAAGCTCTCTCTCTCTCTCTCTCTCTATCTATCTATCTATCTATCTCTTTCTCTCTCACGCTCGCTTTCTCTTCGGGATACTTATCAGATCGGAGCACGCGCCTATTGATTTTGGCTTAAACGGAGAATTCGCCGATAGATAGAAGTTAGAGAGAGTCGAGACGCAAACTGCTCCCGGTAATACCGCGAGTTTCCCTTGTGCCGCGGATCACTATATATACGTCGTGCCGTGAAAAAGGGAGCGTGCGTAATTGCGCAATTAAGGGCGAGCCATGATTACCGAACGTTCAACGAAAATACGCCGCAGATTGATATGGAGGAAAACGATAAAGCGGCTCCCTCCTCAAGGAGATCGAATATTCAATAGGAGTTCGAAGCACGTTGCAAATGTCGCTGTGTAAAAAAAAAGAGAGAGAAGAATAAAATCTCTCTGTGGACAGAGAGTGTAGTGGTACAAATAATCTATTGTATATAACTGAAAGATATCGGAGGGGGATCGCTTCCATACCTATCTCATGTCCAAAAAGTCGTTTATCTATTTCATCCCTAATTCCTCGTTATCGGCTCTTTAATCGGGAAGTCGTCTTTCCGAAATACTTTAAAATATCCCACGATGTTTCCATCCCTCCACTTTTTCGCGCGCGAGACAGGTTTCGCCCCTGTCCTTTTTTTTTCACGTGCTACATGGCGATTCTGTTTGCCAGAATACGTCTGTTGTTCCCATCTCTTCGGTTCTGAGAGAACAGGCGGCGGCGCGGAATCTTTCGCCGAACGAACGGGAAAAATAGAGGAGACCGTCAGTGGGCTGTGCGCTCCTCTGGGTATACCATAGGGATTGTCTCGTTAGCATAATCTGTCGGAAGCGCGGCTGCGACTCTCCGATGGGTCTCCCTTCCCCTCTCCAATCCACCTTTGTACTTTTGTCTTTCTTCCTCGTTTACGTCTATCTCCTTTCGTGGATTCGTCGTTATTTTTCCAATACACATTTCCCGAGAAAATGCTCGCGACGCCGGCGTGTTGCATTTAAAGATACTAAACACGGCAACCGTATTTAAATCCTTTTAATTCGGTACTGTCTGTATTAATTGGCTCGCTTTTATATCTTCAATTGTACGAGCATTCTTAGAATCTCCAATCACAGTTTTAATTACAGATTTCTTTTTTTTTTGCAAAAATTGTAATAGAAAGAGGCCATCAATTACTACAATATTTTAATTATTATTACTTACTTCTTTTAATCCTTTGTTAAATTATGAATGCATTTTTTTCATTTACTATAAATTTCTACAAGAGAAATATGTAATTAACGTATCCTTTAATTTATTCGTCACTATATATAGTACGCGCGCGATACTTTCAATTCTTTTATAAAAATTCATCTATTTCAGTTCCACATACATTCATTGTAATTTTACTCCATTCACATAATCGGGTCTAGTCAGCCAATCAGCGATTGCCGAATTTTTTTACCGGCCTCAATAAATTGTATTTCACTCTACGCTTCTCCGTTAAAGATGTCCATTAGCTTTTTCATACTCTTCCGTCGTAAATTTCACATTTTCCATTTCGTGTCTTTTATATCTATACGAGATATATTATTATTTCCTCGTAATATCTGTTATGCGGCATTATGGGCAATCTTACACGCAGTTTCACAATCTCGCAAAAGAGATTCCAAAGTAGAAACGGTCGGTTAACTTCGTCATTCTCTTCGCGAAAGAGACTCGGCGAAACGATTCGCAATGCCGTCGAAAGGCATCAACTTCTCACGTTACAGTGGGAAAATGCATTTGCTTAAATGTGTTCGGACACTCGTTTATTCGGCCACGCATCTGCAGCTTTCAACGGCTATCTCCGACGTTCCTTGTCCTGAATACCAAATGAATTCCTCGTGTACCGCCTTCGGGCGTCGCGAAGATGCAAGTTTCGTCGTCGCTTCGCGTCGCCAACAGTAGAAGGAAGAAAACTTTTCCACTGCCTATGCTATATTGCCATCCGTGCGATGTACCATTCGACGCTGCGCTTCGTTTAAAGTCGTAAAACTAGCATAAAGCTTCCAATTCGATTGACTAACTTCCTCATTTCGCTTTTTATACCGTGAGGTGCGCGTCGCGACTATCGAGCAAACTTGAAAAATATGTAACACACGTGTATTATTTAGAATCAATTTCATCCTCAGATCACTTATTACTAACTCCTTCTTCTAATGTTATTATTCTTTGAATAAAAAAAAAAACAGAGCACATACATTCATCAAAAATAGATTGCCATGCGCAGAATTCATCTCGTGTTGATTCTGTTTCCTTTTTGTTCGTGAAATCGCATCAACGCTTTTCGCGCTGGCGCGACATTCACGTGCGTTTAATTTAATTATTGCATATCGCTCCCGAATACACGAATAATTACGAGGAAAAATATACGCGCGAAATTCGGGAGAGAGCGAAATATCTGTAACATACTCGGCGCGTTTCGAACAGTTTCACCCATTAAAATCTTCCGACAAGTGTGCGAACGTGAATAATGCAACTCCGTGACGTGAGCCGATACATTCTCCAAGAGGAAGCATTCAAGCTTCGCGTACACAGACTTCGACGATGCGTTCCGGAATCTCCAAACTTCATTTTAATAATAAATCCTTTGATCAACGTAAAATGGGATTTCTTTCCAAAGAAGAAGATGTTGAAAAAGATAATCGTCGAACTTTGTGTAAGAAATCAAAAATAAAGAATTTTTTCTGTACATTAAACTTCTTCGATTAAATAACAAGAGCTTATCGCCTTTTAAATTCAAGTAAACTTCACTCTTTCACGAGATTCTTTTCAAGTTATTTAATGTTAAATATCAAATAACTAGACTAAAAGGAAGAAAGTAATGCATAGGATAGTGAACTAAACAAGACTGATCGGCAATCGAATCGAAAATGTTTCCTAAGTTTGATGATGGTATTAATAACCTGAACGATATAATATCGCCGTTGTTAAGTTTGACAAGATGATATGTTGGTATTGCGCGTCGCCGCTGGTCGATACGGGCGAATTATTAATTCCCTGATAGAATTTGAATATACCCATTTGCATTAGTCAACGGAGTTACAGCGGCATTCAGTGCAATTGTCATGACATTTTCAATTATTCCGGTGCCGGCCGGTGTCGGACGGTCCGCGACAAACTTTGCCCATATCGTACGGCGCCAGTTACGTCCACCTGCTTGACGGATTACACGGATTACATGCGTCCCCCGCGAACTTCGACGATGGCGTCGTCGCGATGAGACACGTAACGTAGAGAATACATTCTATATCTTAGCGTGTTTGTTGCGAATATTAGAAAATCAGAGAGATGTTGGTGTTGCGCTCTATTCTGCATTTTTAATAGCATAATAAAAAAATCTGTTATCGTTGAAAAAATAAATATATAAAAACTAAATCGCATTTAACAATGAATATGACGTGTTCTATGTTGTGGCGAAAATATTTATTTACTTATCTTTATCTTTTATAAGTTATGCTTCTTTGAATGCTCGAAAACGGGTTGAGCTTGGTAACAGGTAAAAGTTCCGTAATGAAAACGCCCGATGTTTATGCGTGTAACTTATCGCGCTGCTGTTATATGAGAGTTACGTGTCTCGCAACATTCAATTACAGACAACATATTGGACTGCAATATGTGCGGATGTATCATCGATAAATTCAGAAAAAAATTTATGTAAACGAAATCGATCCAATCCCACACAGAATTTTTAATAAAAGTCGGCACATCTCTATCAAAGAATCATTAATTGAAATATTTTTTGAGAGAGTTAGTGCCTGGAGATAATCTATTAATCCTTGTGTGTTCATAATTTTTATAAACATTTTTATAATCTTTTGTATAAATATGGTAAACAAATTAGAGATAATCTTGAATGTATATTAAATTAAAAATATATTTTTCACGGATGGTAAATAATGATTGTATAGAATAATATAAATGCTTCTGGCTTCGAAAGAGTGAATTGAATGACGAGACAATGTATCTTTTCTAGCGAGGCAACGGTTGAGATATTTGACTTCGATCCAGCTTATTGCATTTCAATAGGTATATCCGCATAGAAATCGATGCGGCAACCGGCGAATCGCTGATAACGTCGCGAACAGTGACATACACTCGAGACTCGTGGAATTCGCACCATGAAGACGAGGATCCTGAAGGTGGGCTGTCGACGCGATATTGAAAATGGAAGCTGGCACTCTCTCCCGCGTGTCATCAGCGTCGTCGACCGCCGATGAAGATGGAGCGGATCGAAGCGGTGCCCCTTTTCGTGCGACCTGAGAAGAACCTAACCGAAGCCGAAAGCCGATATAAAAGATTTTTGCAAACTCAAGGAGCTCGTAAATCTTGCCGGGAAACGCGCAACGAAAGTCGATCATTGACGAGGATACGAACACGGCTGCGATTTCGTGATTGAGAAGTTTCGGAAGATATTTAAGAACAGGCTTGATTTATTTCGCGTTATTTAGAAGGAAGGACTCGTTATAAATATGGATATTTGTCTTTATATTTTTAAGTAGAAAAAATATAAATATATTTTATATATTACTGTAAAAGCGAAAATTATAAAATCTAAATGACAAAGTATCGATGGCATTTGTTATATCAAACACGATGAATACACAAGAAAAAATATCAGATTCATCTAATTTCTTTTTCAATGAATTTATGACGAAATACACTGAAGCTTCTCTCTCAGTTAAAGTATAGATATCGTTTCTGACATACATTGAAAACCTATGAAAAATTCCTTAGAATAATGTGTTTGTTCATTAAAATAAGAATAATTGATGTCACTGTGTGATTTAAAAATGGAATAAAGTATTGACGAATATATTCTCAGTCATAAAATAATATTACCTAATTGTAAAAATGTTAATAATATTAATCTATCTCGATTGCATGTGGAAAAAATAAATGGAAATGTCACAATTACACAGATCATACTATTAAGCGAGTGCATTAACACTCGTATTTGTAATTATTACGTTAACGCGTAATCAAGTTTACTAACATGCGACGCTGTCGCATCTGCCGTATTTTTATGATATGTATTCGCGTTTTCAGTACGATGTGTCGTTAATTAGCGTTTCCATATACAAAAAATGTAGGTAATAAAGTAAATCGGGAAAAACTGCAAAACGTAACGACGTCGCGCCGAGCTTCCTGTCGAGATGTGCATATATAGAAAAATGTTGGTCACGTTATTTTCCCGCATTGTGTGTTAAAGAAATATATATATATATATATATATATATATATATATATATATAAAGAGAGAGAGAAACACACACACACACACACACATATATATACACATACAATATATATCGCTGTGCGATGCAGAACTTACAGACAGAGCTGAAACGCACTCCGCACGAAAATCCCGTAAATTCCCTCGATTCAAAGAAATACCATAATACCATTTCGTACGATTTTGCCCTCGGAGGACGGAACAAAGTATCGGAAGTGAAATAAAGAAAACGGCGGAGCAATAATAAGACCGCCGGTTAAAAATAAGAAGTACCGCGCCGAAATTAATTACTGCCTCGTCTAATCTCTTCAAGTGGCTCCTCCTTTTTAATTCTCGACGAACAAAAGGATCGGCGCTATAATACTCACGGAGAGTTTTTGCCCGTATATACACTATTATATAATCAACTTAGAAAAGCTCAGTCAAAGAAATTCTGCGATTTCTATCTGCAATTTTCTCTCGCTTTAGAAACTTGCAGCAATGTCTTGTAGAACAACGAATTATCGGAGGAAAAGACGCGCGTGGAAAAGAATTGTTTGAATAATTTAAAAAAATAAAAATAAAAGCGCACGTAAAAGCAATAGGGAGCAATAAATCTTTCAATATACATTAAATGACAGATAATTAATCAAAATTTCTTAAACACAGGAAGATAATATGATGCACTTAAGAGTAATGTATATTTAAGAATTGCTTAACCGTTGGCTGACGAATCCGTAATGTTTTCCATCGGCCCGAAAATCCCGAGGCTCGATTACTTATTGCTGCATCCCGCTGTAGGGACGAAGGGACGGGGCGGACGCGCGGTGTGCCCGAGTAAATCACAGTGGATTTAAGTGGATTCTACAAACTCCCTCGCGCCGGGTCTACCCCCGACGATGTATCGTCCTCGTAGAGTCGTTGCGGCGCCGCACGGTACCGCAGCGCGGATATAACCGGGCTAAGAGATTCAGGAGCGGGCGAGAACGCGCGGCCAGAACGGCGTTCTCTCGCCGGGCGAGCGAGGTAACATCCGTTGCGTCTTACGGCCGCAGCTTACAACGGAACTTCGTTGACTCGGGGCAAAGCTCACGGACGGAGAGTGGCGGATTACTCGTCTAGGGCCTAAGGCCTGGCGCGTAAAAGGGCCTCAAAATGAATTCTACAGGATTTATATCGTAACACGCAGAATGCGCTTTAAATTGAGAACGGCGTGTTTGAATCTCACAAGCCAGTTAAAAACGATTCGATACAGTATTATAAGTCTTAACAATATGATATTTAAGAAATAAATTTAAATTGATTTAAATTTAAATTGATTTAATTTAAATTAAGATATAAAATTTATATTCGTTGGGTGTGCGTTATATTTCTTGGCTCGGAAAGTTTCAGAAAATCCGTAATTTTTGAATTAATGTTGAATATTATTATTTTATTCACTATTACCTGACTTTTATTTGAGAAATGTATAGATGATAGAAATGTCGATGGTTCACGTAAACATTCTATAGAATATCATATAATACTTTTTCTTTCTCTCTGTTATATCGAACCACAACTATCTTCATATTTACATCGTATTCCGCGACAAAAATTCGAGCATTATTTCCGCTTCGATGTAACATGCGGTTCAGCATACTCGCTGTGTCGTCAGAACAAACAATACCGCGGAAAGGAAAGTTGTTGTACGACATTGGGAGAATTTTCGTGACTTCCTCATGAAAGTCATGCGGTTGAAGACGATGCCTGTGCGATCGTTCCTTCGATTCATTCCTTTTCCTGATTCTTCAATCTCATCCTTTCTCTCGTCACGACAGTGTGACGCGGCTTTCTCGCTGTCACGACAGTCAATTTTGCTTTCTTCCCGGCTTCCCGGTTCTTTCATCGAATTATGAGAACCGCCATGAATCTCCCGAAATACCGTGACGTGGATAACATTGCAAGAGGATCGAGAAGAATAAACGCGATTAGAAATTTTTTGTTTGAGACAAGACATTGAAATAGCATTTTCTACTTTTTCCAAATATTTCATCCAACTTTTTAAAATTTGAATAATTGACCTATGTATCGAATATGGATTGTAGACATTCGTTAAAAAATGAAAATGTGTATGATGCGAGAAAGTAATTATTAATTTCTTGCAAAGTTATGAAGCTTGAATTTTGTATGAATTCTCCTACATTCTATGTTTAACGTGCATCGTTACGTCGCCGCGTCTCAAACAACCTAACTCTGATAAACGGATTATGAAGATTCCAGTGCGCAAATATGAAGAGAAAGGGAGACTCACTCACATAAGCAAAGTTGCAGGACCGCGGCAAAGAGGGCTGCGAGTTTCCGCGCTGCCATGAGAGTCGATCAGTTTTCTGATGAATCTTTGGGACACCAGTCGGCGATCTGAAAACATAAAACAAATATTTTTCAATAAAGATAGATTTATATTTAACAATAAATTAAAGGAATCTAAATAACTGCTCATATATTTCAACATGTTTATACTCGTATGTTTACAAAGTAAATGCTATAAATAAATATCACGTTATCGAAAAATGCAACAATCATCACCGCAATATTTCTCAACCGCATTTTGCTGCAACAGAAAGAGCCAATCTCATTTAATTGACTTTGTACTTTGCGCAAATTGGTCATGATTGTACGGTGATGAGTATGCTAGTTTGGCGATCGTGGAAAACTGACTCAGCGATTCGCAGTTTCTACCGCGAGAGAAATTTATTTTCCACTATAATTTGCGTCGCTCTTTATCTTAATAAAAGAGAGAAAAAGAACGCGTCAATTTTAATTATCGTTCGTCTTAACTCTTTCGATACCCTCGACGTCGCAGAGATGAAAGGATTTGTGAAAAAAGGAAGCAGGCGAGCGAGAATAGCATAGCAGAAGTGCAAGGGAAGAGAGAAAGAGATACGAGTGAGAAAGATCGAAACTAGCTTCGAAGCAAACTAACCGCAACGCCAGGGGCTCGCCAACTGTAATTAATGATCATCTCGTGATAGTTATCCTATCACCAATTAGAGTTACGCCGAGAGAGAGAGGTGTCCCTCGTTATTTCGATGCCGTGAAAATCGCGAAGGCATCGCGTACGCACGCAATTCGACTCTAATGAACAGGCGCATATAAACAATGAAACATAAAGGTCTATTAAGCGAGAAGCATGCGCATGTCTATCGCCTGATTCTTTGAAATTCCCGACTTAAAAGAAATAAAGAGATGAAAAAAGAATTATCGTATCGGAGAGATTCTTTGAAACAAAAGAGGAGACAGGTATAAGATCTGCTCTCTTAAACTGAATCTCAATGAAAATATCACTTGTAAAGCAATGACAAAATAATTCTTCTCAAAGAGATTTTATTGTTTGTAACGATATTTATACTTATAACTAACCCAACCACTGCTTATTAATACACACATGATACAATGATTCCATTTAAAATACTTTAAAGAAATATAATTAAAATATGTAAGAGTACGTTACGTAAATAATATAAGTCGGTTGCATGCATTTTAAATTGAGATAACAGAGATAGAAATGTTTCAAAAAATATTCAAAGAGAAATGTGTCTATTTTATCAGCAATAAAATTTCCGAAAAATACACAGTACAAGCGGAATAATAAGTTTTCAGGAAAGTACAGGTTGCCTGCAAAGTAAGATGCATTTAATCTTCATTGCATTTCAAAGTAACAACGCTATATTTTCCAAGGTAGATGTCGAATGATGCTACAATCCGCAGTTTCCTTTATCAGATTACTGCTTGTTTGAACTTTTCAAACATTGCGTTGGAAAAGTAAACGCCACGTCGAATAACTTTAATGTCATGTCTTAAACTTTTTCAATTTTGTAACAAAACTCTGTTTAGTAATACATATGTGCATTTAAAAATTGCACATATATATGGGCAATTCCACGTCAAATTGAACAAAAATCGACCTTCTTTGATTTTGTATTTTTTATATCGAACGAAACTTTTTTTACGTGAAATAAACATAAAATAAGGAATTACTTATTTTTTATTTGTCCGAAATATTTTTTTTGCAGAAATTATAAACAAAATTTTCGTGAAAAATGAAAAAGTTGTCAATTTAAAAAATTAATATCTCTGGTTATATTTGTCGTAGAGAAATTTTCAAAAATACATTTTAAAACTAAAGAAACAACCTTTTTTATAAAAATAGTTTAAGTTACACGAAATCGCTAATTACAATTGTTATAAATAATTGAAATGTTTAATAATTTTTTTCACCAAAAAGTACACTTTTAAAAATTTTTGAAATAATGCTATTTCATTCTCCATTTCATTCTGAAAGTGTACATATTTTTTATTTTATGGAGAATCGATAAATTCTATTTTTTATATATTTTTAATAAATGAGGCGCCACGCCGTGCTCGCGCCACTGGCTCGACTAAGTAGTATGCTACGCGGTATGGTGCGCCGATTTCCGAAGGCGCCTTACTACTTGGTCGAGCCAGTGACGCGAGCACGGCGCGGCGCCTCATTTATTAAAAATATATAAAAAATAGAATCTATCGATTCTCCATAAAATTAAAAATATGTACACTTTCAGAATGAAATGGAAAATGAAATAGCATTATTTCAACAATTTTTAAAAGTGTACTTTTTGGTGAAAAAAATTATTAAACATTTCAATTATTTATAACAATTGTAATTAGCGATTTCGTGTAACTTAAACTATTTTTATAAAAAAGGTTGTTTCCTTAGCTTTAAAATGTATTTTTGAAAATTTCTCTACGACAAATATAACCAGAGATATTAATTTTTAAAATTGACAACTTTTTCATTTTTCACGAAAATTTTGTTGTTTATAACTTCTGAAAAAAAAAAAAATTTGGACAAATACAAAAATACGTATCTCCTTATTTTATGTGTACTTCACGTGAAAAAAGTTTCGATTGATTTAAAAAATACGAGGTTATTTCTTGTCCGAATTGACGTGGAATTATCTATATACATATATAACTGAAATTAGAAAATTGCGACAACTAAAAGAAAATATGAAAATAAATTTTTCCTTCATATATTTGATATTAATGCACTTGTTAAAATTAATTTAAGTTATAAAAAATTGATAAATTTTTACGTGCAATATAACGTATCTGAATATTAATTTTGATAATAAAGGAATGAGAATTTTCTGCATACTTTCCTTTTCTCGGAATTTTTGCCCTTACACCAGACAATGTAACTGTTCTGTTTCTTTCCGCAGCAGTAGCACATTTTTTTCTCATCGACGGAACATCCGCCGACTCATTCTGCGATGTCGATAAAACCGCGAATGAGGAATTTTTATTCTCTCGCGTGTCACGTGATGAAAGAAAGTGTCGACGCGGCCATCGATCCCACACGGACCGCACCTGCTCCCAACGCAAATCAATCTATGATTTACTATAGCCTATTGCAAGTAGCAACTTCTACAATGCACTAATCGCGCAATCGGAATGATGCAAAAACAAATGTATCAATTTTCATCTCATACAAACGCAAACTCATCTTTCAGTAATAATTATTAATTTAGATAATAATTAATTAAAACAAGAATAAATGTCTATACATTTCCCTTTATCGTTCAATTTCTTAATCTGCAGACTGAAAATACAAATATATATATCAGGAAAATAGTTTTAAATTAATTACAAAAATCTTATATAATCTTTTTATAAAAAAAAATATTTGTACATTTATAGAAAAAAAAATTTATGTTATTTTGCATTTTCATTCTATTTTTTTTCACGGACCCTATTGAGTGTATAAATTATAAAAAATTATATAAAAAATGTTTAATATATTAAGATATAAAGTTTTAGAATAAGTGATATGTCAGTATATGTTGTGTACATGTCAGTCAATTGCACGAGCGTGATATTCCAAGATTGACAAGGAAAACCTCAATTTTTAGTAGGCCTTTAAAATTCTATTGTGCGTCCTATACACGCGAGCGAAATCCGCTGTCGAGTTTGCATGAAACGCGATGCGCCTGCCGCTTCATCCCCCAAACGAACATCGTTCTCTCGCGGCCAATCCAAGCCGCCGCGCACATCCATCCCGACAACGTCATCCCGCCAACGGCCTGCGATGCCCATAAAGCATCAAAACAGCGCTTTGTTGCGGCAGCTTTATGGCATAACTGCCGATGGATGGCGGCGGCGGCGGCGGTGGCGGTTGCGACGATCGATTCGCTATTTGTCAGCAGTCATCTCCGAAGACAATCCAACCCTCGGCCGGTGCATCGAGGCGAGTCCGAGGGAAGAAAGTTACGTCGAAGAAAAATGAAAGATGGAAGGAGGGAGGAGCAAAAGGGGATTATATGGGGCACAGTCGGAAAGGCGCGATTGATTTATTGCAAAAAGAGGCCGCGGTAAGTGGACTATTTTTCAATGAATCCGTGGAGAACGAGAGAGAGAGAGAGAGAGAAAGAGAGAAGGAGAGGCCCAATGGAAAAATGGAATTTCCTCGTGGGAAAATGGAATTTTGAGCGCACCAAGAACCTACGCGAGGAGTGCCAGCCGTCATACGTGCCACAGTTACCCTTCGGTGATTTTGCGGGTGTTTCGATACCTCTCGCAGCGATGGTTACGGGATGTAGAGAGGGAGGACGAGAGGTATGGGACGTACCGTAAGTTATGACTTTCGTCTCGCTCCCGCCATCGCTGCCGCACCGACGGCTCTATGAATGTATGCATGAGATACGAACTTTATGCTTTATGCATTGAACGCGCCGATGATAAGAAGTCGCACGCGTACGCTCGACGCGACGCGCGACGTCGCGTTTCCCGCTGACGAGTGCATCAAGAGAAGAGGAAAGAGGGAGAGACGCGAGTCCTCAGAGAATCCTCCTCCGGTCCGGACAGATATGTTCCATTAGTTAATCACGCCCGATTCGATTTGCGTGCGAAATTGCTCGAGCATGAAGAACAAGCTTGCATGGAACATGGAACATTGTCGGCAGAAAAACAGAAAGAAGATAGTTCTAAAACAATTCTCATATAGCCGCGAATCGATCGCGATCGCCTCTGAAAACCAATCTCTTTGGCACAATCGCGAATTGACGATCAACTGCAAATAAAGGATTGGAGAGAGCGTTTAATAGAGACATGAACGCCGCACGCCAAAAGTATACAATAGTGCTGCCAATATAGAATGCCGTGTCTTATCGTAGATCTTCGTATGTATATCGTATCCGGATACTCTTTCGTTGTTCAAAGTCACGGATAATACTTTAATGTTCTAAAACATTATCTGTGAATATCAACAATATGGAATCTATTTAAATCATTTTCTATATTGTCTCTCTCTCGTTCTAAGTATATAATTAATTTTTCACATAATATAAACCAAAAGTAAGAAATCTTGAAGCTATTAGAGTAATTGATTAAATTTTTTAATTATTGCTTAATTATGCGATAATTTCTCAGATATCTGAGTATTTGACATAATGGCATTCGGAACTGATATACTTCGTATCAAAATAAGTATCCATCTCTGTAGCATGCAGATAGACGACGCTTAGTCGCATTCGCATCTAACATCGTTTGCGCGCTATCGAGAAACAATATACAGACGCGACTCGAAAACAGCATCGCTTTTAATCGTAAGCTATAAAGCCCGTAAGCTTCGGCGCGCATTCGCGGGGTGGCGAAGAGGAACGGAGGCGCGAGATGGAAGTTTCACCCTGCGGCACGTTTATAGACAAGAACGCGCGCGATCGGACGATTATTCTCGACATGAGACGCCCTGCGGCGGTAATAACTGTCTTCGCTCGAAATGAAGAGACAGTTAATCTAATCTTCGCAGTAACGACAGCCTGGGCCCCGGGATTTATTCGTTCGTAACGACGTAAACTGTACAAATTGCCGACCGGCGCATGCCGCTTTAATTGCTTTCCACGCCTCTCTACAGAGGTCCGCGTGAAATAAATCCTTAAACATTAATTTGATTGTTAGGTGTTGCACCTGCGCTCTCAATGTCCATCCACATTATTCTTAGCCTTTTGGCTATCCGCATTTGGTTCTGTGAAATCGAGTACCGAATAGCCTCATCAATGATACAAACACGTTTTGAATTTTTATCCAACTTTAGATATCATCGTATAAAATTCGTGTAATCGTTTTAAAATTATTTTATATCCATTCTCTGTGTTACAGCCTTTGATGCACAATATGTAATTAAATGTATTTCATTAAAGTATTATTATTTTATATCATTTTTTACATAGTATGGTAACAAAGCATTTTTAAATATTGGCAGAAATTTTTAATTCACAAACAAAGAAATTCACATATAATGGTTTAATTGATTTTATCGTTATAGCGTATTTTACATTAGTTATTATTATCGAACTGATATTTTACCAGGTTCCGTTACTTTCGTCTTTCAGTATTTGTCATCTCGCGCGGATTAATACGTGTTGTAATTTCGCCGCCATTAACGCCGTGCACGCATTGTGAGGTAATAAAAACAGCGTAATTATTAAAAAGTCGCGCGCACTCTCGCGTCACAACGAGGTTCGTGTTTTCGCCTTCCACATGACGTGCCAATTATATTTTTAAAAGCTCCTCCACGCCAACGTTCGCATTCAGTGGCACCCGCACACGCGCATATACGAGCGATATAAAGGGGTACCTGTGCTCTTCAAGTACTACAGCGCGGCATGGCGAACGTTGTTACGCGGCAAAGTACGCGCACTTTCAGCCACAATTCCGTGTCATTTGGCCGCCGTTAATGAATATGACGGAAAGGGAGGGGATAGAAGAGAGGAACCTACTCTCGCAGAGGAAACGCGATCGAAAGAGACCGTTTTGCGGTGGCGAAAGCAGGGAACAGGGTCAGCTTCATAATGCAGAGCCGCTGCATGGAAGGCCGGCTAAGCCGCGCTTAACAACTCGTTTGTGGAAAATTTGAAGTACGCGGAGAATCCCTACGGGAGGAGGGCCCGTGGAATTTCTACCGCGTGGCCCGAACTGTATTATGCAGCAGAATCGAAACTCTTTCGCGTGGCACCCCAGTTAATTTCTCCCGAGCTATATACGTTATACATATATAGCTCGCCCGAGAGACTTTCTAGGATGATACTCTATTCGGATACAGAAGGGCGGAAGCTAATTCAATAAGGTTGTGCGGAGCAAACGAGTTCATCCGGGTTAACTCATCAAGTGACTTTTTTTGCTACTCAAGCAATTTTTTTTGTAATTTATGTATTAAGTCTAAATTATTTTTGTAGATGCGTTTTCTTTAATACTCGCGTATAATTTCGCGCTTATTACTTCGAAATACCCGATCACGCGCCCGATGACTTTTTTTCACTTCTTTACAGAGAAGCGCGTATGAATGACCATTCATTAATCTTTAAATCGAGGCAAGAAGTCAAACGCAAACCGCTCAAAATGCAACTCGATATGGCTGATGCAGGTTTCCCATCGACAGACCGAGGTCGCGTCGCGACATAAAACGGCATATATTCAATTCGAAATAACAATGGAAGGGCTCTGTCGCGGACACTTTGGCGTCGATTAAACGGCTCCAATTTGGAGGGTAAAACCGCCGAATTTGATTTCGCGCGCGTTTCTATGCGCCAAAATCCCTCACTGTCAGCTCGACGCTCGGCATCCACCGCGAGAAATAACGCGTGGCCGCCGGTTTCAAGCGTGTACGAAATAATCGTATGAAAATAATGGATGTGCGATGGTGCGAGCAAAATTGGTACACGGCCAACGAAGACGAAAAATTCCCCCCCCCTCCCCCCCGGTATAAAATTTTTTTCACAGCATAGATTGATTCTGTTTAGTTATACACTTATCATATATAGGAATAAAGATAAATAAATATTGTATAATATGTAGCAACAAAACACATAAAAATGTAGCCAAAAATTGAGACTAACATAACATTTTTCCACATTATATGTATGATATTTTTATTATCGTGTCATTATTGGATGCCAATTGAGGAAAAGCATAAGATTCAGACGTCTACGATATTACTTTTTATTCGTTACATCTAACGTTATACCTATTTCTTTCAGAGATCAAAATCTGCGATTAATATCTTACGATACCGTCACGGTATTATTTACATTATGCCAAGAACATCACATTTACAGATGTAATTGCGTTGTTTACGTTCCGCGAAGCGTAAACTAATGTAATACTACTCCTGGGTCGAGAATTTCCGGAATTTGTTAAAACCTGACGCAATTCGTTCATTGTCGCGGTCGACGAGCACGGAGACGCAAACTGGTGTAGCCCAACGGCGCAATCTAAGAAAATAAGCGGCGATCTATCGGACGGAAAATTGCATCCAGAATTGAAGAGCGCGAAGGCGAAAGGGTCTCGAGAAGTAAGGAGAATCTCGAGTCGAGAGCCGGATGTGCTTAACAATCAGAGGATGAGTGCTCCATATAAAGTAAGATGTGTAAGTTTATGAGATTGGAAAGCTTGGTCTATTCATACGATTGATCATATTTCCAAGGGAAAAGAAAAATTTAAAACGTGACAAATTATAATTACATATAATAGAATATGTAATTATAATAATAAAATATTTTTAACGAATTTAAATACATACACAGTAAATTAGCATTCCAAAGGGTATTTCTCAACACTGGATGTATAGCAACATTCGGAACATCCTCGTATCTGCGAGTCGCAGAATTCATCAAAGAACGCGATGCGATATTTTCATTAATTTCGCGAAATTTTTATTAACGCGAAAATGGTAGGATGTAAACAAGTCGACGTGCAGCATTGAATTGCACAACTCAGGTGACAGTCGCCCCGTCGGCCGAATAAATCTTTCCATTCAACGTGCGCGTTACGAGGCCGCTCTATTTACTCTCGTCTCGACATCGTGCCTCTTCTATTTCCGAATACACAACTAAAATGCATCCCCCGAATGTCTTTTGCATCTCGCTTTTACGAGAAATAGAACGTCCGTTTGTATTCGCAGAATGAAAACCCCGTCTCTCGCCACTTGTAACGAAATATCGCGCGAAATGAAACGTCCGATACTGACAATTATTAACCGGCTGATTTTTCCACGAGAGAGATGTAACAAAGCGCGCGCAATACTTCTTAAATATTTCAATATTGTTACCTCATATTTCAGTGCTTTCCATTCAAGTTTTACATAGCGGCCACTTTCTTCTTTGATGAAAATACGCGTTGCCACAAGAAACATATATCTTTTTCATTTAATTTACAAACCATAAAAATTGTATCTAAATTTTTATTAATTTTTTTCAAATAAATACTAATATCGAAAACTTTATTAATCTAGATTATATAATTTGATAACCTATTAATTTAAATATTTTCTCTCAAATTATTTAAACAAGAAATTTAATAATCTCAATTTTTTTCGTATAAGTAAATTCTAAGTTCCTCAAGATATAATTGTGTAATTGTATTGTATAAAATATTTTATATTTTAATTGGCCTCTGATAAAACTTTTTCAATGTCTCTAAAGAATCATGAGAGCAAACAGCAATTATCAGCTACAATGTGGAGCCGAGAAATATTATAGCTAACTCAATCGATCGATTACCGCCTTCTAACTTATCAAAGATCGCGATATCGCACAGCATCGCCTCCCTCGTTTCTTCCGAGAGCAATCTGGCTGCAAACAACTGTGAGACGCAACGTGTATTGGTTGCTCTCAGGTCGTTTGATAAATTTTATGGAATCGAGGAAAGAACGATATTTTGACCCAACAGCGCGCGCGTACACTGTGTAGATGTGTTTTCTACCATCTCCTCCGACCGTTCGACATTTGTACCTGCTCGTGACAGGTGGATCGCAGTTATTCAGCCGGGCGATACGGCAACTGGTTACTCTCTTTCGTACACGTGCCCACCCCAGTCGCATTTCCATTCACCACCCTCGTATCGTGTAAATCTCGACCTCGATTTGTATAGCTCCAAAAGTCGCGCGCCCTCTCATTGTTCCGTTAAATATGGAGAGAAATTACCTATCCACAGATTAAAGGAAAACAACATAATTCTCCTGATAAGCCTAAATTCTAATTTGCAAGTGATATTAGCATACTAAAGTCACACACATCAGCGTTGGAGAGACTTACAAATAGTTAAGATAAAAAGATAAAAAGTATGCCTATATTTGTATTATTAATTTTAGCGGTGGCATAACAATCATTAATAATAGTGATAAAGTAAACAATGTGATATTCTGTATATTCCAGATTCCTATTTGCATTCACGTTTTCTCGCGCGTTGCTATTTCATCACTCCCATAATACTTACATTGCAAAGATCGAATTACGAAGACTTCGCAAGTGACACTGCCACGTGACAAGGACACGCGTCCAACCCTCCGGGGCATCCGGAAGTCTAATCAAAAATGTTTCTCTTTCAGGCTTGTGGCTTCGCGATTCGTTTAACCGGTTCGATCGCGCACGGTCCGTCGATTCCGCTTGTTACGACACTCTATTGCAGAGAAATAAGCTGCACGGTCTGCCTTCGTGTAGTGCGATTTCTTTCGATCGCAGGCACTCGAACTCGTTTCCGCATTACCTACACCGGTTAAACTCTTATTGCACGCTGTACGTGTACCATGTATGGCGCAAAACGATCCTTCCAGCGTACCGCTTCGGTATTTTCTAGATAGTCCGGAGTTTCTGCAGCCGAAATGTTCGCCTCGCAAAAAACTTTCGCGCAGTGTAAGTTGTACTATCGACATTTGTATAGGGTATTTCTAAAGCAAATTAGCCGGATTAAAATACTTTAAACATCAAAAACAAAGTACTTTTGAATACGTTTTTATCGCTTTTTATTGTTCTGCATTGTTTGATAGAACATATTCCGGAATTATTTACGGAAATATCATTCAAAAAATTCTTCTCTGTTTCAATGGCGCTCGTTCACGATGCTATAAAGTTATACTCACGAGCGAAGTTCTCCTAAGCTATTAACCTTTCCGACTCACCGATCTCAAAGTCACATAAATTATGTTTTACTGAAACAGAATCGTACGATCTAAAAATAGCTAAAACTCTTTAACGGCTAATCCTTAGACGTTCTTTGTTAATTTATGAATAATAAAATAAAAGGATCTAAGATTATAATATGGGTCAGTGCTGTAATCTATTACATAACATATTGCACATTTACAGATTAGAGCCCATATATATATGTATATGTATATATATACATATGTTACATAGCAAAATCTAATATAATTTTTATTACGTTTAAAATTTCTCTCTTATATAAATCCTGATATATAATATCATTTCGCCGCCTCTTATCTTGATTTATATCGATAAGCTACACAACGTTATAAATTTCATGTGTTTCATAGCGTTTAATTCTGATCGTTCCTACCATTGTTAAAATGACAGTGCCGACGTTTACGTCGCATAATTCAATATTGCGAAAAATTCGAGGAATCCATCCGATCGATAAATTGGCTCGCGATTGAAATCGGACGCAGCGCGCGCCTCTGGCGAGTTCCTTTTCGCATAAAGAGACATGTTTTCGCTCCAGCCACTTGGAAACACTTCAGCGACAAGGTAGCGAGTATTTATCTCTTCCTCTTTCCCTCGAGTAGCGTCTCGGGACTGCGTACCGAGTACACACAGTGATTCCTTTGAGCATTCCGCGATGGATGCGCGAACGTGCGTCTGCTCGCACGTTCCATTCGTCCTCTCCTCGTACCACCTTCCTTGCCCTCTCGCACCCTCCTATTATATAAACTGGAAGGGTAGGTCCGACTATACTCGTGGTTTATATAATACAACATTGGGGACGCAGCGCACGTATGCAATTCCTCCATAATTCCTTGGTTTGCCTCATCCCTCGCGCCTCCAGCCGAAGAGGAAACGAGAAGAGGGAGAAGGACGGGTGTTGAGTCGGGAGAGTCGATAATACGATTCCTCGTATGTCCTCGACATGAACACGCGCTGCATTTGCCCCAACCTCCTGCGCCCACCTTCCACGTTTCCCTCATCCTCGGGAAATCTAATCAACCTCGCCTGCTCCCTGCCATCGTCAAAGTTCCTCTCGCTCTTTCCATCGTGCTTTTCTTCCATTTTGCACATCGTATATACGCTCTTCGACGCGTTTTATTACGCTGGTATGCATCGGCAGAAAATGCGTCAAAATTTTGGTGGTATAGAATCTTTCACTTGCGAGAATGCCAATAAATAAAGTTCGAAGTTCAGTCTTTGCTTAGAAATTCAAAATGTAATCAGAGCTAAATAATTTTTCGTTGTGCCTTATAAAGAGAAAAAAAACGGAAAAATTTTAAGACAAAAATCACTACTTGCATCCTTGATTAACAAATGAAAAATTTGCAATGCATTATTTAGGATTCGGTAATGACTCCGTAACATCTAGCGTTCGACATATAACTCGAAGGTTAATTACCTACTGCAATTACCGTGTACCGGAGCTCGCAGGGTGGATCGAAGCAAATTTATGCGAGTAACGAGAGCGACTCGTTGTTTCTCTCTCTTTCTCTCACCCTATTCTTTCCGCCCCATTTTAATTCTCGTTCGCCGGCGCGCACCGCGAATATCGGCGATTAAAGTGGCCTTAAAAGGCCGACGGACCGTACGTCGTGTTATATGAAATATCCCTCGGTCGGCGAAGGTCCATTTCGACGGCCAACAGCTCGCCTGGTACGGCGACGACGACGACGTTCTGATAGAGAAAACGTGTTCCAGCGCCATGTCGTGCATACAGAACGCGTCGCCCCGATACTTTCTTCGCACGCGCCAAGCATTTTCGCCCCTCTTCTAAAGAGCTTGTGGCTACCCTCAGACACGTCGTTCTGTAAATCAAAGTCAACCGTCCACACGTAGACCATTGCTATCGTCTGTGAATTGTAGATTCTTAGCGGGCTTCGCAAAGAGACATTTGCAATCATAGCAGCTACCATTTTAATCTTGTCTTTATTTATAACACGGCAAACCCATGAGCAAAAATTATCAAGTATTGTATTGCGACGTCTTCAAAATCGAACTTTGTAAATAAGATTTTCTATCATTTCGCGAAATTATTTTTAGATAAAAACATTACAAGCTCTATCGAGATTAAAACTAAATATAGAAATGTAGACGCGCCTTCGATATCACAGCTATGCTAAAGATATTTATTTGATCGCCGATACGAAGACAAAGACAAAAGAATCGGAGAATTAATTATTTAAATCAGTTTAGAAACTTAGAAACTTTTTAACTTCAATTTCGAATTCGTAGACCGACTGAGCGCACTCGAGATCTCGAATCGCAACAGCTAAACCGTACGATAGTTACTTTATAGCGCGAGAACAAGCGTTCTGTTCGAGATAAATATGTACTCCCGGCAAAGTTTAGTCACACAGTGATTTGAGATGAGCAGGTATTTTCGATCTACCTACAATAAGCACAAGTCCCATAACAATCCAAGTATCGATCGTTCAATTTCGACACCCAATCGACACCGAGTTATTTGCCACGAATTTGATTGTTTGATATGTGACGTAAGAAATTACAGAAAAAACTACAGGAAAAAAGCTAAAGCCTTGTTATTCAACGGAACGTCTTGTTCTTGAGAATGTTCGAGAAACTGAAATAATAACAGATTTTAACGGATATATACTTTCTCGAACAAGAGGAAAATAATTAATTAAAAATTGTTACATCGGTATTATTTAATAATTGTTTGTTCTGATTTAAAATTAATCAAAATTAAGAAATATTTATTTTAATAAATCTCGGGCGACTAAACTATGTGTTTTGGTACGCGGTGCTATGGAAAACTGTCGATCGTCTATTTTGCGTTGCAAATTTCATCGACATGACAATGTTTCAAAAACTGTAACAAAATTATTACGTCGTTAATCCGTCGTTGCGAGCAACCGAAGATTTCACGCACCGCAACGTCCAAAGAGCCTTTTAAAGCCACTTTAAACGCCAATTTTTGCGCCTTGTGTACGTAAACAGAAATTAAAATAGCGAGCGAAGGGGAAAGCTGGGAGCGAACGACGAGGGAGGATGCACTATTTACGTTGGGATACCATTCAACCCTTTTGCGAGCGGCACGTCCTTTAATCGCGACATTATGCGTAGCGATGCACTCTCTCAAACATCATTTTTTGAACAAATAAACGTCTTCATATATTGTTGTCAATATATAGACCATTTATTCTGAAAACGATGTACATTAATTCATTAAATGATTTGTTCTTTAAAATATTTAAAAATAAAAAGAAATAAGATTTAGAGTAAAAATATTCATCGGGCATTATTTTTCACGATATTTCACAAAATATCTAATTTTCTCCAATAATGTTTGAATCAAAGATACAATTTGCAGTATGAGTTTTTACAACAGAAAACGACAGCTAGAGAAAAATTACATATTTATTCATTCTTAGGAAGAAACATGTTAACGCTGTGCCGCAAAAAATATATGCGCTATAAACTTTATTGTCAAATGAGTGTTTCAAGCGCAAAGAGAGGCCAATGCGAAATGTAAGCGCATCATACTCACACATTATCGCGTAAGCTTTATAGCCCGGATTGTAAATTTTACCAGCATCAAAAAAAAAAAAACAAGGTGCGAAAATGCAACGCGTCGATCCGCCAAAATTTACGACTGGCCTGCTCAAAACGTCGCGCTGTAAAAAAGACGGTGGCACGTTAATTTTACAGCCGAATTTTTCGCAGCCCTCGATCATCGACTATCGATCTCGATATCATGCATTGACAACGCATAGAAACGCAATTTCACGGAAGCAGACAGGATTGTCGTAAATCGCGTTTTAGAATTGCACTTGTGTGTGTGTTTTTATATAAAATCTTTTCGATTTAAAAATTGTCTCAACAAAGTTAAAATGATTAAAGAAAGACTTAAAAATATTTAAAGAAAGAAAGAAACTTTCTATAATTTGCCGTTTAGGTATATTATTTACTGTACATAATACATATTTATCTACTTTTCAAATGTTCGGTTCCTCGAAAAATTAATGCTTTCTCGAACTGAATATAAATTTATAGAAGCCGCTGAAAAAAAATTCCGCGCGAATAAACCGCCGTTTTATCTGACTCCGAATATTTCTCTCTTTTAATTTTCTCAAAACGTATCTCGAACCGTTCCAAACCATTTCCGCACGGAAAATGCGGCGGAATATTCTTACTCCGAGCATGCGGCGCACGCCATTCTCCAACCAGCCCCGTTAATTATTTTCCGCGGGCTTCTGTGTACCGCATAAAATGACGGGCAAACTTCGCGATGTTCGTCTCGACGGGAAGGCCACGTGCCGTGTGACACGGACGGTAAACTCGATATTCCCGTCTCGGAGGAAGCCGCTGCGACTGGCAGCAACAACGGCGACTACGTGTCACTCTTAGCATCATCGCTGTCGTGGCTTCCTCGAATCTTTCCTTTCAAGGACGCGACTTTCATAGAATCATTAATGAGATTAATATCTCTTTGATGCGATTTACAATTAAATATTTGAAAGAATTTAGAAAAAATAATATATAGCAAAAGATTTCTGGAAAAATGTTGCAGGCGTAAGTTTTTAACTTGCGAAGTACAACAGATAGGTGGCTGGTAGAGGAGCGTTCCGAATGTCGCGAATAAATTCGAGGAATCATAATTTCAGGGCTTTCGAAACCGCTGATCTGTCTCAATGAGAGGATCGTTCTCTCCGGAGAACATCCTATTCTTCCTGAAGTAGAAAGCAATGCGAAGACAAGAACGTAATTTTTGGTGCAAGTATGCGATTTTTGAAAAGCTTATTAAATTTAATATTATATAAAATTGATTCCAAATTATATACTCAAATTTTATTCTAGACCTCCTCAAGAGATAAAGTATATATTAGGATTACTATTCAATAATTTTTTCATTGTCAGTTGTGACAGGCAATTAAAAAAAAAAGAAAATTATGACGAAAGGAAATTAGAGAAATCTCTTGTTTTTAGATGCATTATTATGTTTCAGCGTTCAAAATAAGATAAATTTTCAAGCGTTAAAGAGAGAAAAGAGAAAAATTGGAAGAAAATTTAAAAAGTACAACTAAAAATACAGACCAAATATAGAGTAGATGTGAGACAAACGTAAGAATTTTCATTTCGTTCAAGATATGATTACGTAATTTTTCAGTGCTGTGCCATAAATGGAGCAACTACGATATGATTCTTCTAGCGCATTACGTCTGACGCAAATCCTCACATTTCACATTTCGCACTTCCTTTCTTAAGATCCGCTATGCTGTCCGATTCTTAATATACGCTCGCATATAAAGTGCATTTTTTGAATTTAAATTCAGTTGCCGATTGACATTTGAGAAAAACAACACGATACTTTAGTATATAATTCTAAAACGAAGAGTTCGAACCATCTTATATAAATTTTTGAATTTTCCTCAGATAATCTTGAACTCATGCAGCGTGAATCTTCGAATTTTTGCAATCATATCTCGAATCGTGGATAGATTTCCAAATTTCATTATCAACTTCACGCATATGATCTTATGATTCGCGAGACGAATACGTGGCGCGTCCGGGAAAATGGAGTCGATCGAAAAGAAGGAAGGGAGAAATACCTTCTTCGTCCTGCCATACGCACGCCGCGGCCTCGTCTCGGCATATCATGCCGCTCGACTGCGCCCGCGAATTGATTCTTCTCCTCTCCGAAAAGAGGAGAACCGTCTCTCGCGAGTACCGGGCGCGCACGGGAGAGAGCGGCGCACGTGACGCAAAAATCCTCCGGACGTGACGCTCACTCGCCATTCTGTATTCCAGTCAGGAATAGATAAGAAGTCCCTTCCCGAGAGCCAACGCGGTAATAATTATGCAAGGAATATCATAGTGCGCTCGCGCGAACCGCGCGCCGTTCGCATAGCAAGTGGACCACGTTTTCCCGCTAGAGCTAGAGTGACCCGCAAGTTTTTCCCAAGGATGATTTATCGGAACGAAGGTGGTTCTCGGGTCTCCCATCTCCTCTCATCTGTCCCTCTATTTTCGCGTCCGCACTCGTTAGCTTTGAGAATGTCTTATAATGATATAAAATCGATTCACGCTCTCTTTCTGTTCTAGAAGAGTTTTCGTTATATTGACAAGTTTATCCAATTTAATCCAACGGGAAGCCACGCGCTAGTTAATTAAAATGGATCCATCTCGCTACGATAGACACGATATAATTACAAGATATAAAAAATAGTTAAAATACTCTATAAGCGATGATTCGTTACAAGGCGACGAGACGTTTCGCGTTGCCTCGACGAAGTGTTGACGACGTCGTCGTCGCGGAAGTTCGAACTTCGAGGACCGACAACCGATCGCTTGGTATCCTTTATTTTTTTCGCCTGTGGCAAAGTCATAAATTCTTGCGTCAAACTTCGACCGATAAAGAATTCCTTACGATGTTATCCGCGGAAAATTTCCTTTAACGTGGCGTTGATGCGAGCGCTCGTTCCTTTCGAGGAATTTTAAAGAGCGGAGATTATCGATGAGCTTTTCTTTATGCGAGAGAACTTTCTTATAACAAGTGTAGATAGAACAAAATTCGATTGATTTCGAATCAAATCTAAATTATTCGGCATAATGGGACTGCGACAGAATAAGCTCAATTTGTAGTTTCGATGAAATTTGTTGTAACAAAAGTTTATTTCAACTCCACTTTATAACTTTGACAAAAAGTATAAAGTTTTTTAAATTTTTCTATTAAAAATAATGAATATTGAAATAATGAATATTGAAGTATATTGAAATAATGAATAGTGAAGTATAACCCTCCAAATTTGAACTAAAACCGGAATATCAAAATTAATGCGTGATCTCGTTACGTAATTGTACAGCTCTCTGACACAAAATTTTAAACGAGTGACATGAAAATAATAGCATTCTACGAATAGAAAAATATCGTTGACATTAAATGGCACGGTAAAAGACATTATAAAAAGACTAAATGTCTTTTCAAGCAGACGGGAGGAAACTTCGCACACGTTATTTCGTGGCGACCCGGTCCTTCTCCTTAAAGTTATCCAAACATCTATTTCACGGGAAGTTGCAGCGACAGTCGAGCTGAAGTGGCAGAAATTCTCTTCCCGGCCTCTCTCTCGACTAACTTTTATAATAATTTCATCGAGTCTGCATATTCGATGTTCCATCGACAACTCCATATTCCAGCAATGAATTTCTAAGGCGTTGTACAGATATTCGATCTGTACAGCGCGTATACACAAGTGTCAGTAAATATTTCTCTATATATTTTATGTAAGATAGCAGATGTATTGAAAAATATACAAAGAAATTTGGAAAATATATTGCGTGTGTGTAATATATATGATAAGTGTCATTTCAAAAAGCAATATTATATTCATAATTTACAAAACACAGTCATTTCGAATATAATAAATGTTAATGACAAACTCATTAACAAATTTCAAGTCGATTTTTTCTTCGCGATAAGTTTTAAATATAATACATTTAATTATGAAGATATTTAATATTGAAAATTAGACTTTTTAGCGAATTATAAACTTCTAGAATATTTATAAATAAATAATCTTGTTTCTTCAGATAACCGCAAATAAATCTTGTTACGACAGAGATTTCATTTAAGGCTTGCTTTCGCCAAAATATTTAAAATTAAAATTTTGAAAGTTGGGATAAGTGATGAGTACGCTAAGGAGAAATTAATTGCATATTCATTAAAGAATTTGCTATTAAAATTTCATGCGCGACGAAAATGGAACGTCCTCTAATATATGTATGTATATATATATTATTTTAATATATATTTGTTATATAATACATTTCTATAACATATATACTCTGCCATTGTTATACATATATGACACACACTATGCCAATATAATGCAATTATTGTAATAACTCTCTATTCAAAAAATTAAATTCCAAACATAATTTGGAAATTCTTATACTTAGAATTATACTTTTTACATAGAATATAAAACATAAAACAATATATTTTATTTCACACGAAATCTAATCGGAATAATCATTTTCTAGAGCAGTGAGAAATATATCATATTAAGGAATTTTTCGGCCTTGCCCGAAGTCAAATTGTAAACGTTTACGTTTTTCTCTTCGAGAGATAGAGAATTCTCTGCACTGTCACTAACGTGTTTCACGAAGCACTCGTGTGATCCTTTCGTGGATCGAGGTTAACGTGAAGTAAGACGACTCCTGGAGGATAATGTTCGCCATATCGGATTTACTGAGCTGTCGTCGGTACTTACGTTACGCCGGAACATCATTCGTAGCGAGCCGTAAGGCGATTTAGTTACAGCCTCCCTTACTTCATACTTTCCGGACGGATGCTTCGCGATGCTTTTAGGTTCGACACTTTGGTAAAGACATTACGTCGGCGATAATTACTGAAGTTTGTATTCCCGTTGATCCGTTCCGAGCGGGCCGAGATATTTTTGAATGGCACTATCACTTCTATTGTACAATCTTTCATCAAATCTTCTCGGATACTCAATAGAGAATTAAGTATCTCATATGGTCACGATAGATAAATAGTAAATCAAATTTAATTTTTTTAAGGAATTTGTGAGATATTAATAAAACACGCACACACATAAAATCACGCAGGAATTATTATATAATAAAAGAAAAAAACTCGAATATAAAGATAAAAACAGAGTATTTTTTGTATCATTTATAGAGAATCTATATTGTCTGTTATTAATATTGAATTCTTTTATAGCCTCCACATATTCTGAATCATAGATATATGTATATTTGTACATATATATAATGTTTGAAAAGAGTACATTATAAATGGCTCTTGAAAATATTTTATAAATGACAGTATGCAAAATTTGTATTCTCAGCCGCGAAAATTTTTCTCAAATTTTTTAGTTATTATCAAACATTATTTACTTAATTTGATTATATAAAAATAATTGTATAAACTGTTAATTGACAAGAATTAACAAAATCCTTAAATGTGCCATGCAGCCATAATTCGCTTTAAATATAGTACGCGATCTTCGATTTCTCGAAGGATAAGAAAGGTTTGCATGAGAGAGAGAAAGCCGATATTCAGTGCCAACTTTGAGCAACTTTCTAGAGAGCAAAGTTTTCCATTGTTATGCCGATTTCTAACTTTTCTTCAATGAGAAAGTAATATAGAATCATGGGAAACTTTTCCGTTTACATTGCGTGTAGCAGTAAACGGAAAACGGACGTGCAAATAAGACGAAAACTTTTCAAAAAAAATCTTGTTGTATGTATACGATAGTGCTCTACCACAGATAAAAAATCGAAGACACATATTCGATTATTTCAAGTAACGAGTTCTTAAAAAAGGAATTATTTTTTGCGAGATGGAATGTCAAGTATGATCAATGAGACGTAATTTTTTTATTTAATGATATTTTGGAATATGGTCCATCGACTTTTTTCTTAATCATATTTACATCTCTATATATTACTATAATATTATTTGTAACATAAACTACAAATATATGCTTGCGAATATAACTCAACTCAACTTAGTTATATGTAACAATATATAACTCAAGCTGCGTCTTGTTTTATTCCGTCTTGGATTGAACTTTAACGCGCAAAAAAGATCAACTTTTCCTTCTCGTAAATCATTCCTCGCGAGAGACTTCTTACTTTAGCCTATCTTTTCAAATATTCAATCTCAGTTTTAATCTTATACAAAGACGGACAATTAGAAATTGTCTGTCTTTATATTTGACAGTTATTATATGTACATTTCGAATTTGTTATAAATCAAAATATACGCTCGAATTCTGTACATCGCTGTTATGATTTTCGATTAAAACATGAGATACCATTGTAGGTTAAGCTTCGCAGTTTATTCCGCTTTGTCATTTTGCAGCCGATTTCGATCCCAATGCTTCTGCAGGATTTATGATAATACCAAAAATAGTGTTGTTTTGTCATCGTCTGTTTATTTAAGGGATTTATCTTTGCCAGATGTAGGCCAAATCTCAATAATATCAATGTTCAGCAATGTTAATAAATTATCTCGATTTCTTAAATAATGGAATAATAAAATTATTATAAATAATAAATATTATAATTAGCCGACAAATTTTAGTTATAACTAGAATATTTCAGGAACATATTCACAAATATTTTCAACTTTCAGAAATAATGCCAGAAGAAAAGTATTTCAAATTTTGTATATTTATAACTACAAAGAATAAATTATCGTCTCTCTTGATTATCTCGACATCAAAAATATTTTCTCATTTTCAAGACAAAAATAATAAAATTTCCAAAATAGTAAAGTAAGTATCTCTAAGAGCGGTGCTACACAAATATATGCAGCATTTAAGGAAATATTGCGGAAAGTATTTGTAGACTTAGTCGGTCAATTGTCCAGACACGATAATAAATCTTTTTCGGAACAGTCTATTAAAAACATTCTCACAATACCAACAATCAAACTATTTTACGATCGAGTGCACGGATCGACCAATGTCCCGAGGCTTTGATATTAAATTTGGATCCTGCCAGGCGGCTAAAGCCTCAAAATCCCGGCGTGGCCGGTAACATCGTATACCCGGTGTCGACCGGTGATGGGTGGGCGCGAATTAGCACGATTAAGATGCTATCGTATCCGAATGGACAGGGGAAAGCCTGGGAAAGGATTCGCCGAGGCATGAAGAGGATAGCCGTGCCGGAGGGTGGTGTCCCGACCTCAAAGTAACTGGCAAGTGGAACGCTCGCGGTTGTATAGTCTCGCACGCGATATATCTATGGGAGGACAGTGGTGATGGTGGTGGTGGCGATGATGGTGTATACGGGACATGAGCGTGTTGCTCCGGATTACGGGGAATACGGGGACGCGGGTGGAGCCCCGGCCGGGCTCTCCTGATGCTGAGTTACGTTCTACCCTATATCCCCTGAAGCTATTACACACGCTGCACGTCCCCATAAATACGATGCCCGGAATCGTCCCCGATACTCCGGTCAGCGCCGTTGAGACGCGTCCGTCAAAGTACCACCTCTGATTTCGCGCTCGATAATGGATATCGGCTTTGAGCGAATGGACCGACCTCTCGTAACCTAGTGGCGCGAGACTGTAATCGTCGATGACGAATCATGACGACTGATTGTCAATTTTCTAGGTAATTTTCGAAGCGGTTGATTTTATGTGTTTTCAATTATTGCATTAGTAAATTACTTTTAAGCTAAGCACATATTTAATTCATTACCTCTCTCTCTCTCTCTCTCTTGCTTTTATACAATTATTATATTAAAATATAAATAATACTTATTAAGAGATTAAGATATTCTTGATGATGAAATTAAGAATAAATTATAAAGCAGATGTGTGTATAGTTCTTGTATTATAATAAAACCTCAAACGTATCGCGTACATTTTGTGGTATGCTTTCGGTCATTATCAAAATTCGCGAATTCAATATTACGCATTTCAATGTGTAATTACTGGCATAATATTCTCCGTGCTCATACATGTACATGCACGCTTTTGAAAGTCGCGGATGGTCCAAATATCCGAATTATGGTCAGTATAATCGCTGCATTGCTGCAGTTATCGTAATAGTATTAATCAGATGAAAATTCGAAACCGAATCGTGATTTAACTACTTTACAGTAGATACAGTACGAAATTCAAAGAATAAAAACCTTGAATCTATGTTAAAAGATAAATTATTATTCACACAGTTATTACTATAAATTTTATTCTATTATAATTATTTTGGAGAGAGAAATATTCTTCTCTCATCTATATTTAATTAGAGAGAGAAGAAACGAGGTATAAGAAATGAGAAAAATACTTGTTAAAACTTCTTTAAAACATACTGCAAGACTTTCCTTCTTTTTTATATCGATTATTTAGAACCAAAGAAAATATAATAAATTCCACATTTTTGGAAATGTTGGTATTTTTGCATCCGCGGAAGTTGCTTTGTTCGTTATGACGTTATCGGCCGTCTAGCTTCGCACAAAAGTCTGCGGAATATATTCAGACGTATTCAAATGAAAGGGTTATCTTGGGCCATGCTCGAGAGCATAGGTCCATCGAAGTCAAAAGGTTGCGATGTCCGAATACAATGCCAGAGTGGCAGTAGTGTTATCGATAGCATTGTTAGGTTTTGTATTTGCCGTTATCGTCGACGCGTTCGAAAAGGGCTATATAATAGGAACGACCGGAAAGCGCGACCACGTGCTCGTTAGTTAACGTGCATGTTGGTGAACTTCAATTAGAACGACGGAGTTTCTCGTTGGATATGGATGCACGTAAACTTACCGAAACTCCTTCAATAGTGCCCAATTGATGCATGTACAAATGCATGTATGTATACATGCATATATATGTACATATATATATATATATGTATACATACATATACATATACATATATCGCAAATCCTTTGTAAATTCAGTTTTTACAAAAACTTAGATCTTTTTATAAAATGTCAGCTTATATAAAAATTCGGTACTTTATGAGAAGGCTAAGCTATTTTGTAAAGATTAATTTTACAAAAAGTCTGCAACATATGTACATAGATTATCATTATATTTTACATATCAAAACAGAATTATTTTTCGTTCTTATTTTTAAAAGATTTTTGGTTGTGATTTCAAAAGATTTAGGCTGATAAGCAAATTCTGTTACATCTGTACAAAAATCAAAGCATGAATTAAAACACATTTCAGGCGGAAACTGTACGCGTTTCAAATTGGACACTTTCAAATTGCACGATAAAATTTCAGTAATAAAAAAATAATATTAGAATAAATAGATACCCTGGGATACAAACGCTTCTGTGTTACGCACTTTACTTTACGTTTTTTTATTTGGCCAATGAATCGATAAGCCCTAGAAATGAGAGGAAATCGAACGTGAGTGCGTATATCAATGCATAATCTCTCGCGCAATCAAGCAAATCTATAATATTATTAAAATACGAAATGCTGCCAACACGACGATTGCACGTATCGCGACGAACGCGCAGCGACTCGGCGAAATTTAATTTCGAATAATAATCTGCGGTCGCATATGACGGAAAAGTGTGAGAATATTACTGATATTACATTTTCACCAAAATTTCATTCCGGTAATAACATTGCGATTGCCAATGGAAAAGTGAGAATGTTATTGATACTGTCGTTGGAATTTAATTTGGATAATAATCCTGTGATTATGACGTACGGCTGAAATATATGATTAATATTAAAAAGCCGATAGCGATCACTATCGCGAGAAATTCAACGTCATCTAGCGGTATTTTATTGCACGTTTGTTATCAACATTATAAATCATTATTGATATTATTATGTTTTACTTTACTTGCATTGCGTTACGATCAAAACGTACGTCTATGTATAATTCCATGTAGTAATCTATATAAATGAAATTGTATTCTCGAACAAGATATATTCATTTACTTCTACTTATTCCACAATTTTGCATAACTTTTTTATATTTTACATAAAATATTTTTAAAATTTTAAAAAAGAGAATGTGTGTATGTTTATTAATCTTGTTTTATAAAAGGTTAAAGGCTTTGATTATTTAATTCCGTAATTATTTTTTCAAGGCTCATAAAAAGCAATAATATATTTCACTGTATAATAAATCGGAGATATTCAATCACGCATCGCTATTACACACCGCCGAGCAGCTCGAATACGCGCAAAATTGATGAAAATTCGCGGCGCGAAATCGTATTTCGGTTAAAACGTATCGGCCCTTGCGCGCGCTGTAAATATGCGTGATATCGGTAATTATTTCATTCTATCTCTCCCTTCGTCGACCGAAAATCCGTTGCAGTTAATGCAGACAATAAAAGCAGTTCGGTTCGATCGCCGCAATAATATTGCGGCTCGAAAACGTGTCGACCAAACTCGATTTGCTGACAGTTCGACCAGCGTCCTGTCGTCCGCTATAGGCATCATAATTTTTATAAATTTCAAAATCGCGATTTTGCGCGATGACTTTTGTACATATTTTGGAATTATCAAAAAACAATTCTTCGACTATAGATAACGAACAAATAAGAATAACTAAATAAATAAACGTAATAAAAATTTAAAAAAATATGTTTATCCGCGCAGAGCATATAATATTATATGCCAACATTTTGTATCATAAAATTATAAAGTATTGGTCCTCCCTCCCTCTCTCTCTCTCTTTCTCTCTCTCTTTCTCAGATTTTCATTAAGGAAAATCCAGCTTTGATGAAGAAATCTATAGATTATAATCCAAGAGATTGTATATTGACAGTAATTGATAAATCGTACTTTCTATAATACGCGGAGAGATCCAAGAGCACTAATTAACTGAATGGAAAACCACTAAAATTTCTATTTGACCGGCATGCTCTCGTAGCATTATTGGACTCGAACTCGTCGGTACTTGAGCGAAATTTCGCTCGGCCGAGGTAACCATTAATTTTGTGCGCATATTAAATATGTGCGGGACGTACTTCAGTCTTCACATTATCCACTCAGTTATAACTGCAAGTACACGTCCGGCCAATTTGGCTAACCTCGTAACTTTATAACAATCGAGTTATAAATATTTGAAGAATAATTCATATACACATCTAGGAAAAAGTACATCTTTATCATTTCTCCTAATACTGAAGGAAAATACATTGACAAAAAATAGTAAAATGATATAAAACATGTTATATAACAATTATATAACAATTATATATATATATATATATACATATATATATAATGCTACTTCTGTCAACAAAATATTATATAGGGTGCGTGAATAATTATTCGATTTTTGTAAGGTACCTTTCTCTAGTTTTAAAATATAGAAAAATTTCAACAGTTCTAAAAAAAAATTCTTATACACAAAAATATATGCGTAAGGCACATTTAAAAGTATCTTTTTCACGATAATCGTTCATAAATAATTATTTACACGAATAACTGAGAATGAATTTTTTATTTCTAATAATGCGAAACTAATTTCCTGTTCCACATACTACTGTATCGAATATCCGTGATATAATATCCCTTCCCCTTTGTTCAGAGAAAGAGAGAGAGAGAGAGAAATTCATAGTTCATAATATATATCTATCCCTATTAAGGGCGTTTGCCCGCCATCGTAACGGATAACACGTGGGCTCGTTGAAGCACACGGTCGAACTTTCCGCGCGAATATCGAAGATATTCACTATTCAGACCCCACTCGAACGGTCAAGTAGTATACCACTTGGATTCGCGCGCCGAGTGGAGTGGGCGGATTTCCGACCGGCGTGGGGTTTAAACTGTCTGCGAAGTTGGCCCTCGCTCCCTTTTCCAACCCTTCACCGCTCTTTATCGTCGATTCCACCAGCATCGCTTTCATCCCTCCTCATGTGGAAAATGTGTAGGTACACGCATTTGGCCAAAGTATGTGTGTGTGTGTATGTGTGTGTGTGTGTGTGTATGTATATACTTCACTGTGATTGTATATATATGTATACATATATGCAAGTTAGCTATCACAGGCGAAATTTATCCTGGCGTGTGTATCGAATTGTGGTGAGATGCTTGTACAGTGTTTAGGGCATGTTAAAACTCACGAAGTATCGAGGTGAGTGGAACAAACGCGATTATTGTTAATATTTTCAAAAGTCCTCTCTCGCGCAATTACTTATTTATTGATGCACGCGCGGGTCTATCTATTATTTACATAGCCGTATCATTATCTGGCGATGACGATTTTTCTCATATACAAAATTTGGAATAGATAGATCTTACGATATCGCACGCGTCCTAGTCTATATTATAGAGTAATTTCGTAATGTGCATGAGTATACCATTAACACGCCTGTAACGAGCAAGCAAGCGTGCGTGCTTCGCGATAACGCATATGCTACAGCTAGATCCCATCAATATGACCAGCGGCGATACATCGATTATGCGAACTCGCAAATTGCGAATGTGTATCCCGACGGCGCACGCACGTTCTCTCTCTCTCCTCTCTCTCTCTCTCTCTCCTGCTTTATTAAAATCTTGAAATTCCGCAGCGCAAAGCTTGATAATATCTCGTTTTTCTCAAACCGACAAAACAGCCTCTCATTGACAGCACGATTTGCCGCTCGATAACTAATTAACCGAGGGCGAGATTTTTAACCTGTCGCAACTGGCGCGGAAGATTTCTCATTAGAACGGTAGGTATACACACTCCCGACGTTTCAAATGATATCTAAATCCTGCACCGCAATGCAGATCGAGGCGCTTACGTCCTGAACTTACCTATTATCCCCTAGAAGTGACCCGTTAGCCGCTTACTAGCAAGTTATCCGCTTCCCAAGCTGATTTAGGCATGCGTTCTGAGTTTCGCGTCCCGCTTGTCGCTAGAACTCTTTTCTGCTCATGCTGATCTGCAAAAACAAAAATAATTTTATAGTCAAATGTACAAAATTGTCATTATTAATAGGTATTTATTTAACAAAAAATTATTGTCATACGGTATCAAGAGTAATCTCAGTTAATAATATGGTACTCATTCGCAGCAATACAATGTAAAATATATTTTACATGTTCAGATTTTATATTCACTCTATTACCCCGCCTCTCGTTCTATGTAGGATTTTACTACATTTTAATAGATCTGACAATTTTATGCAGAAGTATTATATATTATATATTTCTATATTATATAATATAACTCTCTATAATATTTTATTATATTCTATATGAATCAAGCGAGAACAATAATAAGAGAAAGTTCCCATTTTCAGAGAACGAATTATTCTTTCATGCGACCTAAAATCTCGTAATGCACGCAGCGGCAAAAACTAAGTACGCCGTTCTTTAATAATTGCGAACGTGCAGAGTCCGTCGCGAGCGCGGAAGCTCAATCCGCTGGCGAAAAATTTAATCTGGAAATTTCGGTTCTTCTTGGTATTTAGGTCGGGCTGCACTTTTATCGCATATCCAATATTTTCGAACGTGTGATGCGCGTGCGAGGCGCGTGCACGCAGAGTGTTACGTGGATCTCACCATTGAAAGCTTTGCATTTCAAACTACGGTAAAGCTTTGCGGTCTATCTAACTAAAATTGTGAGCGACTGTCAATAGTAAGATTTAATCATTTCGAAAAACAAACATTTTTAATTCACTTTGTACAAAGCATTAATAAATAATATTCTTTATAGAATTATTTCTTTCATATAGAGTATATATTATTTCTTCGTAGAAATTAAAAATTAAAAAAAGAATTAAAATTTAAAAAAGAGAAATTTTTATACTATACTATTATAAATACTGTGTAATGAAACATAATTATTAATAAAAGAAAGGGTATTTGAAGTATATTTATCATATTTCTGTCTCGATTTTGCAAATACTAAATATTTCGCTTGAATACAATTTATATAGCGAGTGCCATATTTCTTAAATGCTAGCTCGCAAATCTCTTGCAAAGCATACTTTCCTAATTTAAGCACTATTATATTCAAGAAATATAAATGAAATAAAATGTTGATTTATATCAATTGCAGCTTGATGTTGCCGCACGTAGACTATCGGGGCCATATAAATCTTCAATTCGTGGCAAACGAAAGTATCAGTACGTACACGGTGCATCCGGAAAAGCATGCAGATGCATGCGGCGGACCCGTTACATATTTAAAGTCGCCACGCGGCTAGTCTTTAGCGCTTAGATACGAATTAGGGGGATGGCAATCGCCCCGGCATTCGTAGCTACACCTATAAACTCGGAGTGTCCCAAATCATGGAGAGATACCTCGCCGTTTTATCTCTCCCTCTCTTTCTCAATCTCATACTATCTCCCGTTCGCGGGGAGAGCCGGGGCTTTCCGGGGATTAACCTTACCCGCGACTCCGCGCCAGTAATTTCCAATTCGACTACCCGACCTGATCTCTGTGTTAATTAAACCCCTCCTCACCGTCTGTGTTGCTATCGATAGTTCTCTCTCTCTCTCTCATTCTCTCTCTCTCTCTCTCTCAGTTATATAAAGCTGTTTTTAATCGGATATAGTTGATTTCAAGCAGCTTGAGTCCATGGCATTGACAGATATATGTGACGCTTTTTTAATTGCGATAACAACATTTATCAATGTAAGACACTTCTGATGAATGCAAGATCGTTCTTTTTTTAAATATTTAGGATTTTATCCTATACGTTTCAAGTGTAAATAAAGGAAAAATATCTCTCTAAATTAAATTATACGTATAACGTTCACATCAATGTGAATCCATCGATAAATAGATTGATACATTTCATATATTCAATAACAAGAAATTTCTAACGGGTTATAATTAATATGGGATTACTTAGTTTAATCGGATTGACACCGTTAACTGTTGTTTCCCATTCCCTTTCTGTAATTTCAGCAACAGAATCGGCTGCAAATAGAAAGAGAATGTTTAATTAACTGTGCTTAGCTACAGGCTAATCAGATGTTAGTACAACCGCTTACTTGGTTGCCAAAGATATAAGAAAACTAATATTTAAAATCAGAAAGATACCTGACAGCTAGAAGTAATTTTGAACTGCATACATTCAATAATTGCACTGAGTGTCTCTCTAATTGTGCTTCTAATCGTATAAAAATAAAAAAAAAATTAAGATTATACATTGAAAAAATCATTGTGTAATTATGTTAATTATTTAATAATTTACAGTTAATAATTTTGAAACATGTTTATAAACACCAATATTTTAAGACAATCAACTATTCCATTTTCGAGATACAGAATAACATTAGCTATTCCATTTTCTAGATAGTGTATTAAAACGTATGTATATTATCATCAATGTCCTCATGTCTGTTAAGTTCGCATTACTCGTTATAATTAAGCGTCGCGTTACGAATAAATTCCTGCCGTTACCACGGGATGCATGTTACAGTAACCGTAGAAATTTCCGGTGGAAACGATCCCTATCTCGGGACGGCCGTAGCGCTGCCCCGTAAAACCATTCAATTATCTCTAACCAATTTTCCTCGTACGACTCTTGATATGGCTTTATGTTTGGTGATCATATTAAGATGTACGGCAAAAGGCATCTCCTGCATATTCTCATGAGATAAAAACGATCATTACGCATCCTCTCCTTCTTTCTATTGCCTCGTATCTTCCTCTTACTTGTAATCTTTTTTAACTTTTATTTTTCCTCTCTTTTTTTTTTTCCTCTCTCTTTCTCGTTGTCTCTAACTCTATTTCTATTATATAATTCCTTCGCTTATTTTGTGCAATGTATTTTTCTCTTGCTATCATTCTATTTTAAAGCATTGCTAGAAAAAATTTCTAATAATTTCTACGATTTAATTTTACGCGATTAATTTTCGCACAGGTTTGAAATAGACAGCTTTGTCCGGCTGGCTGTTCGCTTTATTACTCCGCGTTTTTATCCCTTTTTCTTGTTAAAGATCCATAGTCAAGCGAGTGGATTTCCATTCTTTCGCCGTTACATTCCGTTCCGCTTTTATCCGCGAATTTTGCTTGCTGCTTTTTTCACCATATTTCTACTCGTCGCATTACTTATCCTTTATTGCGCATTCGCATTTCGCATTTAGCACTAAATATAGACGACTGGCTCAATTTTACTGATGTAATACAAAAATTATGTTCAAAGATTAAAAGTCAGACAACTGCGAATAATATTAAATGCACTGTATTTCCGTAAGTTTCATCTCTGTTCTTCATTTGCTTGTTCTTTGTCTCTCTTGTCTGATCTTTAACATTTTTCTTAGCAACACTCTATGTTCCACGTTTCAGTTTCGTTCTTCAACGTCACCCTCTCTGGATTCTTTGATATGTCATTTCTGCGTCTTCGAATTCTCACTGCCATTTTCTTGCCCGTCGGCGCATCTTCAATTTTTCATTTCTCGATCGAACGCTTTTTCGTTTCCTGACATTTGCGTTTTCCTCGACCGCTACTCCTTCTTTTATTTCCCAAGCTTCTTCTCGTCGATTCGTCTCTTCACCCGATTCCATAGGTTGATAATTCACAATCGCACCGTTGCACGCGAGTCCATTCTCTCACTTTGTCACCTTTCCATCTGCTTAGCAGCAAAATCTCTTAGCAGTAAGAGAATAGAAAACAGATACTGTGTGTCTATCTACTAATTTTTATCTTTCTTTTGCAATGCATTGAGTCCCAAAAATACAGATAAAACAAGTTTGAATAGAAACAACTTTGGAATATATTCTCTATTAATATTTTATATTTAACGTTTCCAAATAATTAGTTATTGTATATAAGTTGTAGATAAATACTATTTCTACTTTATAATAGCGAGAGAGTTAAGAGACTTTTCGCGATATTTGCTACATTTATGTTCGTTCCATCATTTCATTGGGATTCTCTCTTAACTGCCGCTAATGTAATATTCTGAAATGTCTCAGACGAAAGACCAAACGTTCAAAATACATTTTACGATACACGAAAGTGCATTCTCCTACAAATAAAAGCGGTTAATACTTCAACAAGATTGCTTCTCTTCTCGTAACATTATTATTGCTATTCAACCAGACAATTTGTAATAATCAAAATATTGAACCGCATTACAAAACGAGAAAATAATTGACAAGATAACTGCATAAATGCTTAACTCTACAATTGTAGCATTCACTCTATACAATTTATAGACAAAAATTTATTATTTAGATATCTAATGAAAATATACTTACACTATACACAAATTATATTTGTAGCATATATATTTAATAAACAATTTATTTGTTATAATATATAAAATATGTATTAGTATACAGCGCGCCATTCATGAATTAGCTGTTTAATTTTTTAAAAGCGCTATTTTTAACATACTTTTGAATAATTTTTATATAAAATCACTCATACACACACTTTTATCTCAAAGAGGATCTGTAATTAAGCAAGACTCGTGTAATTTGACAATTCGAATATTGAAGAAGTCAATATATATGTATATATATGACTTCTTCAATATTCGAATTGTCAAATTACACGAGTCTTGCTTAATTACAGATCCTCTTTGAGATAACGCACATATCAAGACCCAATCAGCATCACGAAAAAAAATCAAGAAAGAGATGAGATATCTTGGAGATCTTTGTCGCATGCCGCTACGTCAATTTTCCGCGGATTTATTGCCGTTCGTAAAATTAAAAATCAAGCGCGCGCGAGAGAATGGGATAGGTCGCGGCTATTACTCGCATGGTAGCACGTACGCACAGCTGATTCATTCATGTCTATACGGGCAGAGGCGTGCGAGCGCGCCGCATGGGCGCACAAGTCACGCGAGTCGTGCGATGCGACGACAAACGGTTGACAAGCGTAGTCACGTGAGTCTACGGACACAGACGCGCGTGTGGCACGTGAATCATGTAGCGCGGCTGAGCGACTTAATGCCGCGAGCGAACTTGGCTGTACTGATGACCGTACTGGTCGGCAAAAGCAGCACATTGCGAGCAGACTTTACTTCCTTTTTTGAATATTATAATATTAGAAAATTCATTGTACATATATATTAATCTTATGGCTAATAAATAGTAATTATTAGCCATGTAAATATTTTTTGAATATTGTCATTAATATGCAGACTAACGTACAACAAGTCAATCGCCTTAAATCTTGATATATATGTAACATAGAGTCCTCGGACAATTGCGACGAAATGCATGCGATTGAGCACGCTAAATTACAGTGAGAGTGCTGTCGATACGAGAACGGAAGCAGGGGTTTAAATTGATTTACAGTCATACAATCAAAAATGCAAATGGGTAATCAAGCGCGTATTCACGTGTCCACGTCGAATGCCGATGATATGACATTCGCACCGCGTCGTGATTATGCGATATAAAATGATATCAAGCTCGTGTATCGCATTGTCATGCTGCATCTCGAGATTGCACTTACTCTCATTAACAAAATATTTTTTATAACTGCGAATATATTTTGCCTACTTCACATGTTCTCTGTTGTACTCAAAATTAAAATGAATACATTTAATAAAAATATGTATGTATACATTTTTTAAAGTAAATAATGCGATTATTTTTTTAAAATAGAACAATGTAGACTGTAATACATAAATAACAAAAACATGTTTTCGATTTACTACTCTATTTCAAAATCAATATGTTCCATAAACAGCTTAATTATTTTGATTCATAAACATTTCATCTTTTAGTTGAAATTGCATTTTATGCATCATCTCTCTTCATCGTATTTGGCGATAAATGTATTTAAACATTTAACAAGCAAAAATTATCTGTGCCAATTGATCACTACGATTACAAACCGCAAATATCGAGTAACATTAAATGTTTCTTTCGGCTCGCAGTTTGTATGTTGCGTGTCGCGTAGTATTTACATTATACGATTGCGTGGAATAATTTACGCAAATCAACTGGAAAACGAGTAAAGCGATAAATTACCGATTAATTACTATTAAAGAGTACCGTTAAATCAATCAATCGCGCCGTATAATTCGTATTTACGTTCTAATGAGATGAAATATATCGTTCGTTGCGAACGTTCCATCATCATTGAAAGAGGGGTCTTTCCCTCCCGCTATATTGATATTGTTCGGCGCGTGCGCCATGCATGACGATTAAAAATAATATTTTTATGCGGTCTTTATGCGCAAACAACGCGGCGCCGTTATACATATGGCTTGCACTCTGCATAATTTCCGGTAATTTTAGATCACGATAAAGCAGCATGTTCCAAGAGAAAAAAAGAGGGATTCCCGGTCCGCGCGGAGAGAGCCCATGAGCCTTTTTAAAGGCTATTATTCGCATGCGTGCGTTTCTTGCGCTACGGAGGGGTCCGTCATTAATTTTATGAGACAATAGGACACCGAGAATATAGTGTTATATGCGTGTGATATGTGTTAAACAAACTCAAACTACTTGAAATTCGACTGTGCGTATTCCACGCCGAACACTATATATTTCCAATTGATATTACCAGCGTAATACATGATATTATTATTCTATACTTTATTGCAGTTTCGAGGATTTCCCATAAATCTAAATTCTTATCATGCATGCGTAACACTTCGTGCTGAATTTAATGACAACAAATTCATTCACCGATGCATCAACACATAATGTGTAGATATTATTGTTAATATTATATATTAATATTATTTTTTTTCTGTGAGGAAAAAAAAGAATTTAATATGCATGCAACTTAATTTCTCGTATCTCTTAGTAGCTAGATTATAGGCGTAAAATTGCTTCTCGATCCTGAAAGTATGAAACACAGAGGATAATCGTGCTTACGTGTATATGTATGCGAGTCGGCGTGATAGTGGAAAACGCGAGATGCATGAGAATTAATTCTGCGATAGCCGCGGGCGCGGCTGCCTCCAGTATCTGTCCAGAATGCGTTATACGTTTTTATTATTTCTCAGGACTCATTGTACCCTGTTATTGATTCCCCCACGGTGCGACGGAGCCCGGCTGCAATCGCAATAGAAGTACTTTACCCCGATATATATATATATATATATATATATATATATATATATATATATATATCTTGAGAATACAATATATATATATATATATATATATATATATATATATATATATATATATTGTATTCTCAAGAGGATACAACTTCATAATGCAAATCAAAACGTTCCCCATTATTTGTGCGAAGAATGGTCGATCTTAATGGCTTTAGAGAGGTGCTTTTTGCATCTTCATATATTATCGAAGCTAAATTGGCATAATAGCGTGATATTTATATAAAACATTGTGCGGTGATAAAAAATATGCTTTATTATTATGATAAATTGAAATATTTTCATAGAATGAAGGAATATTTGTATCATATAACCATACAATTAATGCGATAAAAATTATAATAAAATCAAAAATAGATATTAAAGAATAAAATATCTGTGCGTTCTTATAAAAAAATATTAAGTATATAACTTTGATCTGTGATGCATATATGTATATCTCTGAAATGTAAATGTCTGATATCGTCGATTTATCAAGTTTTCAAAACCTTCCCGATTCCAAATTAATGACTATTCGCAGGCTATTCGTACCGAGGGGAAGTCGAGGATGGAATTTTCAAGGGAAAAAGCGAGCAATTTTTTTTTAATTGAAGCGTTCCAAAAAATACGCGACGGAAACGCATCGTGAGACAATGGCTACGGCAGCTGCCAATTGTCAACGTTGGTTCCCGGCTCTTCGTTCTTCGTCGAGATTCGCCGAGAATCTGAATACCGCCATAGAATCGACATTCCGACGCTGCCAGGAAGCTCGTTAGGCATAGCTCCGGGCTCTTTTTGGGCCCATACATTGGAGACTTGCGTCTCGATCTGTCTTTTTTTCCGACCCGGCCTATGTACTAATCATGTGTACATATGTAAATATATCGTACACTACGCAATCGGCTTCGAAAACTCTCGCTGAAAGCGCATCACCGCTTCTTCCGGCGCAGCTTGCGATTTCACTAATCACGGATGTCTTCTCTTTCGCATCAGCAACGCATTCACCAAACTTTAATCATATGAGTTGAAAAGCTGTAGCTCTAGAGTGTCGCTGCTTTACAAATACGGCTTTAAGATATATTCTTTCAAATATCGTATTTTCTTTCTTTTTTAGACAAGAAGTTCCGAATTAAATTTAACTAACTATGATTCCTAAACAGACGTATACTTGTGTATTTGTATCTTTTGCGAAATTATAGACTTTAAATTCAAAGTTGCCTAGAAAATATTCTTTTTGTCTATTTTTTTAAACCCAAAGAGATGTAGATTTACACCTAAATTAAAAATAACTTTTTTTTCAAACCATAATAAACAATACAAAAATTGTTTTACTTAACTGTCTGGTTGTTAGAGCGTTTAATTACGACATATGGATTATTTGTACCAACTTCACGCGTAGATTTCATTACGACAAACTCGTCGGATCTCTAACTTGATTTTATTATAGGAATTTCGTTATACCAGGTATTGATTTTCGATCAAACTTCATTAAAGTAAAGCTCCCGTTCTAGTGATTACAAAGAAATGCCGTTATACTAATAGGATTTTGCACATTTAATAGAAACGGAAAGATATTAAACTCTTCAGATTCTATTTGATATTTTATCTTCAATATTAGATACTGATATTCTTCATGTGTATCTGTGTATGTATGTATATACAGATCTAGCCTACAACTTATTCTTGACTAACGGGATAAAATCTTCAGAATTTCCAGGACGGAATTTCCAGAGTGGAATTTCTACATGTTTATATTTAATGTTTATATTTAATTAATTTTTAATTTAAGAAATCTTTGGTTACGATATGGATATGTGTTGTATATACGTGTTGTATTGTATGTGTTATTTTTTTTAAGCCATCGTTAAAACGATAAGTAATTTTGTACTTTCTAATTAGTTTTAACAGAGTTAAGCATTCATGTCGCTGATTTCGCGATTCGCATCGCCAGTTTTAATTTTGTGTCTAAATCGATCAGACAGCGACAGCCGGCCGACTGGCGGCGTAATGTATACCGTTTGGACCAGGGATGTCCCAGCTGGTCCCGGCATCAGCACGTCGTCTTTCGCTTATCTAACTTCGAGAGGATGTGCAACACGTCGCGCCAAGTCTAGCCGAGCCGCTACCGCATTTGCATCCGAACTCCGCAGCCGCGTCATTCTCCGGTAAATAAGAACAACGTCGTAACTCGGTGCAGTCACGGTGACTGCGTATAGACCGGAAATTGAGAAATCTCGGGACAAGAGGGATCGCGTGATTGCGGGACGCGGGGCTGCTCTCTGATGAGGCGGCAGGAAGCATCGATCCGCTCAGATAAATCCTTCGTCCGCTCGAGAGACGAGAGAGAGACATTCGAGAGAATTTGAAACCGGATCTCGATTTCGACTGAAGAAAGATTCTGATGATGGGAAGATTGCGACTGTCTCTGGGACGGATTTCTCATTCATGATTTTTCATTCAAACCGCGTCGAGAGCGCAGCGGAATTTCGGAAGAGCTCACGCATCTAATCTGCATTAATGTGGCATTGCAAGAGAGAAATTTCGCGCGGAATTCTGATTGCGCAAGAACAAATGATTATTCAAAAATGATTATTCAAAATTCATCTAAAATCAAGCATTTTTTACAATATTAATTATCAACTATATATTATAATCTGTATAGTCGTAAATTACGTACGAAAATTCGATGAAAAAACACATGACTTCTTGACAAATTATTATAATATTATATTATACTTTTAAAATAATTATAGAATTGATGCATGATAACAACAAATACATTTCGCGTTTTTGTAAGCTCTGTGATTCTTTTATGTTTGAATCACAGAGACGGGAGTGAATGCGACACAAAGTCATAGTAAAATATCAGCCCGATTGCGTTAAGATTCAGACAGTAGAGTCGTTCTCCGTCGTTACTAATAATTAGGAAAATTAAAGTGATTAATTAAGGTATCATTATTAAAGCGCGTCGCCGATGGATAGGTCTTTCTTTATGAACTCTTCACTCGTCGTCCGCCGTGTCTACTTCATTATCGCCGGCGAGGATCGTTTAACGAGAAACGGTAGTCCGTGTTATCATTCCCCCTCCGAGTTTATCGACCCAGTTCCATCTTCTGGCCCGCCGGTAGTCCTTTGACAAGCTCAGTTCGACAGATTAAATCTTTGTCCGTATTCGAACTCTCCGAGCAAAGTCCTTAAAACTGTCTTATAATCGCCACGGGAAAGCGCGAGCGGCGCAAGAGATCATTAATCAAGTCCGATAATGAGACAATATCCAAGACATTCGAGCTGCGATAGGAGAATTTTATATGAGACCATTGCTACTCGTATCTGCTGTGTCTTCAATATATATATATATACATATAAATAATAGTAAAACTTTGTTTGCAAATTTGATTCTTCGCAGTTAAATATCCTGCAAGATTCAAATTATCTTTCCTACTTTAACGATATCAAATGAAGTATCTTCTAAACTTTTTCATAGCTTAATCATTAAATATTTTTATCACACTTTCTTGCAATATACTTTTGTAACATTTTTATAATGTCTTTACAATAATTTTCCTTTGCAGTATAATACGTTTTTCCTAGTAGCTTTGATTTACAACTCGAATAATACATTTTATGATCCTTCGTACCTTCGAGTAGCTCAATCTCTCTTGCGAGCGAGATAGATGAATCGCGCGCAATGAGGAGAGAACTGTGAAAAAAACGCGCCAAAAAGAATACTCTGAAATCGAGTAGCCGGATGGTCGCAGAAAGAAGTCTCACTAACGAACATCCTGTCGCGGAGACGCGCGATTCTCGACCGAAAGCTCTCGCGCAAAAAATTCGCTCGCAAGATGATGAACAGGAACGACAGAAAATTGCATACACTCCTTGCAAACATTCTAGCAGATTTTACTCTGCGTTTCGGTATAGTTTCAAGAAGAAATTTTATCTTTACCGAAGTAATACCTTTTATCCCGTAGCGCGGTATAATAATGGCACGAGAATCTCTGTCGATATCCTGTCGCTGCATTGATTGTTTCTTGAGCGAAATTGCCTATTATCTCGTCGCGCGTGAATGCCGGAAACATCGATTCTCTTAACGAGAATACTTGCAAAACGCTTTATTGTCGGGCGCACAATGAGAGTTTTTTTAGATCAAAAATTAGAATTTATATAGATCGACGAGGGAAAAAGAGATAAAAAGATAATTAAACAAGCTCCAATTATGAGTATCCTGATAACCATTTTTTCAAGAGAAGAATGTCGCAAATAAATAACAGCTATGTAAAAATGTGGCGATAATAGTCTTTAACTAATATAGATTGCAGTTGAGATAGATAGCAATATTGAAATGACCAAAAGTTATTTATATACAATATAATGTGTGTTTTATTCTTAATATCATATCTGATAAATTTTAAATTTGTTTCTCGTTTAAGCGTTTCTTATAAATTTATTAATTAGATTTTTAATTGTTTATTATTTGCAGAATTTTTCAATAATATCCCTTTTCCCTATAAATAACACAATCTTGTTCTACTTTTATAAGATTTTTTATCATGAATATTTTGTTTACCAAGCTTGATTTTACTGCAGAATCATATCAATGCTTTTATTCGAGTTCTGGAGGAAGAACGGGATCCGCATGTTATATTTAGTTTCCGAGAGGAAGCGGAAACAAATATGTATCTATTTCGAGAGAATCATTCGAAAACCAAATGATGCTATCCTATGTGTTGTTCATGATAGATGCGTTGCCATTTGTACTATCGGGCGGCATTACAAAAAATATACTATCGAAATCCGCTCCATCGGGCTGCGCCGCGATGCGTTCGACTCTCCTTTCCAGACACGGAGGCAAGGGAATGCGCTGTTGAAACATAATACTACATGAAAATCTGCGCAGTCGGGCAGAAATGAAAAATATTTCGATCGTTTGTTTTTTCGCACAACGGATACGTTGTCCAAATTTTCCTCACCCAGAACAACTGTGTGTGAGACAGACGTTAGTATAACGTACGCGATATTTTCACATTTATATGAACTGATAGGTTTTAATTAAAATACTTTATTGTTCCATAAAATTTAGAGATATCATTTTAATTGATAATAAATATAAAGAATATTTTATATTTATGTATTTTGTTTTAATTAAAATATCAGATTAATTTTATAGAGCTATAGAGACATTAATCAGAGTTTTTATTCTTTAAAAAAAAACACAATCGCTTTTTAGAACAAAAATATTTATATTACCTAATATTTCCAAGAGAAGGAACTTCTCTAACAAACCATTCGTGTGGGAAATGGATACATTTGGCTCTTTCCAGATGTAATTACATCATTTGAATCCCGATGTGACTATTTTGCTCCTTTTGGAGGATTCCAAATGCTTCGATCTCGCTTGCTGAATTTGCTCTCAACTTCGAGGATTGCATATGTCTGTATGCGAGTGCCATAACGATGTCTCACTAGTGTCTGTGTTATATGTGTGAGTACGTGTGTGTCGTAACGTGTCCCGGAACCGCGACACTCTAAAGCCATTAGTGTTATGCCCTCCACGCGTCACTGTTCGCAGCTGCATAGGACACTTCGCAAGGTCTTCCCGCATTATTTTTTTACGAAAATGCACGTGTATATTGTGTGAAAAATAAAAGATTCAAAGAAAAATTCGAGGCGGAAGCAAGAAAACGCGTGCCAGAACGCTGATTCTGTTACTAATGAATTATATTAGGTAGTTTGAATAATTCTGTCTGCATATTTTAGAGATTCGAGGGGAAAACAACGTTAACAACATACATGTAACATTTGAATGCTTTAGATTGTTGCACATACTATCCTCAAACATTAAAAATTGAAAATTGAAACTTCTCTCGGCACTTGCAATCAATTTTTAGTCACGCGCGTCTTGTACGGTAAAATAGGATAGAGAATGGGAGGATTTACAGGAATGAGCGATTACGTATGTGACTCTATATTTGCGATTCCGTTCGCAGAGAGAGCTGAATATTCTCTGACCGCGAGCTCTTCCTCTGAATTTGAACTGCAAGGGAAAAGCTCGCGTAAAAGCGAAAAATACTCTTCTAAGCTCGCGTCTTTACGTAGATCCTAATTAAATCGCTATTATACGAAGGCTGCAAAGCGCGGGATCTCTTACCGTTAGAACTACGATTTTCACAGCGACCTCTAAATCTGCCGACCTATACTCTATCGGCCATTATATTCGGAGAACTATGATATGATAATCCATGCAAAAGATGGAACGACTCGTGTGGCAAGATAATACCATAAGAGAAAACCGAAGAACTGCATGGATGACAGATTATACATGTGTGTGTGTGCGCGCGCGCGTCGCGGAGGGGTTTGTAATTTTAACCATTGAAAGCTCAGACTTCATCGTCATATTTATTCTAATCTGAGAAAGGGGCGAAAATTCCTTACGGTATCTCTCACATCTTTACGAATCCTAACTAAATATTCTTATCTAAATATATGTATATCACCCACAAAAGTGATCCTCACGTATTTTAATTACGTAAAATAATATTTCCCCGCGTGTGTTATTAATTCTATTTGTCGTACATTTCCATATCTTAAAATATAATCGTGTTTGAATTTCGAAATGCTACATAATAATCTATCGCAAGAAACTTATATGATATAACGACAGATAAAACAATGATTAGTGAAGGATAATATATGCGTTTATACATGTATACATGTACGTATTTGTGAGTTTGTGGGGCTCTATTCATGGGCAGCTCGGACCCTCTTACCGCAACTGTTCCTCTAATCTGAACTGCAGACCCCGTGAGCGGTTCGATGACTTCGATGGCCTCGTTAGAGCGGCGGATTGACTTCCTCCAACTAGCTGTCGAACTTTCGACGAGATACAGACTTTTGGGCCAATTCCCTCGGCTAGCTGCGGTTACCGGGTCCGCGAAATGGCGTAGTTTACCCGCCGCCACCGCCGTGGATACGCGGATCCTAGAAGACGAGCATCCGAAATGCCAGCTCGGAAAGCTCGACAATCGACGCGCCCGATTGATCCCATAAGCGGCCCCGGGTTTTACGCGCGAGGCAAATCGGTCCGCGGTGATCGATCAAACATGATCGGATTTCGAGATCAAGGCGATTCATGATCGACATAGTTAAATTTATATTCACGATTCGCACTATGAGCTTAAAAAAAAGTTCTAATCGCGGAAACAATATTTGATCAATGTAAATACTTTACATCGCTTGGAGCAAATTTTATGTTGCACATTCCTCTATTCGAGATATTATAACATAATAATATATGTAATAAACGTTGATAAAATAATAAGATTTTTGACTTTTCAAAATTAGAGAAGAGGCCAAAAATAATCAAATTTCTGAATTAATATATGCAGAATCAAGAAATTGTGAATATTTTGTACGGAAATATCTCATTAAAATGACTGTAGATAGAAAAGAGATCGTAGCAAAATACAATTAAGATTCAATTTGAAATAGCTACACTATTATTACGCCTGTCCTCGATTATCCGTACAACGAGATATCGATAACATCTTGCGGGATCGTACGCGAGAGTCCATCCTATCACGGGACAAGATCAGTCGTGAGCAGAATACGGAAGAAAATAGAGAAAGAGAGAGAGAGAGAGAAGCGATACGCGAGACGAAGAAAAGCGGCGCAAGGAAACGGAAGAACCGACGCTGTCGGCGACCGGACGACGTCTGTGTATCCTCCGGCAAAGCCTCTCTTCCGAAGTTTATTATTATTTGTTCGACGACCGGCGCCGTATGTGGGCTACATCCCCGAGGTGCACGTTCTCTTTGATATCAGATAATCCTCCGGAGAAGCAAAAAAGCCCTCACTCACACGCACGCGCACAGATACATCCGGAGTTCGCTCCCAGAGACATACATAGGTATACATGGCCGCGAAACCCAAAAGATACGACTGGTCATGGTCGAATACGAGAAAGAAAAAGATGTCGAAGACTTGGAGAAGCCACAACTTCCGTCCCGTTTTTTATCACTTTCACAGTGTGAACAAGAGGTGATTTCATTTTTCCTCGACTATCCGCCGCGATCTGTAATGTCAAAGTACACTTCGAGTCATGTGACGATAACGCCGTCACAAATTTATTCGTTGTCTTCGTATTTGCAGATAAATTAAAAAATCTTTACGATGTTGTTTCCTTGAAATAGAGTCTTAACGAGAAAAATGTCACGAGATTTATGAAATTTCTTACGAATATACATGACATCGCAATAATATTTTATAATATCGGAATTTCGATTTTCTTAGTTCGATCTTCTTCGATCTTCTTGTTAGTAAAATGTCATGAGAAAAATAAAATATTTATTTTACTATGCAAATATTAATGCATATATTTGTATATTAAAATCTCGATTTACTTCAGTTACTTGTATTGTTTACTTGTTCATATATTTGGCCTAAGAATAGTCAAACTGATAATTATTTAATTAAACAAGTGTACAATGCATAATTCAAAAGAAAATATATTTTTTTAAATGTCTATATACATATATATATAAATCATTACATTTTTTTAAAATAAAGATATTAAGTATTTTTAAGAAGGTTGTATTATAAAATTATTTTATCATATAGCAGATTGATATTACACTATTTCCCGATGTGTTTAATGCAAACCTAATTTTGTTCGTCGATGATTAAAATTAAAATTTTTTATTTCGAGTTGCATAGGGAAACTTATTAATATACATACCCTTTGTAACCCGCCGCCAGTTGTAGTGGAATTAGATTTAGTAATGTTCTAAAATTTTGTATTAGTTAAATTAGCCACACCGTAACTGCAAAGCGTCCAGTTCGGCGACAATTAATTATTCGCGTTGCAGCATCGCGACGTTGCTTGCTGCATACTGATCGTTAATGCGCGTCAGATATTCGTTGCGCTTAACTTGTGACATATCTGTGTTTTAGTTGTCAAAAACCTTTGCACATAGTAATGTATAAAAGTTTTTAAGATACAAATGATGTAAAAGTAATGTGACCTTATTCTTGTTTTTTTTTTAGCACTATACCGATAAATATCAATAATTTCATATAATTAATCATAAATATTACGAGAGATAAGCCGATTAAATAGTTAACTAAACATCAGAGTGAAAAAAACGGTCACTCGTATTTTTAACGCTAATTTATTTATGCTAATATATCCTTGAAGAATAAACAAAATGCTGATACGCAATTGGTTTCAATTGGTCAATAATTGGTTTGTTCGAGGTGAAGAATATATAACTGCTATTAGCGACTATACTGCTATAGCGGATATTTTCAAGCTTTGTTAAAGACCGTTTCGATTTTATGGGACACCTAGTGCGTTATTGCAAAGACAATACAGTAATTAATAATGCGTGACATCGCGCACAATTTATCATCGAAGTTTACAGAATGGCACAGAAATTGTTTCCTTTAAATTACAGAATCCTTAGCCAAAATTAATTTTAAAATTTATTTTATCTTATTGTTAGTAAAATTTTTCTAGGGCTCATCTCCTTTTCCATTACTTATCAATTTACAATATTAAATATTTGAGCAATTAAGATTCGAATAAGAGATTTGACCAAGTAAACTTGTTTGAAATTAATTAAAGAAATAAAATTTCGTTATTCCTATTGTAGCTATAAAATGTAATTCTTGAAAAATTTATTAGACTGAAGCTTAAAAATAATTTAGAATTTTAATTAATGTAATAAAGACATACCAAATGTCTCAGTATCAGAACAGCATCATTAAACGCGCTTGTAGAAATCACGTATTTACACGCACTGCATCTCCGCTGCATTCCAAATGTTTTTTTCTCACGCGAACATCGTAAACATCTCGAAACGCATATACGAGATATTTGAGCTCCGTAATTAAATCTAACAATACGTTCCGTACGAGCGCGATACGTTTCCGAAAACGAACGGAAAAAGGAAAAGAAGCGGACGCACGCGATCGACAACTAGTACGTGCATGTCGAAAAGAGAAAGAGAGAGAGAGAGAGAACTGTGTAGCGAATTCTATTCTCTTTTATTCCATCTAATTCCAATTCGATTTTAGTTTATGTTTTATTTCGCTATTACTTCTCGTTCTTCCGGCATTCATATAAATCATCGCACAGTAGAATTACCGTGTAATATTCCTCCGCAACGCTGCCTTCGGCTTCGAGCAACCGAGCGTATTTCGCGAGAAGAATCTGATGGAATTCGAGTGTCCTCATAGTGAATGTGACGGAAGAATTTCTTCCTTCCACTACATATTGCTAAACAAATCTTATTCGCGGTAGTGCTCGACTATACTGTGCAGCAATATTGCGGGCGGCATCTTAAAAGCAGCCCATGAAAAAGGAACAAACAAAGCGCGATAAACTCGATTTCCCGCGATAGATCCCCGAGCGTCCTCAAATATGCAAAGCAGACATACCATAATTAAATTCGAAGATCCTTCTTCTCTGATTGCCTAAGAAATTTTCATTACGAACGAAAAACGCGCAAAGATTATTCGTTATTATTGCATTATTTATATAATACATTAAAATATAAACAAATCAACAATAAAATTTTCTTTCATACAATTATTTAAAAAAAAAATGACGACAAAGAGAGAGAGAGAGAGATTAAAAAATTAATTATATCTTTTCTCTTTCTTAAACTTGAATACGTAAGTTAAGTTAAAAAATAAAAGAAACTATTATATAATATATAGCATAAAATTAATTCCGATTTGGTTTAACGATCGAGAAACGTACATCTCTAAAAACTACATCCCCTAAAACTACTTCGACTGTTATACAGTCGAGAAATACTACGTGCGCAAAATTGTAAGAAAGTTATTATTCATAACACCCTCGTTATTTATGATAACTTTGCGTCGTGTTATAATCCACGGCGTTCTCGTAGTCGATTTCGCGGCTGAAGATGTCCGCTTTCTAAAGAAAAGTGGCGTCTGTAGTTTCTCGATCTCAGACCGCCATCGAGGTGCCGAGCGAGGCGTGTCTGTGTAGAAGGTGCGCGCAGCACCCCGGGGAAGAAATACAATCCTTACGTGAGCGTACACGGTGAACGGCGGATATACCGTCGGAGTGCATATAACGTTACGGCAGAAAAATGCTCATGGCGCGACATTCATATTCCCGTATATTATCCGACACTTGCCTCTACGTCCTATAAAAATCCCGATTCCCTCCGGGCCGTCGCCGAAGGAGCACGTAACGATCTTAATCGAAGCACGACGTAACTCTGATGGAAGTGGAGCAACGACGCGATTTTACCGGGCGTGATTCCTCGGGATGGACCGCGATAAAAAGAGCCGCGAATATTTCACGATTCCGATTCTTGCGTGGAGAGCATCTCAAATCCGCGACGTCGGCGTTGGAGTTGACGTTAATCTTGTTGCAATGTGAATAAAATGAATAAATTCAATTTCTCTTTTTCGCATTTTTTTGTATTGATTTTCACAGAACTTGCAGATAATAATTGATCAAATTAATTGATCAAATCAATATTGTATCCAATACAAAAGTACAAACTTCATCAGAATGTGCTTCACGATAAATTTTTAATTCAGAGACGGAAATAAGCATTTAATCCCGAGTTGTTCAATTTACTAGCTATTAATAGCAAATTTGATTCCGATAACGATTATCAAATCGTTTTGTATCTGCAAATAGAGTCACCGGCTTGAACTCGACAGGCATTAAAAGCCTCGCTATGAGATCTAAAATTAAATATATGAGATAATCTTCCTCGGGAGAACCTCGGTTTAAACTTATCAAGGAAAAGGGGTCGAAGATTCTTCTTGCAAGAAAGTCAAGGCGAACTCGGATCATCGCCGGAAACATCGTCGACCGAAACTTTTCCAGGACGAGCGCCACTCTTTAATCCGCTGGGCGAATAACAAAAACACATAAACCGGTGGGAACAGTTCATCGGCGTTCTGTGGAAACGCTCGAACGTGCCCTAGTTACTCGTCAGCAACTTTCGCGATTTTGCATTACTGCCAAGAAATCCTTTGTCCTCTCAGCACTTTGTGAAGCGACTTCAATATTTAATTACACATTTGCGCGTTACAGGAAATTTGTTATTATTTCGGTTTCAATAAGTATAAGAAACGTGTGTTCTAGAGTTATAATACACGGAAATAAAATATTAGCTATCATAGCTAAATTTTAGGTATCTCTATATTACACCTGAAATTTAGTTATCATGTCTAAATTTTAGCTTATGGTAATTAATATTTTTAAGTTATAGTTTAACGGAGAATTCTCCGTTAAATTATAGTTTAGACATAGTAAATTTCAAGTGTAATATAGAGACACCTAAAATTTAGCTATAGTAGCTAATATTCTTTTTCCGTGTACAATTGATTGTAATGTGAAATATATGCAATTAATAATCAAAATATTTAAAACATATGTCTTTCTAAAAACTATTTTCCCAAATTTTTTTTAATATGAAAAATTGGCCGAACAAACGGCAGAAAGTCAAGCTACCGATCGTTGCGAGTCGAAAGGAAATTACGGGTCACTATGGCTGAACTTTAATTCGATCATCGAATTCGGAGATCTAAGCCATCGGTGTCAGACAGTTGTCATATTTTAGAGTGACAGTCGACAACGTCCGTCACATGACGGCACCGACCGAGATAGCAAGCCAGCGCCTTCTAATGCGCTGGACGTGTTCCAATAATAATCACTGTATGCACACATAGTGGTGGTGCGCATACGTAGAGACGATGCGTGCGGGCTAGTACGCGTTTATTTGGCCGAATAAACTGACATCTGTAATACCACTGTCACGGAGAAGACAAGAACCGATATCCGCAAGTTCGACCCACCGCTTGACCAGCCGGCGCGCGCTGCTATGCGCAAATAGGAATCCTTCTGTCGGTTATTTCGATAGACAGAATGAGGTAACGCATGATTAGTTGGCGGTGACGGTAATTGGGTAACGCAGAATACGTTTCAAAATGCGTTAAACTTTAGGCGAACAGGATACTGCATAATTAATTTCTTTGAGGCTTGACGAGCTTTCAAAAAGGGATCGTTTTAAAATATTCTCGAATTTTTCTGCTCCAAGATAAAATCGATACATGGATTTTATCATTTGTATTGTTGAAACGTATGCATATTATATCGCGGCTTTATTGTTAATCGAATGATCAAATAAAAAAGATGAAGCGCGTTTGCTGATTTATATCAAAATCATTCTGTGCAATGAGAAATTCTTAAACAAGTTTTACAACGTTCAATCAAGTGTAAAAATGTAAAAATTAACTTTAGAAACAGATTCAGAAACAAATTAATTTGCGATAAAATGCCTCCTACAAGTCACAAACTTTTCCGATTTTAATCAATTCACTGAAAACAAACTGCTCTCACAGGGGAATAATTATAACGCGATCCGAAAATTCTACCATTCGACGATTCGCCGAATACGGATGTTAATCTATTAAACAGGAGAGCTATCGGCTTATTATTAAACAAGAATAATCGACGTATAAAACGAGCGAGCGGTGCTGCTATTGCGCGGCTCTATTGCGAGTTTCTCTAGAACGAGCGCTTCAAAATCCAGGCATACAATCGAGGGAAAGGGAAAGAGAGAAATGGTAATTGCGCGTATCGGTGAGTAACACCGCTCGTACTGAACTTTTAATACGGTCGTTGAATTCCATGAGCTTCGGTGTGCATTCACGTGCGTGCATTCGCATGCATCCACATACACGCATGTAGGCGTATGTGTGCGCGAATGTCGGATAAACAGACGTCTGCGATATTACCGGCTAGAGGAATCAAATTTCCGTTATTTCGATCCGAAGTTTCGGACTGATCCTATCGCCCGAGAGAGAAGTAGAGAGAGAAAGAGAGAAAGAAAGAAAAAGAGAGAGAGAGAGGGGGAGGGAGAGAGATAGGGCTCTGGTTATACAGAGTATCCAGCGATTTTATGCTATAACTTGGAGATCTTATTTCCGAAATAGCCTCGAATCAAAAATGCCGCTCTAGACCTACCAAGTAGGTCAGCACAGGGTCTAGCTGTTATCCGCTAAAAATACGATTGTCCGAAATGTAGTTTGTTCTGTTATTTTATTTTATTTATGTATGGGAAAAATACACGTATGCACAGAATGAGTCAATCAGAAAATTGCTCGATTATATTATTATCATTTTACTTAATTTCATTCTGCAAAGATTGTTAGAGATAGTTGCTTTCACAAGCTGTGCATGCACAATTCGATATAGTGCAACATAGTATACCGTATTTTACATATCTTTGATACACTGTTTGACATGTGTTTGCTTGCGATAATCTTGGAATATCAGATTTGTTTAAGGTTTTTTATCAACTATTTCGCGTTGCGCATATTTTTTGTGATCGAATATCATAATTTTTTTGTATCCTGTCTCTCTTTTTTTATTTTTTATGAAGCCTTGTAAATTTTTCTTTTAATAATTTAATAATTTATTTTGAAGATATATTAACACATCTTACATCAAAGAAAACTAGCCGAAGTAATATTCTTATATTTGTGTTTGTTTCGATTTTATGTACGATGTTTTTCACATTTCATACATAAATATATAATGCAACGACTTTGATGCATGCTGAGAATCTCTATTTCGGATCTTTGTAGTTAGTACGAATGAAAATCAGAAATTCACGTTTATATGATATTTTTAATTCAACATCATGCCACGAATAAAATCCTTTTTTAGAAGTACATTTTATTCGATGATAAAATGTAAATATTATAACCGCGTTTCGTCAATATTTTTCCATTGCTAAAAATGATATATGATGACAAATAATTAAAGACGTATTCTGCAAAAATAGGTTTTAATTTTTCGTGCTTTTTATGTTTCTTATACTTGTCACACATTTAATGTTAAATGTCATTGTTGTTATTTCGAAAATAGAATAGTCAATTTTAAAAATCAAATACATTCGAAAGTAGTTTCATGATTTTTACTTAATTAAATTAAATAATAATTAAATTTGATTTAAATTTGAGATTTTGCAAACACTTGTCAATATAAAAACTTGTATTAAATAGTCATTAAAATATTTTATATTTTTTAATGGCTATATTTTTTAACCTCTTTTTTACATTATTTTAATGAATCTCATAAAAATTGGAATGTATCTTGACCGAATTATTATAACGATATTTTTCACAATAAAGCAGGTAAACGCGAAATAAATACAATGTAAAGAGTAAAAAGAGAGAAAGAGAAATATCGATGCACTAATTGAAAGCAGCTTCCGCGCGCAATTTTTCGCAGCCGTTAAAAACTGCTTATGACTGAAAAAATCATTCATTCACACACTTCCGATACAACGTCGCTCTCTTCGGACACCCGCTTTGTAACCACCGGGAAAGTTTCGTTGTCGGCGCATTGGCTTTAAGCTTGTAAAACGATCCTATTTCCATAACAAAGGGGAGCCTCGCGACCGTTATGAATTGCAGATTGCACTGAAAAACGAATTTAAACTTCTGTACGTTACTTTCGCTTTTAATGCGATTAACCCGATCGTTACAGCGACTCGCCTGTCTCGCCGGGCAATTAAAAGATAAAGCAGAGAAGTTAACTTTGCGCTCTCTGTTTTGCCGGTGCGACTGCATTATGTTTGATCTTCTGCAGATTACATCTGCATATAGTGATACCTTATCTTAATGTCTATGCAAAGCGTTCTTCATTAGAAATACGTTACGTAACTTGTGCATTATAATATTATCAAACACTGAAAAGAAAAGATTAACGGATTTATTCCATTAAAATTCGTCCGCGCGAAAAGATTTTAAAATATTTCAATATTTTACTCGCTAAAAGTTAATTTGATTAAGCTCATTTTTTTTCGATGATGTTTATTCTTAATTCCGAACAAGTTCAGACTCAACGTTTTCTTTATAGCATCGCATAAAATTTCTTGCTATTTAGGGTCAGCGCAAGATTAACGTAGCTGTGCGATTTCCCGCCTGAAGAATTTGCGCTTCACACGCGGAGGAGACGTAAAGCCCTTTGCGGAATAAAAGGACGCAAAAGCGCGGAAAGCAAAGTGGCGTTTCACTATATACGTGGGGACTCCGGTCCGCGGTTACATCATATTTAATCTTTGCATTTCTCCTTTCCATTTCGCGTTCGCGCTCGCATTACTGTAGTGCACTTGAGAATATCTTTTCATATCCTACCCGACTGTCTGAGCTTTTATCGCAACCAGCGTTTTAAATCTTTAATGATCAGCGTACCGCACGCGAGCCTCTTGAATAAAAGTGACGTATATGTTAATCTGTCAATATTTTCCGAGAGAAGTTCTCCCAGTTTCTTGATAAATAGAACCTAAATTTCATTAACAATAAAGATTTCTACAGCAAAAAAAGAGAAATCTTGATATAAACTTTATTCATTCCAAATTTCAAATTTCTATTTGTGATAATTTGATTAGAATATAAGGAAACCTGAGAAATTATGTAAAAAATGTATTAGACTTTTAAATTGCTAATTACAAATTATTTGACAAGAAGAAATTTACATTAAAGTAATAAATGATAGTCTTCCTAGAAATTTTGAGTAATATATGAAAAAAATTGAATTAAAATTTCTTAAAAAATATGCTATTAAAATTAACATTTTTTTAACATTCTTTTTTTAACTCTTTTTAGATCAAAGGTAAAAGTTTCGGGTCAATTATAACAAGCTTATAATATTTCAGAAGCTATAAGTATTATAAATTTATACGTAACTCGCATTATTATGCTATATATATATATAGAACACTTTTCAACACATTTTCTTCATTCTATCTCCGTTTTTAATATCTAATTGCATTGATATTCTCATTATTTCACATTACGTTCAAATATACCGAAAATATCGTCCTTCATACTTTCATCACATTTCGTTTATTATAATCATCACTACAATTTATCTCAAAATAAGTTATCAACTCATAATATGAAATGTCGGAAACAGAGTAGATTTTATTTTTTGGAATAAACAAACATTGGTTCTACATACGAAAATATCTCCAAGTTATTAACTTTTCCTTTTTACACGTTCCGAATGATATATAAATATTTTTATTTCTATTATTATTTAAATATGCATGTGAAATTTAAATTGTAAATATATGATCAAATCTAAATCTGAGTGCTCGAGCTTCTAATTCTTACTTCTCTTCCTCTTAAGAAACAAATGTTTATCACAATTTGCAATCGAGATTCAACATATAACATCGAATTCTAACAATTAATGATTTTTCACTTCTATTCTACAATTCTTTAAAAATAGCACAAGCAAAATTATGTCAAGTGTGACACGTGTCTATCTCGCGGCTTGTCAAGCTACGATCTACGTAAACCGTAATCCCACATTTCCATGGAGATGAAAATACTCGGACAAAATTATCACGCATTCGGTGATCATAAAAGACAGAATAATTGTGTAAGATACACAAATAAATTACATAGAAAGCAGAATTTGAAAGCAAACCTTAAAAAATCGAAAATATGAAAAAAGTGTAAAATAAATAGATGAAAATAAATTAAAAACTTAAGACTTACTATTATATGTTAATTATCACTATCACACTTTAATTAACGCCATGTGTTTAATACAGTACAGATCAAGATTTAATCAAATTCTCTTTTCTTATTCTATTAAATCTTCTACATTTCCATTTTCCAAAAATCATCACGGCAAGAACACGTCCTGGACATCGTACAGGGTGGCCGATATATCTCGAGCCACGGTCAGTCGACCTTTCCACTTTCCACCCCGAGAAGTCGACAGCAGCGTACAGGAACGCAAGAGGGTGGGAAGCGGAGAGAGGCAGAGAAGGAAGATGTGTGCGAAGGTAAGCGTGACCATCTGCGAAACGTTCGTTCGCCCCCGCGCGTGTTCGCGATATATATCGCGTGCACGCGCGTCCTCGCACGCGCGTCGGTTGGTCGGCGAGCTAGTACAGCAGCAGTAGCAGCAGCAGGAAGAGGAAAGAGAATAACCGTGTTGCTGTGCAGTCGGGGAATGACGCGGACAGAGTGCAGCAATTTCGCGCAATACCGCCGGAATACCGGGCGTTTCGGGAATGCGGATCAGCATTTTCCCGGCCATCCTCTATTTCTCTCTCTCTCTCTCTCCTCTCCCTCTCCCTCTCTCTCTCTCTCTCTCTCTCTCTCTCTCTCTCTCTCACCCTCTGGCCGAGCACAGGCTCGATATCTTTCCGACAGTCTTCTCCTTTCGCGACCCTCCATAACAACTGCTCCATCGCGCATTCTTTCATCTTAGCCGCGTCGCGCAAATTACCAAGACCGTGGCGCGTATTATTCATATTATTTGGATTAAAATTAAAAACATGATACTAATAATGATATCGAAAAATATTTAAAATGTCGAGAATTGTTTGCGTCAAATTCGGCAAACCTGTCATTTCTTTAGCGATACCCGCGAGCTTTGTGGGAAAACATCCATACATAATCCTCCGTAACGTTCGAATGTTTAATCCGTTCATCTCCAAAGTCATTTTATTTTCAGACATTTACATATGTTCCAACTTCCGACTTCAAGCTAGAAATGTTTTGAAACTAAAACGGCCGATTAATGCACTTATGTATTCACGTTGCGTCTCGTTTTCGCGAAGCTAACAAATTTCGCGCAGCTCGTAATTGTTGAAAGTCTCGCGCATTCCGTTCACACGAACAGGGCAAACAAGCGCAGATTGAAACGAAACAGGTTTCTAAGCCCGTCTGTCTCCTTCTGGATCCGCGCGAACAGAAATCGGTTAACAAGGAAGTCGCGCCCGGGAACGCGACAAATCTCCCAGGCCGTCGCAGAAGTTCGACGAATGTCAGTCTCTTTTGTGCACAAAGCTGAGCATTGAAATCCCGCCGTTGTTCTCCATCATGCATCCTGCGTCTATGAAACGTACTACGTCTTACGACAACGCGAAGCATCGTTTCGTTACTCGGCCTCGAGATTATGCACTCGCTACCCGCTAAGAGCACAAGAACCAATTAATAGTCAGGCGGAGTGTTTGTCGGCGTAGAGACAGTGAGAACTTTTGATCTACTCTAAAATTATACGGCAAGGCAGAAGCCGTAGAAAAGATCGCTCGCTCGCTCGCGTATCTTTGCCCGCTTATTGCGATTCGTCGAGATAAAGACCGACATGTGCACAACTTTTTGCATTAATTACTAATTAGCATCCAGTAAATTTTGCTCTATCGTCTTCTCCGACGGCGACTGCCTGTTTTTTCGAGCCAGCAATCACTTAATTATTATTTAACTGCAAAATTCGCCTGTCAGTAAATAATGAGTGACAATAAATTTTGACAAAAAATAGCACGACATTTCACATCAAAATAACTATTGACTGTACTATTTAATTAAGTTTGATTGATAAGATAATTTTTGTGGAAAATCTTTCGATTCGAATAATACGAATAGTAAAATCGTAAGGGAGAGACTAATTTTTCATTTCTCTGGAATGAAATTTCTGAAAGTCTTTTTTCTCTTGAATCCTTTGCAATATTCTATTACATAATTATTGCAAAATTATATTTAAGAAATAATAGTTAACTATCTCTTCCTTGCGGATCAAAATAATATGATTACGAATTAAGTTTGACTTAGAGTTAATTCTTTTTATCAATTACTGGATTTAATTATGTCTATAATCTCGCGCAAAAAAAATGTATTTGAGAATGGTAGACGGTCGTTAAATTAAACTCCAGTAAATGAAACGCTCGTAAGGTTAATATCCGCGTTGTAACTTCTCAAGCTGCGCTTTATCTCCAGTACATAAGAGCTGCTCGTAATGCAAGAGTGCCAGTAAATTAACAGTAAATTTCTAACGAACGAAAATAATAATAAAAATTCCTCGTTCTCGCACAAACCACCTCGTCATTAACCTATATCGTCGATTTTATGAACCTATATATAATGTGCTAAAGAGAATAGCACCAACATAATCACACACACACACACACACACACACACACACACACATTATAAGTTTTCCGTTCATAACTAACGTTTACTCTTCATAATTATATTCTCGATACATCTAAGGCTGCTCTGGCCGCTGAAAACCAAAGCCGCTACAAAAATATTAATTATTTGCTCAGAAAATAAATATTGCATGAAATTAATATATTCGTTTGCGCACGAGAAATTAATATCTGCTCTTATATTCATAGATGGGAATTTTCGATTTGACCCTCGCCATCCCAGGTAGACGACGACGGTATAAGTTTCGCGGCTCGAAGAAACGTGTTGTGCGTCGTTCTATGAAGTTTGGCTTAAAGACATCGGCCCCCGATCTTACGCCGCTATTCTCCGATTCGCTCGCCGGAGCCTTCGCCGAACGAGTTCGGGAGGAGTTTGAGTCAAGTTTCTGTCGCGCACTCGCGGAAACTTTCATCGGAATATCGTCAGCAAACACAGCGTCGGCTTTACGAGCTCGTTCGGCGCCAAACTCCTACCTCTTACACCTCTGAGCCGTCGAAATGATAAATAACCGAGTTCCAGCGAACAAAGTCCCGCAAGCGTGATTACAACATTCATGATTTAATAGTCATTAGTTTAGCAATTTAGCGATATTTATCGATTTTGAAACACACGATGAGTGAAGGAGAAAGAGTAGGAACAGTCAGGTCGTCGGAGATGCACGTTAAAAATTTTGCAAATCATCTTTATATATAAAGACAGAAATAATTCAATTTTTTTTCCAGAAAAGAAAGAAAATACGAGTGCACAGATTTCGCAGACGCAATTATTTGTTCCTTCGTGTGATCGATCTTAGAATTTTTACGCTTTGGAAGCGAAAGCACATGGATCAACGTCTTTATGCACATTCTTTCTTAGCTTCCCTTCTATCCTTGTATCCTTTGATAAATTCACAAACGTAGATCTAAAACAAATCTCGGCTTGACAGTCGCCTAATACGACGAATTAGCTTAAGACACGAGATTAATAATAATTTCGCTTCAAGGACGCATAAATCTACGCCAAACGCGCTCGATGTACTGTCAGAGGGGTGGAATTTATAATTGCAGCGGCAATCTCTACGTGAGATTACGGCACGTCGCAAATCAAGCTTACGTTTGATAGCGAAGTCGACAGAGGAGAGGATCGACGTTATCTGTATTAACTACAGCCTAAAGCGATGACGCACCCTCTCTGAGGAGAGAAGATTCCTTCGACTGTTGTTGCTGGTGCTGCAATATCGATCGCGACCGTCGTTATAGTCGCGTATAAAGGAAGATGTTTCGCGCTGAGCGATTCCGACGCGTGTTAGTGCCGGATTTACGAGAGCGATTGACGCGCAGCCCGGCTGAAGCGCGACAAAGCTTAAACTGGATCACCGCGATGCGAAACATCAAGTTCGAAACGTGTCTCCGTTCAGAAGCGCCGCAACTCTATAAGCAGTGTTATTTAAAGAGTCGCGATTATACGCCGCGAAGAATGCTATATCATTAATTGATTTTTTTATCTAATTTTCGTTTATTATTCCTTAACTGTGATTGCAATTTGACACAGTAGGAGAAATTTTATCATCTGAATCCACGTGGTGAATTTTATTTAATCCCCTAATTACCAAGCAAGCCATATTTCCATATTTAAACAATTACTAGTATTTGTAATTGAGAAAAGTGACGATTTCGAAGAATTTTTCTATATTTCTTTTCTACCGCTTTTTATTTGTAAATGAACTTAATTCCAAAGCATGATAAATCTTTTTCTTTATCAGTTTTTATAAAATAAATTGACTTCGATTATAATGAATCTGCCGCGAGCAGCATATAGATTGCATCGAAGCGCGAGCAAATCTTTCCTTGGAAGAAGTTTATCGAGACGCCGACTCCAATTTATGTGTAAACTCGGCGGAAAAGATAACGCGCAACATGCTTGTCGCAACAACAACGGCGAGGCCGAATAAAAGCGATACACAGGGATGTACTCCGGAATATCTTTTATAAACCTCTGCAATCCTTGTCTAACATGTCAGAGCGTAATCCTTTGCCTGGTAAAATATTTCTTCTGAAAAATTGCACGCGCGTCGAGAAGAATCGTATATTTTCAAGCTTGATTATGTATAATAAAATGGTCGATTAGAGAGTGTTTTATCTTATTTGATTTTCAGTTTCCAACAGCTTTTCAAAAAGTTTGAGAAAAAGAACGATCGCACACAGAGGACACTTACGAAACGAACGTTCCGGTTCTAAAGGACGAATTTGGGGAAAAATGAGAAGTAACGATCGTTGTGACGCTATTGTTTCAGGTTGGCGGCGAACAAACACACCCGCTAAGCCTTCGAATCAGGCGAAATAGTCGAGATTCCGGCAGGAGAAGACGATCCGCTTCCTCGAGGTAGCCCGGAAGAGTACGATCGGTTGTGTCGAATCCTCCCTGCCTCCTATAGATCGGCCCCATCCCTTTCGCGAGAAAACGGGAAAACGAACGTTGACGTTACAAGGACGGATGGCGCGGCCCGATGCTCGAGAAACGAGAGAAAACGGCGAGACTCGATTCGACGCCCGGAAACACGATATACGGGAAGGACCAGGTTTACGAGGAACAGATTCCGTTGCGCGGCGCTCAATCCATATAGCTCTTGATCAGAGATAGAGGACCGCTTCCTCTCCTGGCCAGACGATCCCGACGAAACGCCGCGTATCTCGAAAGAGCTTTCCTTCATCCCTTCCGGCATGATGATCTCCGCCGGAGTCGTATCGCGAAGCAGCGAGAAATTAGTTATATATAAGCAGAGAACAGAATCTACGCGCAACTACTCGGCAAAATAAAGAATTAAAATTCGATATAATATTGATTATTTCACATTTTTTTTTATTCCGTAAAATTATTCCTACGTATATGGATTAATTGATATTCATATATGTAATATTAATTAATCTCTAGCATCGTACACACACACACACATTTCGCTGCATTAACGATAATGCTAGATATACTAATTCGTATGGCACGATCAAGAACCAATATTTTTATTGCGTTTTGAAGTGACGATCGATGTCGACATTCGCAACCGCGCAATCGGTGGATGCGCTTTATGGCGCCGATTTAGGAATACGTTTTCATATAAATTCGAAGCGCCGCGCTTATACGGTATACACGAAGCTCACAGCTGCGACGGATGCATCGGATGGCGCGGAATTTTACGACGCGCGACCGGAAGTGCGAAACGCCGCGGAATCGTTTCTCATCCACCGTCGATTTTACGATCGCGAAAGCACGCGTCGTCTCCAATATCCTTCGCGCGGTTTCATTCCTCCCCGTTTCTCGCGAATCTTTCGTGCTCTCGCTCTCTCTCTCTCTCTCATCATTCGTACGTCTCTATTCGCTGTTTATCCACTTCGATCGCAAACACTCCCAACTGAGACGCGCATTCAATTGCGTGGCAAACAAGCAATGATCATTTCGTCGGCGCAGATCGCAGTTCGAGCAATATATCCCAATGCTTACTTTAAGGGATATGGTAATCCCTAAAACGGAATCTAGAATATGCAGATCTTATATCCAAATTTATGCACGTTAACTAAATCTTGCAAAAAGTAATTTTTACAGTGTAATATAAGCAGAAGTTTTTAATATAAAATAACAAGAAGAAGAAAGGGAGAGTAACGATAAATATAAATATTGTATAAATTATGATAATTTATCGTAATACAATAGGAAAATACAATGATAAAAATGTGTACTGATAATGGTAATTACATTACTTTTCCGATTAAAAAAATAAAGAAACTACTTTATATTATTTGATATCTTAATTACCGTGCATCGATGTGAACAAATCGATATACATATTTTGGGAAATGCGTATGAAATATTTTCTATAACTTTGTGTAAATATTAGGGGTACATTAAGCGAAATATTGAGGAACATTGAGGGAAATATTGGGTTTATTCGCAATCGCGTTTATACGAAATATTCCGACAGGATAAACTCTTCGGGCATACGCTAAATTCAGGCTAACCGAAACGAAGTGCAGTTTACATGGCATATGCAATTGATTAAATACCGAACTGTGTCCGTAAATTGCTTGACCCGCAGTAATAACGATTTTCCTATATAGTTCCCGTTATTGCTTTCCGTCGACCAATCGATAATTGTTAATTATTAATTATCAGTACTGACATATATATTACAACAAATCACGCAAGCTCTTAATTAAAACGAGGATTATTTGAAGTAACGCATTAACGCTTATAAAGGGTCGCATTAAAGGGTTCCTCGTCGCTTTCGATCCGATTGCGCGAAAAGCCGAAACTATTATTTCAAGAAACCGTGATTTGTCCGCCGCGCAAACTCTCTGCCATAATTTTCTATCGGCGTTAAGACACACTGCTATGAGGCTATATACTTTTATGGTTCTGTAAATTCCCGCGTACGCCTGTAACGTACAAGAATGTCGGCGGCCGAGAAGCACGATACGTGGTCCTACGTCGCTATCTACAAGAGGTATTTTTACGGTCGCGATCGGGTGCTAAAGAGGCGTAGCTGAATAGTAGGATCGTCTCAGGATCGTTTTCACATGGCAGCTTAAATGTATGCGACCGGCGAATTATCGTATTCCGCAAGATTACCGAGGTATTGGAGACCGCAGTTTATAAACCACGTAAATTGTCTTTCTTCTCCATTTTTAGATATGCAGTAGGATTATTTTTCCGCAATTTTTTATTTTATTTTATTATTCTAGATAAAATTTGCAAGGCTCTATTATTAATTGTTGCTTAACCGAAATATGCGTATAAAAGAATTACTGGGCTCGTTTATATTTTAATGTTTCGTATATGTGTGTATGCTTGCATGAGTATAATAGATCATTGCATTTACAATGCGGATGTACTTCATGAACGTTCATGAAAGCGCAAGTTAACGCTGAAGAGCCACTTGTCTACCTCAGGTAGGTAGGTAAGCGCATGTAACAGAAAAATACGTCATATTTTAAACTCCATTACTTCCTGACCGTCGCGAATCTTGTGTCTCGGCGAAATGATATATACCGCGCTATTTATTCACCGGTGAACAAAACGGTGAGCCGAGAGTGGGACAGTTAACACGGGGAATGGGCCATTTATCGCCGCTGGAATCCCGGAAACTGTGCATGCGCGCCGAAAAAAAAAGAATGTCCAAATGAATTCGCCGTAATCAGATGGCCGCGTAGTAGCCTTATGCTCGTAATAACCGTATTTGTGCGCCGTGCCGTGGGAAGCAATTTATGCAATTACGATATAGGACCGTAACCCAGCCGATTTTACTACACACGTAAAGATACGTATACATCGCGCAGGACGTTTAAATGATCATTATGCGGACATGTTTGGCCGGAAGTGGCATTTGATTTAATTATTAATCGATGCCGACACGCTCCACAGAGCGGCTTTCGAGTCGCAAAACGCGAATTTTGAGCTGAAGAATCTCATGAATTTTCAGACAAATATTTCTCTTTGATGCGTAATATACATATTTTTGTCGAGTAAAATATTTAAGCGTAATTACCGTTGTATGCATATACAAGGAAAAATTTCATTAATTTTGATTTAGAGATTATCGCGCCATCGAAATTTCGCAAGATTTTTCCAATTCTATCGATGCGACTGACAAACTCATCGTTTCTGAGTAACCGAGTAATGTTTTTTTTTTTTTATGTTTCGTCGGTTTAATTACGTGTGTTGGGAACGTGACGAGAACCGCTCTAAAAATTGGCCTTTCACACATTTCGTGACTATCGCGCGTGTTTACATTCGTCCACGCTTAATATATCGTGCCGAAATTTCGTGCTGCTGCGCGCTAGATACACGAATGCCTGGATGGAGTCACTGCGTTGAACCGCCGCCATCGACACGCAATTCTGTACACCGTGCGGCAACGTTAACCTGGCTAATGTCGAACGCAATGACCAGCTTTCGCACAACAGAGTGAGCAGAAATTCAGGAATTTGTGCCGCACGCGATTGCACGGTTCGAGTAAAGAATAATAAAAGTTGTTGAGTTTTATATTAGAGTTTTATTATATTTGAGTTTTATATTTTTTTAACAGAGAAAAATTTAAATTAAATATAAATCGACTATATGCAGCAATAAATAAAACAATGTTTTAAAAATTTTGTAAATCACAGTTTTCGAAACTTAAATTCTTATTCACTGGATGTAATATATAGGAGGAATAAGCCTTCATGTTTACGTTGTTTGCATATATTCTAAAGAAGATCATCGTCTATTTCAAAATCTGAAAGATACGATTTCGTATCATATATAATTTTCAGAGAGGACAATTGTACGTTGTGAATTCATCACATTAATACATTTCTTCAATCATTTCAACCATTCTTCCTCGCTAATCTTCCTAATTGTACAATCGCGAAAGCAACTCCTTCGGAGAGGAACTTTAATCGTTCGCTGATTCACGTGCTGCGTCCGTCGCATCGATTTCTCGCTTTTTTATTAGCCACCCCGGAAACTTCGACAAACTTTTCGTCGACTCGGCGACGGCGGCGACGCGCCGAAATAATTATCGGCGCCGGGCGTGCCGATTATTCGCGAACTATGCGAACGGCGGGCCCGATCAATGGCTTCCTGAACGACCATTGTCCGGGAGAATATCCGGTGTATATCCGTCGAGGAGGGCTGCTACTACTGTAGCTGATGCTATTGCAGTCCCGACCGCCTCCAGGAATCCCCGATAGTCTCGCCCGCTTGCTCGTGCATCCCCCGAACCTCCCCGAGGCAGAGATGAAGTTTGCAGTCGCGAGATAAAACACGGCTGTTCGCGTTTTCCGTAACGTTTCGCGCGAATTCACGGGCCCGCGCGTGTTTTACGCTCCGCCCTGAAGCGGAAACGAGAGAGTACGCCGGAGGAATCTGCATAAAAAGCGACACGGCGTCTTTCTTCTCCTCCTTTTCCTACTCCGGAGAAAAACCGCGCGTGCGACTCTGTGCAAAAGTGGAGCGAGAAAATATGAGCGCTCCGACGTGATACAATATTTCGTCTGTCGCGAAACGAATCGTTTCGACTGATATCAGCTTCGACGCGATTTTCCAGAGGTGAAACTCACCTGCGATTGAAACGTGAGAGTGCGATATCTTGATGTTTCTTGAATAAAAGCGTTCGCGCACGAAGATATTGGACAGGTTTTCATATTCCTTTAGTTTCTAAAATGGTCTGAATGTTATGTAAAATTGAATATTATCAATAAATCACTCTTTTGTATTTCTCTCTTTACCTCCCTCTCTCTTTCTCTTTCTTTTGAAAATAAAATAGATAATAATAAAATTCGTTGTGTGACTTAATAAAAAATTTGATAGCTATATTTTTTTATTTATAATCTTTTTACTCTCTTTTGGCATGTTATAATATTTAAAATTCGAATAAAAAGTGCATTAAAAAATGATAACCATGCAATGTTATATCTAAATTGTGATTATAATTTACAAAAATTTTTTTGCATAACTAGTGTCGCTTGATAGTGTATAGCTAATGTTCTTGCATATATTTCACGGTCGTAATAACTTTAATCTATAAATAATTCAATTAATCATTAAAAGCGCCTTTCGACTGGATACATTGCTGCATGCTTTAGCAAAAAATTCTGTATATTAATCAAATCTATACGTTGTTTCTGCTCAAACAGATACGATAATATTTGATTAAAAACTGATGTATTATTTAACATCTGTCACTTGATATTACACGCGCAGACGAATATTTTCGCAAAGCAAAACATTCATGCAAGTCTACGCGCTCCCTTTGGCCGATTAGCACGATTAACATTTCTATATACCTGATACCGCAAATATTTGTGGGCGCGACGCGTAATTTCGTAATACAAATTCGGCGCGCGATACGGCTATGCGACTAGGCGCGACTATGCGTGTGAGTGTGCATTCGCCGGATTTAGAATCGCGTTACCCGCGAAACGCACGATAACGCATGCATATTATGTGGGATAAAAGCGCGGCGTTACTCTGCTGCAATTACAATACGCGCGATAAACAGGCACGCACGATAAACTCGTAGCGCTACAGTGAGTGCACTTGAATGTTTCAATCGAAATTAAGTTCAAACACATGCAAACCATTCATATATATATGTATATATATTTCGATATCTTCGACTTTAAATCCTATAAAACCACTACCAAAACTATCCAATTATTGCATCAAATAATTCATGCAGTTTTCCCCAAGGAAAGAGAAAATTTGGATGTTTTAATATAACATGACATGTGCAGTATTTTTATATAATACATAATTGTTATATTTCTACATATATTTAATATCTATTAACTGATAGATCTACAGATCTATATGTGCATACATAAATTTATAGATTATCAAATTCAGAGAGATTGGAATTTAATAGATGCATAATGTAAATCTACAGATCCATATTATTAAATTCAGGTATATAAATTTGTAAACTCTCTGCTCTTAAATATTAAGATAAATTATATATTTACATAACATTTGCTTCATTTTGCTTCTAAGTTAAAGGATAACCTTGTTACTTTCAAGATATTGGATTAATAAATTTGTAAATCTTATAACACAGTTATTATTTTTGAACATTATCGGGAATTTTCTTTATAACAGAAACGATTTCTGCTGCGATACACGGTCTGATGATTTAACAACGCGCACGGTAAACTGGTAATGCTGTATCGTGTGTATCTGAGTACCTTTCTCCGTGGTCGACGATCAAGATCAAATTTATGAAACTACCGCGACCGACCGTACTGACCCGTTTCCCCATTTCAAAGTCTTGAACTTTATATATTTGCGCCGTCGGTTCTGCGGTCAGGATTCCCGCGATAGGACGGAAAAGGGCACAAAGCCGAAGCCCTACCTAAAGCGTAGAGGACTCCGTGGTCAGGCCATAAACACCGAGACAACATGCCCCCGAGAGAATGCGAAGTTACCACATACAGACACTGTGTCGGAAAAATACTCGTTCGCGCTACTTGCTTTTCAATGATCCACCTGTATAACACGTCTACATTTCCGATAATACGGATTTATCTTTTTCGTTAATCATCTTTTGCAGTTTTATAATTCGAGATAATAGTAAGGAAAAATTTTATTTTCATCAAATTATCAAATTTCTCATCTATATATATGTATATATATGGGCAATTCCACGTCAAATTGGACAAAAAATGACCTCGTATTTTTTAAATCGATCGAAACTTTTTTCACGTAAAATATATATCAAATAAAGAGATACGTATTTTTTTATTTGTCCGAAATATTTTTTTGCACAAGTTATAAACAATAAAATTTTCGTAAAAAATGAAGAAGTTGTCAACTTTAAAACTTAATAGCTCTGGTTATATTTGTCGTAGAGATATTTTCGAAAATACATTTTAAAGCTAAGGAGACAACCTTTATTATAAAAATAGTTTAAGTTACAATAAATTGTTAATTCAAATTGTTATAAATAATTGAAATGTTTAATACATTTTTCCATCAAAAAGTACACTTTTTAAAATTTTTGAAATAATACTATTTCATTCTCCACATCATTCTGAAAATGTACATATTTTTTATTTTATGAAGAATCGATAGATTTTTTATATATTTTTAATAAATGAGACGCTGCGCCGTGCTCGACCAACCTGGTCGCGTCAGTGACGCGCTACGCTACTTGATCGAGCACGGCGCGGCGTCTCATTTATTAAAAATATATAAAAAATAGAATCTATCAATTCTCTATAAAATAAAAAATTTGTACACTTTCAGAATGATGTGGAGAATGAAATAGTATTATTTCAAAAATTTTAAAAAGTGTACTTTCTGATGAAAAAATTTATTAAACATTTCAATTATTTATAATAATTGAAATTAACAATTTATTGTAACCAACTATTTTTATAAAAAAGGTTGTCTCCTTAGCTTTAAAATGTATTTTCGAAAATATCTCTACGACAAATATCTATAACCAGAGATATTAATTTTTAAAGTTGACTTCTTCATTTTTCACGAAAATTTTATTGTTTATAACTTCTGCAAAAAAATATTTCGGACAAATAAAAAAATACGTATCTCCTTATTTGATGTACATTTTACGTGAAAAAAGTTTCGTTTGATTTAAAAAATACGAGGTCAAAAAGGTAGAGTTTTGTCCGATTTGACGTGGAGAATTTCCCATATATATATATAATGTCTATTACATTAATATTTTAACATTTAAAAATGTGAATATATGTTTAAATCATGTTCGACAGAATTATTTAGTCCAAACATTCCATGGATTTATTTATTTAATTCGAATATTTCCAGAACGTGAATATTTTATTAATACAGACCGAGCATGAAATTTAGGAATAAATTTGAATAATTTTGATATAATTAGCGGATTTGTTACGCGACATGTCTCTCGCTATTTTAATATTTCATTCATCAAAACATTTCATTATATATAATATTACTCTATTGTTGATTATATATCATAGAACTCCATAATTAGCATATTAATTATATCAGACACGATTTTTTTACGAATATATTAGAAATATGAATACTCACTTTTATATTATATTGGCTACAAATTATAGCTAATTTTAATATTAAATATTTTCGTCCTGTTCAAAAATTTAAACATAATTTAAGCAAATATTACAAATCTTTCACTCAAGAAAGCAAATTGATTGCAAACTTGTATATACATATGTATATATGTAACTTAAAAAATTATTTTGAACTACTTTTGTACTACTTTCTCTTCAATTATTCAAAGGAGATATTTAATGCAAACTTTTTTTTTGCTCGAGCGCGTCAATCATTAATTATTCGAATAATTATTGACATAAATTATTATTAACATAAATATTAAGTTTACAATGTGTCTGAATATCAAAAAGAACAAAATACACAAACACATCAATCATAAATTATTTACGACATAATTCGTCGATAAAAGCAATTAAACGATTTTTCATTGAGATTATTCTCGTAAGAACAAACATAGTTTTAGTTTCTACTATAAAAGTAATTTACAATACACTAACACTGAATAATAAATTATGTATTATGATTACTAATTCTATTTATCGAATTTTTATAAATAATAAAGAGGAAAAGAGAGAACGATAATTTTTATTTAACAAGATATCTTATTAGCTTATTAATGAAAATTAATTTAAAACTAGCGTATTTTACGAACTGTTATTAAAAATCGTCTAATTAATCCGCACCGCCGTATATCGGAACATCCGGAGAATCAGAAAGCACAAAACGATATCAAACGCATCCTCGCTTAAGGTATATAATTATCAGATTCGCAGTATCCTATTATCACGATTTACGAACGTAAACATCTCGCCATCTCGGACGTTATGTCCGGTACAGTTGGGCGGGCACAGACTCGACGGCGAATCAAATGTACGAAATATATACGAAATAACGGGGGTTGTCGGGGGCGCGGTATACAACGACAACGCGACCAGGATTTTACGTGCATGCCCGTGGAAATTGTGTCTCTCCGAGGATGTTGCTAAACGGGGGTGGAAAACGGAGCAAGACAGAGAGAGAGAGAGAGAGAAAGAGAGAAAGAGACCGGAGATCGTACAGGAGTTTGGTTGCGCATCGCGCATACCGGTGTGCATATATGGTCGCCATAAACATCCCTCGCAGGCACCTACCGGACCGGAGCCGTGTCTGCGAGGAAAACGACGAAATCACCCGGAAGCCACCGGCGGTCCGTTATGGTCGCGTTATGCCAGAGTATCGCGTTATAAACTTCCGTGAGAGGCATCTCAGCCGTGTGTCCGTCGCTCTCTACGCGCCGGAGATAACGATCCGCTCTTTCCCTCTCTCTATCGTATTACTCGCACTTTGGAGGACCGCTGCTGGCTCGCATGCTCGAGTTACAACTTCATGTAATCGGTACCGTGAACAAACCGCGTTTCATACCGTTGCCCCTGAACGTTTCCGTCTGCGTATAATATCACCGAGAGTACAGGTAGATTCGAATGAATCGAAGCCTCGCACCTAATTCAAGTATCCGAGGATAACAGTAATAATGTGGCATATCGTATATTTGTTATTTGCGAAAGCGTGACAATTAATATAAAATAATAACAATTAATTGACACCGATGTATTAAATTAAAGAGATCATTAATCGAACTTGCTGAGGGTTTTTTTTATAGCCAGTTTTATAGTGGAGAAAACAGGAATAATTTAAAATAATAATTAAAGAGATGATTTAACAACGCAAAAAGTAACACGGTATTAACACTCCGAATATTATTAATAAATAATATTCATGTCTAAAACTCGCGATTATTTTGAATTTACAATATATCTTCGACGAATAAGAGAATATGCGAATTGTTAGTGAAATTCGAAATCGTCGTCACGTGCGTTTCCGCGCGTCGATAAAACGATAAATGCACAATTTTATGGCGGAATTGGTATTTTATATGACTGGCGTGAAAGAGAACGCGCCGCGCGGCTCATCCACGTCGCGCTTTTACGACGAATAAACTGTAAACGCTCCATCCGCATAGTGGCTCAAGTTATCAATCGAATTGCTGGTTTGAGAACGAGCGCGAAAAACCGAAAGCACGGACAATCTGTAGAACGAGAGAAGCGAGATACGGAACTAACATATTCGAAAATGCCCATCACACACATCCGTATTGACGAGTTTCAGAATTCATTTATTTACAGTCTCGAATCTTGCAAACGAATCATACTCGCGAACATTTTCACAGTTCTGCACATTGAATAAAAGTCATTCCTCCGTTTTGAATTAAAACCATATATTAAACTTAAAAAGTAAACGAGGTAAATATTCACCAACTTAGAATAATAATTTTCTCTATTTTGTTTCCTAATATTTAAAAAGATAAATCTTCTTTACACAGCTTGTGTCAAAAAATTTCATAAATTCAAAATACGCGTATATTCACGCAAAAGAGATAACATACTTATATCAAAGCCATGATTAAAGACCATCAAAGTCATTTAATAAACTTCAGAAATATAGTCGTGTATAATCGCGAAAAATCTCGAATATGTAAAAATTTACAAGCGCACGGAAGGAAAAAGAGATGTGCATTTCCGGTGGTTGCAAATGGAAGATCCGACCATTGTTGAATAATCTATCCGCTATTTCGGATATCCGGGGTACCGTCACATCCGCTAACGTAAAATCTCCCAAAACTACATCCGTCGCTGTTATCGATGTATTGTGAGGCAAAAAATCAAAATGACTCGAGTTTCAAGTCGTTCTCGAGCTCTTCTCGGCAAATTGTCAAAATTAGATTTTCATGACGATAAACGCATCTAGCGCGCAATTTCCGAATTACAAATTTTTGCTACGTGATATAAATTTAGATCGAAAACGATTCGCGATGATCCAAAATTGGTGAGCCGCGCCATAAATTGGCCATTTATTTCTCTGCCACAAGAGATCCTTAATATTTTAGAAGATCGTGCTATTTTTCCACTTTAAAAATAATTAATATTTATTTAGAAGAAAATGCTTAACATATTTATTATATTACGTAAGAGTTTAGTAAGATTTAGTGGGATTGATATTAATTGTCTTTATTCAAGATATCATTAATCCTCCTTATGAAACCTAAAATGGAAGAGTTTTTTTCCCGCAACTTTGTTAATGCTACATTTTATATTTTTTGCGCAATAAATATTATTTATTAACAAATGTTATTTTTATTTCTATTTTTGTGTTATTATAGAATATTTGTCGACCGTGAATATAGTGATGTAAATTTCAGGATTAACATTCGCGTAAATCAAGACTTTTTCCTACGTAAAAGCTTTAAAACTCTAAGCTTCGAATTATAAAAGCTAACGTGTTCCATTACAACTTTGTTAAAATTTAAAAATCTAAATTTAAATACAATATTTGTGGAAATTCGTATCTGCCAAAGCTGAACTGAAAGAATTAAAAATGGTTACATTCCGTTCAATTAAATCTCTGTGATAAAAGCGCAAACGCGGATCTGTGCAATATCTCATAAAATATATTTGAATATTTCTCACATTAATAAGCGTGATCCGACTTTTACACAAAGCATACTGAATAGCGACTGTACATTAAACGGTATTCGAAATTTTATGGTCGAGCGAGACTGCACAGCACAGGTACATATCCTTTTAATGCACACGCCGGCGGAGTCACATAAATCCGATCTATAACGTAGAGGACGAAAATTCTGAATCGGCTCGCATTCACGTCGATCGACTCCGAAATTGGCAACAGGCAACGATGCGAGGTGCGACTTCGGCAGATTGCGCGGAGGTGACGCGGGACGATTCAGGACCAGCGAGCGGAGCTTACCGAATTATATTGTTTGATAAATCCGTAATGTATATAGATTCTCCATTAAATGGATTCGTATGCCTCTCCATCCTCTTCCCTGCCTTCTCTTTCCCTCCACCTCTTTCCCGTTTCCCATCGCGTGGCAATAATGCCGGAATGATTGGCTCTCGCTGTCTGGTCTCATAGAACCGACGAGCATTTACTACTAACAATGCGCAACGTACTATCAGCAACCTACAACCTAATCTAGAGAACGACGCGCGCGCGTTTTCGAACTTCCAGCCCTAATAGTTACGTTAGTTAGTGGGCCACCGCCCATCCGTGCATATATCATGCATGAAGATGACGGAGACGGGATCTTAGAGAGGAGCATATTAAACGTTCAAAACCTACCGAACATGATAATCCGGACTTTCGGAGCATCGACTCTCGGCTCCTTGAGAGAAAGCTGATTTCGTGACTTGAATGGGTATTATGATAAGTACATACTCGCGCAAATGTCGCACATCAGAAAGGATTGATGACTTGCTAAAAGACTTGGAATAAAGACTACGAATGCCACTGAGATAACATATCGTGGCATCAATGGAGAAAAAAAAGTCGCACAAGTACGAAATTACCATTATTTTAAATCCACTTTGGACAATCTATTCGTGATAGAATCTAAGACAACGATATTTTTCTATTTTTCTAAATTTATTTAAAAATAGAAAAAAAATATTATATATTTCTACATAAGTTTTAAAAATCAAGATACATATACATGTATCAGAACAAAATTATATATAAAATATTTAATATGCTTCGAATTCTGCTTTCTTGAATATATATCGTCTAAAATGGATTTTAATTAAATATTAATTAAATTGTTAAATTAATTTAATGTGTATTTATTTAGTATTTATATATATTAGTATAAAATGCATTTATAATTGATTCGTATAAGTATTCTTTATTTTGTCCCAAGTAAAGAAACATATAAAACTTTATCCTATAAGTCCAGAGTCAAGTTGATTATTCCAGCGGAACTTTTTCGGTAATGCAGCACACGATGAACTCGCATGCGGCATTACCGCGAATTTTATCCCGCTTTCGGTCCCGCTATAAATCTGCGACTAACCGAGAGTGTTACACTCAAACGTAGTAGCGAAAGAGCAGTCGCGAACACACGCGAGATACGCGAATGAAATGCATCAAGCGCTCCTCCGGAAATGAATATAACGAACTCAATTAAAACCGGAGTGGGCACTCGAGAGCGCCGTAAAAACGAAGGACTCTTGCCACGTCACGAATGTCGCCGGATGAATCGAGCCGGAAGGAAGGTCAAAAAAATTCGGTGCAAATTATTTCAACGCGAAATGCTCTCGCGGAGCTTTTTCGCATTATTTACACTGAACCAGAATCAGAAAAGTGATGCAAAATTGCTTGTACTTTGTACTCTAAACTACTCTTTGCACCCCTTATTTATAATTTTTCCAATTAAAAATAGCAAGTCTCATTGAACTTCAGAGCGCTTTTAAAATGAAAATTTATTATTCACTAATAAGTAAGACTGCATAAATGGCAACATATAAATAAAAAATATTAAAACTGTAATAAAAACACAGACCTGAGATAAATAGACAATAAAAACCTAGAAAATATTAAAATCTTAAAACTTTTACGAAAAATCAGCATTATATGTCAAAAATAAAATATACGTGTTTAATTAGTAAATGCGATGCTTAAAATGACTTATAATAACAAAAATTAATTAATTAATAATAGTCAAAATTCAAAAGAACTCCGTTTAATCCGATATTTTTGCAAGCTGATGTGAGTATACACGATTACAAAATTCCTGATAATTGTCTTTGCGTTTCTTTTATTCAGTTACGTAATATTCTCTATCTCATACATTCATGATAAATATATATTCGATATAATTTTTGATCGATTTTTTATCTCAAGATTGTGTGTGTGTAAGAAATTGAAAATAATTTACTCACCAGCACGATGCGCAACGGCGGAGTTGTAGTACACACGACGTTGATCTGTAAAATACAAATATATCCAAATTACATACAAAGCAATTTTTCTAAACAATATTTAAAAAAATAATTATTGAGCTTTTTCAGTTAAATTTATCATTTATCCTTTTAACAGATTTTTAATATAAAAAATTACATAATTTTTAAAACAATCTTACGATTCGTGTATCACCGCGTGTATCTCGATGAACAAATTATACTTTAATCGGCGAAAAGTTTAGAGCACGGAATGCGAGATATAAGTATTCGAATCCATTAGATATTTGAAGCATTAAAGAAATAATTAGCATTCTGAATATCACAACATAATAAGAATTTATTGTCTATCTCTTATTATCATTTCGATTCGTACTTGAGCTTGTAACTCACGTGAATGTAAGAAATAGCGACGCGTCTTTGCTTATAACTTATTGTTAATGGTATGCTAGTGCGACGTAGTGGAAAGCGCCTTATTACAATGAAGACATGGAGAGGAGGAAAAGGATTGACACGCAGAATGACGAAAGGACTTTTGTATGCGAATGCGACGTAATGAGTCCTACTACAACGAAGGCATTGAGAAAAGGATCGACGCGTAGAAAGACGAAAGGATTGTTATTACTCTGTCAATGTTCGCACATTAAGTAAGATGTATATTATATGTTGTTGATCAATAAAGCTCTTCTATCTTGGCAGCCTTCGATAGTAACTCTACATCAAATTCTCTCGTAAAATTAGTTTGTCTTATATGAAATTATTTGTTTTGATAAACTGCTGTTATCTCGATACGTTTACAAATTGTTAATCGCGGAAATTAATTAACTGCACGATGGATATACTCAATGATTATAATCGTAAGAGATAATCGCATTTCTCCGTGCTTTTCGCGATTGTGTCTCGAGGAATACTGCGCGATTAATATATTATTGTATTATTAGCGCGCTGTTGTGTGTGTGTATGTGTGTGTGTGTGTGTGTGTGAGTGTGTGTTTACGCGCAGTCACCTTGTTATCATTCATGCGGCGAGATTCGACCGAGTAGGCAGCAACGCGAGCCGTTTCGTGTACAATCTCCTAAAAATTCTCGAAATGTGTCATAGCGTTTATACATCGTTTATAATTTACCACATGTGTATTTTGCGAAATTTATTTAATCAAAATCGATAGTGATCGTCGTAATACGAGAGTGTACATTATTTGTTTAAGTAGTATTGTCGTATAAATTTAGTTGCACGATTGTCGAGCATCGAGAAGATCATTCTGTACGAATAATTCGTGTAATTTTCGCGTTATTCTTTCGTCACAATATGCATAATAAAGTGTGCCTCGTGTGTAGTTAAAACGTCGAGAGTGCCGTGTAAAGTGCCGCCCGATCGTCGTATTCAACTAATTAATGCGCGCGCGATCGTAATTAACAGTGCTTTCGCGAGTGAGTGCCATAAAGAAGCAGCAAAGGATCAACAAGAGAGAAAGCGCAGGCCCGGGAAGGCATCGGGCGACAGCGGAGCAACCACGAGGTGAGTAAAATTTATCTTATTTATTATTTATTTATAAGATAAATTGCTCGTTTATCTTCGCGGTAATAATCCATTTTATATTTCTGAATAATCTAACGCATGTAAAATATATTTTCAAGAGAGATTTTTTATTTTTAAATATTTAGAACGTTCAATAAAATTTGTATAATTAATATTTTTTATATGTATAACTGTGCATAAAATATTTCAATATTAAAATTTCAACATTTAAAATTTAGGTTATTTTTATATTATTTATATAAAAATCAGATTTTTATATTATTTATATAAAAATCAGATTTTTATTTATCATATTTCTCATATTAAAAAATGTTTTTTTCGGAAGTCAGCTAACTTTTTATTAAATGTCTAAGGACAAATAAATTCAATTGAGCACAATATTATTCTTTGAGATGTTAATTATTTTACATATATATATATATATATATATATATATATATATATATATATGCTTTATACATATATATATGTGTGTGTATATAATTTGTATATATTTTACAGATCAACGTTATATGTACTACAACTCCGCTGTTGCGCATCGCCGGTGAGTACTAAATTATTTTCTCTATATGTAATCTTGAAATAATGGGAATTTAGAAAATCATTTTCGAAAACTGTATTAGATGTATATATAAAATATAAGGAGAGAGAGAGAGAGAGAGAGAGAAAGAGAAATGTAATATCTGAGCCGAATAGACATAAAAGAAACGCGGATAATTGCAAAGAGATTTTTAGTAAAAAATTAATACAACGCGCATTATGACATTTATGACATATTTGTTTCGCCGCTAATTTGCTCGACATCTCCCAAACACTTGGATTGAAGAGCGATTCTCTATCCGTTTTCAAGATACACAACCGAAACGTTCTCTCGGTGTTTCTTAGAGAACTCCGCCGGGCGCTTTTCACTTCCCTATTTTTGAAAAGAAAACGCTTTATCTTTCTTTTTCGCCGTTTTCCCGTCGTCATCGTGGTGCACTTACTTAGCACGAGCGGCCAATCTACCAAGTAACTGGTCTTTCAGCCGAGTATCTCCGTGGAAAAGCTCCGAGTAGAGGCTGACCCTTCTCGGCAATCGCCGAGCTTAGGCGACCCGTTTCGTTGTACAGTCCGTTGTACAGTTTTGGTGGAGCATACACATCCACGAATTTATTATATGCTTAAATAAAAGTAGTTTCGCCAGTATGACTAGTTGTATTAATAGGTTCAACTCAATAATTTGAAAAATAAGCTCTAGCAAGTTTAGAATAGAGAGAAATTTGATTTGTTAAACTTTAATTATTTTTCAAAAAATTTTATCAAAAGATCGAAGTCTTATCATTATTATGTGTGATTATTACTTTTTCCAATATAGTTATGTATTGAATAAAAATAAATTTTTTTATTATTAATTATATATTAATTTTAACATATTTATTATCATTATATACATTAAAATGAAGAGAAAGGAGTGGGAAAGCTAGTCAGAACTTTGGAAAATCATTGCAAATGAAGTAGCTGTACATTACTTCGAGTCTATCGACATTACATGTAATGGATCTCGTTTCTTGTCGATGAGAACTAGGTTTGCCGAGACTATATCTATAGTTATACTTGATTCGAAGACCAGTTATATTCGCTAGATTGGCCATTTCTGATAAGTTAGTGCCTGCGAACCATCGAGTAGAAATCGCGGGAATTCTGCGGGAAAGAAAGATGAACGTTTTCTTCCTCGAATGAGCGAGCGCGCCGATAAAATCTTCAGCAATCTTTTCACAGACTTGCGGCAAATTCTCTTTCAACCGTAAAGAAAAACGTACTCTCCGATACGCTACATGATATTTGTCATATGATAGACATCCGAGTTATATGTATATGTAAATTATAGAAAAAGAAATACTGTTAATTTTTTATTTAGTTTTTTGTTTTGGAGAAATATATACAATAATATATGAAATAATTATAAAACCGGATGCATTTTTAAATGGATAGCACACATTGAAAACGTGCACCAATGTAAATGTTATGTCACAGAACAATCTTTACCGTGACAGACGTAGCTGTCCACAAATTTAATTATTTTACATATTTAAGTATGTTGTGTCGCACATGTGCACCAAATTGTAAATATATTCGTCCAAATTAACGGGTTTCTGCATTACGTTTGTAAACTGCGGAAACAAACTTTGCTGTATCTTTACAATGAGTGAAATTTATTTCTTCGAGAGAACCTCAGAAGGGCAACATTTCGTTTTAAATATAGCATATACAGCTGCGCGAAATAAAATTCGTTATTCGGCATTCGGTTGGAGTTTTCTAAAAAACAACGCCGCTAACGCGTAACACAGATATACTAACGTACATTACTTTCTCAAGATGGTAATAAAAACCGCCGCCGTGTATTTCCCCGTGCTACTTTTTTTTTATCACCCCTGAAAATACATTCGAGAACGCCACCACAAGCATTGCTCGAATACTTTGAATTACGTGACCGCTATAAACTGCAAGTCGGTATACCTATGAAAAACAGACGCACGCTTGGCACACCATTTTTATGGCGGACGATACATTTTTTGGAAATCGTATACATTTGTCGAATGTGACATTAAACGTTCAAAAATTAATCGCAATTGTTTTCAAATTCATCTGCAATTATTTTCAAAAACTTTATTACAAATTTAAATAAATCAAATGATAGTGCTTTATTCATGCTTTATTTAGCACGTTTTATGAAGAAAAAAATATTGTAACAATTTCCTTTATCAGTCAAATTAATTTTTTGTTTAATTTAAATTTTATCAGCTTTGATTGCAAGTTAAGTATTATTCATTCAATGATATAATTATATATAGATTTGCAAACATATCGCATTGCTACAAGGGTGAGGCAAAGAGAAAGAACGTGAAGTTAATAAAGTAATATACACACGCGCTAGGAAAATTGCGTGCAGTTGCGAGAGAGAAAGATCTAATTCGAAAGAAACACGCGCGTTTCTGAAAAAATCTCAGAATTTTATGCTGGCACGTGTGACAGCGGCCCCGGAATACTTTGGACGTTTAATCCCAGTCTGCCATCGTGTTTCATATGGATTAAGTCGCGCTTTATCTCGAGGATGTATAATTCCCATAATCCGGCTAAATTCCCGAGAGAAAAATTTTCCGTATTAAACATTGCCGGCGCGCCGATTCCCTTTTTCTTTTCGCGTCTCTAAAACGAACCTTGCAAGCGGAAAGAATGGACCAAAAAGCAACGCGAGACCTCGAAGAAGGAATAATAGAAGTAGCACGTCGAATGAATAATATACCAATAATCTATCATAAGATATCATAGTTAAAAAATTCTGTTTTATAAATTTTTAAAAACTTTACTCTCCAAATTGCGATTTTTACGCTGTTATACGTAAAATTATTATGTAACGCTTTGATCCACTTGCATCCTCATTTTTGATGCTTATGTCGCGTCGTGAGAACCTCATTTTTTCACGTGCGACGATATTATGCCTGTTTCCATTTATGCCTGTTTCCTATTATGCCTCTTTCCATTTTCAAGTCACTCCATGATTTAAGAAGGCTTGCAAATAGATACAGATTTCAACAAAATCTTAAGAGGAAAAATAGAACTATATATAAATTAGTAAAACTCTCGCCTCAATGTAGAATAAAAAATTATTCTCAATTGGGCCTATTAAAAAATTTTTATTGATAATTTCAACAAATTGAAAGACGGAATAACATTGAACAGATTGTTGAAATGTGTGACTCTCTCGCCAATGGAAAGTCATTCTTTAACTACTTCATTTACATTTGGCTTACGGAGATAAAAGGAACGACATATCGGTTCTCCTTTCCTCTATTTCTCCCTTTCCCCATCGTCTTGATACACCACTTAAGCCAAGGAACCAATCTACTGAGCAACTGGTTCTTCAAGCAAGTATCACTGGAGAGATCTGAGAAAAGCTAACTTCTCTCTGCAATGAGAAAGCTTAGGCGTGCTGCCGATCTCTCTCTTTCTATCCTTCTCTCTCTCTCTCTTTTTCTCTCTCTGAAATGTTCATTTTATTTCGAATTGTTGGATTTTGGATTGTGGATACATCTTCAAATCCACGCAGTCAAGATAAAAAAATGGTGGAAGGAAAATAGAAAGTATACTATTCGCTTCGCGATCTAAAACAAATAAAAAAATATGCTCTCTTTCTCCTATTATTAAATATTTAGTCTTAATTGCCACCAAAATCGTTTTCCAATGGAAATTTAATATCGTATGACACATCAATTATATTGAATATACATTTAACCTAAATATATAATTAATATTTTGATTCCCATAACGAGGGAATAAATTAAATCTTGATAACTGTCATCATTTTAATGATAGCTGTTAAAAGCTTTAGATTAATCTCAGCTTTTGATATATACTAATGTTATTAAAAATACGTATTTATATAAAATTTATATATTTGAACGGCAAAAAACAAACATTTAAACATTCAATATCAATAATAAAAAGCAGAGGCAAATGCAACGATTAACGAAAATGATAGCTGAAAAACAAACGTTTAGAATTTTTTTATTTCACAGAAAAAAAAACATACTTGCAAGTAATTATAATCTCATTAAGAGTTATTAGAATTATAGTTACTCTCAAGTACTGCGTAAGATAACATAAAAGCTTTAAATGCATTATCTAAAAGTAAGAGTTACTCTTATCTGCCTTTTTTAATAACTATCTAATAACTGTCCTTTTTAATAACTGTCACTGTTACAAGTAAGTGCTTAATTATTAAAATCAAAAAAATTTTTCATTTTTTTATAAACTTGCTTCTTGTTTTTTTTTTTTTTTAATTTACTTTGTGTCGCTGAAATTTATACAATTCTTTTTGCTTCAAATATTATATATTGATTATTATTTGTATTCGTATTCGATTTAAAAGCTAACTGAAACGAAATTGTAATCGTTAATTATTATTTATATTGATATTCGATTTAAAAGCTAACTAACTAAAAACGAGTAAAAAATAATATGTGTGTATAAAAAACTATGAGTTTCTGTCAAATTTAAATCAAAAAGCAATTTATGATATATATTTACGATCTTTGCAAAACATTCATAATTAAATTTCCCAAAAGCTGCATATAATATTGCATTATTTCTAATATAGAACACAAAAATTGTCTAAAGTCGTTAATAATTAGTAGTTTTAGAAAATAATAATAATTCAAAGAAACGCTCTGATGTCAAAATTAAAACTCTTCGAATAATTTACTTGACGATTTTGGGGATATGTTATCAATATGTTATTTATTATTTTTAAAGTCAGTTTTCTAGATAAGCGCGAAGGCAAAGAAGATAGAATCTCTTTCGTGCCGGGTTGCTTAATATTTTAATAAACTTCTTCTATTATGCTGCATCAAGAACTGGGTAGATGCTGGCTAAATTAAACACGTTTAGTGGTTCTTCCGCTTCTGTTAATATCATTTATACGAAAAGGGAGTATACAATTAAATCGAGAGAGACTACACGAAGAAGGAATATTATACAAAGCAAAATATTAACGAGATAATTTTTCGTTTCTCGCGCTTAACCATGCGATTAATAAATGTAAACACAATATTTCTCGTATCAATCTTATTTACCAAGAATGCGCCGGACTTAATTAATTAAGCGCTTCGTGTAATTGATCGTTGGCAAAGTAAGAGCTTTTATGCTCGATATAGTATCTCGCGTAATCAAGTTTCGCTGCGAAACAACGAGAGAAACCAGATCGGCTTTCGTTTATGTCCGTTATGTCCGTACTTCGCATTTCGATGAACCATCACGTCGCGCGTTTAATTAATCCGATTACAAGCGAAGTTATTCTCGATATTCTCGCTTGCAACTTGGTCGCCGCGTTAATCTGAATCGCGAACTTTAATAAATTACAATTCCGTCGCGCCAGCATCTTAAGTCCATTCGATTGAGAAGATCAGTACGGAGATTTTGAAATGCGATAACTGACTTTTAAAATTGGTCAGAGGGTCCATACACATGAAATAGATTTTACTATTTAAGTCATCAATTACGTCATATAAAAAAATAAAGTAAAGGCAATTCAATTGTAAAAATTAATTATAAAGAAAAGAGCATATCTCAATATTTAATTTTTACAAACAAAATACACCAACTGCTATTAATTTATTTGTTATAATTAGTTGCATTAATCTAACTCATCCTTAAACCTTATTCGCCTGTCAAATTTCATAAAGCGAACACTAGTTTGCGAATAAAATCGCTTATCAATCTCCGTTCCAGCCGTGGAAAATTGCGATATCAAATCGTATAATGTATGCGTCACCATATATATATATTGTATAATCTTTAAATCCCATATTACAATTCAAAGCGATGCTTAACTTCCCGGGCCATATCCGCGAAATTTTAAAGTGATGCTGCGAACACACTTTATAGACGCGAGCCATTCAACGTCATTGGAATTTTTTGACGGTTCTATGGGGAGACTAGCAGATAATATATATATCGGAAATATCTCCGAAATTTGTCTACGACATATATAATCACGGGAACCATCTCATGAGAAGATCATTCGCGTTAAACGACGGTACTTGTCGTACGAATCTTTTTATTCATGCGATTAACTTTCACGAGACTCGAGAATGGCGACGAAAGAGAGCTGTCTTTTCCATTCTCCTTTCGCTCGTGTAAATGAGAAGAATATAAGCGTGTAATAGGATAATCTGAAACAGGTGGTACTTGTAGATAATACGGACAATATTAATCCTCTACGATCTTACGTGCAGCACAGTGCTTTCGATAAAAATATATATCCGTGATATAATATCCTAAAATTACTTAAAACTTGTGTTAAGTTAAGATAGGTGCTGCTTTGTAAAAGACTGACGGTAGTAAAAGAAAACATTATTATATTAGACAGATACAGTACGGTAAAAGTAGGACGAGATTTCATATTTCTGATTTTCCACAATTCTTATCACACTCGCCGATTTGCTTTTAATAAATTTGAAGTAGAGATATTCTTCCTTAACAAAAATATATCAATACGTTTCTCATACAAACATGTTTGTACACCGATATTGCCATAAAATAACTGTATAATAATGTTATGGAAGATGAGCTCGTAGTTGGACGAATAAATTCCCTGGCTACGTGATCGTCTTGCCAATGTCGCGATCAATAGCTTGTTGCGACTACGTGCGGTTTTCGACTCCGTTCCGTTGTAACGACGATGCCCAACCGAGGACGAATAACATACCACTGATTAACGCGCTCATGCCCTGTTGAGCGGAATACGCTCCGAGAGTAAATGAGAAAAGAGAAACTGTAACGATAGGGCGGACAGATCTTGTTTAGAAGAGGGAGATGAACGTTCGCGGAGAGAGGTTCCAGATATATATTTAATTGTCAGAGTACGATTTAACGTTTCATTATTAAAAATATTGCATTATTTTTATTCTCGCTGCAATTTATTATTAATGCAGTACGTGTTGAAATTATTAATATTTGAATTATTTATTATTATTTATTATTTTATTTTTATCTTTATTTATAAATTCTATTATAAATTGATGATTGTCGCGACCATTGATTAATTGATTTCTTATTAAGACAGCTAATCGCGTTTATTCAAGATTTCTTTTACGTCAGTACGTGACTATTTCGCGAAGAACCGCGTTTATAATCTCTTCGTTAAAGTTCCACTCACGAAAACGGCGACTCATTTTCAACGTCAACGTTACATTACGCGTCTGATTTTTCTTGAAAATCCTATATTAACTTATGGCCGAATCCGTCACGAGGTTAATGCACGATGATGTTAAAGCGCAGTTTTACGTAGAAAAAAATTTTGATGTACTTTACAAATGTGAATTCATACGATAAATAAAATAGCAGCAATTGGCAAAAAATTATAAAACGAGGATTGCCGAGTACTTTTCTTCGAACATGATCACTTTTATATACATAAATGCATTATTATTATACGTTATTATAATATAACGGTATTTTCGGACTAGTTTTTTTTATGTGACGTATCTATTATTAAGAGAGAGAAAGAGAAAACGCCGAAAATGCATCTTTAAATTATTGAAATTATCAAAACAAAACTCTCAATTTTCACATTTTTTCACACCAAAATTGTTTTTAATAAGCATTATTTTATCAATACATTTTTATAAAGCTGAATTCTAAGGATCTCACGGCGGTTTTAATCGGTTTAGAAATTTCCATCTCTCATTATTCACATCGTAGTATGTTATCCAGTTTAATATAGTATCCATGAATATAATGTGTATGGTATGCATTGAGAGAGGCAAGATATTAGCGCGTAGATATGTATATGCTTGAATGTATTATCACTATATGAGGATGAGATCTTGCTGTGACTCGTTGATTTATCATTTTGATCGATGAAATACACCGGAGTGCTTCTGCGAATTACAAATTGTGCAATACGATAGCTGAAAGCTGATCAACACGTTGTCGCGAATTATTAGCCTTTCGATGCACTACATGTATGATAAAAACATTACTTTTGGCAACTTTTAAGAACGGCGAATAGATTCTTACATCATTTTCTTCACTCAAGAGGTTATTTCAAAAACCTGTCTTTTAATTTGCAGCAAATGGATTACTTAAGATACTATGACTGTTTAAAACAATGAAAAAAAATCCAATTTATTTTGCCAATCTCTCCGTCCGATTTGCTCGCATCCACGAGGGAACATTCGGCGAGTTCAGTAGCTTCGGCAAATTGTTATTACTATCGTTCAAGTTTTCCGAATCGCAATGGCAAAGCCCCGCAGGCGAACACCGACGATTCTCCGCGGCCCACTAATGGTACTCCTGCGGAAACTGCGGCCAACATGATTCTGCGCGATAAAATGCACGGAAAGCCCGCGGCGAGAGCGTACGCATACTGTACCGAGTTCGAAGATCTAAGATGTGCAATGCATACATATTTTGATTTCTCGTGCGAAGATAAAATAACGACATTCGTGAATCAAACGTGCGGATCACGTAAGAGATCATGTGATTCTATTTTAGGAGACGGTGCAAGAAAATTGTTTATACGAGATTAATAATCACCTTAAATGAATAAGACAAAAATATTTTTTAACATTACTGCGGGAAAATTAATGAAAAAACTGTCAATTACGTATAGAATATTTATTGCACGGTACGTGCAATCAAGAGGTGCATATAACATCGATTTTAATTGATGCTTCTATCGAGCAATTCTTAACATCAGTGCACTTAACGCAAAATTAAGGTAGCGATGCAATTGCGAACAATTGCGAAGCGCAGCATGACGTTCTCCCAATTTGATACTCGTTGTATTACACGTAATCATCGTCGCATACAACGGCGGGCTCGTATTCAAAGCCACTAACAGAGCCGTGATATCGCATTTGCATGGCACGAATGGCAAATACCAAGGAGGTGAGCGAAAAGATCTCCATTATCAATGCATAAGCATTATCATACTAGGAATAGTGCATGTTTACCTATTACGTTAATATATTTAAATTTCGTTATACTACACTACTAGGACGTTTTTTAAATAAATTATGATCTGCTTTTTAAATGTCATTACATTATTTTCCAGAAGTTTGTGTTATCGCAATCGCACTGCTTCTGACGTTAATTCGAAAGCATATCTCTTCCCTTACGTTTCTTCTCTTCTCTCAAAATCGCGCAATTTTGGCGCAACGTGTCACAATTCCGAGGCGTCGTAAATTATGATCGTTCGACAAACTTACCGGGGCCCGTTAGGACGGCACTTTGCGGCCCGCTAATAGCACTTTTAGGGAAACCGCGGCGATTTTGCGCGATAAATATGCTCGCGTGGCGAAACGATCGACCGCCCATTCGTTCGGGTGGTGCAACAGAGATTCGGAAGAGCTTATACATCTCTCTCTCTCTCTCTCTCTCTCTCTCTCTTTGTATATACTCTCGCAGATTTCAACGGTTTCACAAATGCGCGCAATTCACTCAAAGGGCTTACTACGTTGCACTCGGGATAATGCGCATCTGTGCGATGAGCAAAGATACGTAATTAGAATATAACTGCGATAATGAATAAAAGAAGAGAATTAATTGCAATATCTACGGCACTCTTCCAAAAATGTTTCAAAATTTTATTAATATACGTAAAAGTATGCAAAAATAATTATCTTATAAAGCAAGCCCCTATCACATTTTTATTATAAAATTATTACTATAAAGGTGCTACATCCATGTTATATAATTATACTTTAAAAAAGATCTCAGAAGTATATGATTAAATCAACAACATTGTTGTTTTAAATCTATTCTCACGGACAGTTTTAAAAATTTCCATACTGATGATTTCGCGAAGTTTCAAAATTACTTCAGGGAAAGGAAATTTGATTAGCGCGCGATTAGAATAGACAGACGATGTTTGTATGTAATACCGGCATTCCAACTGGCTCGGATTGTATCATCAGCATTCGATCGGCACAAACGATTGCACGGGATACATTAGATCGTAGCTATTCACTTCCGCCCGCATTTTGATGCCATCCGCCGACGGATCCGAGATCGTCCGCGATGCAGCCTCATTAAATTCTATTGGCGCCGTGGCGCTCGAATTTTCATCTGACTGCTGTAGGGCCGGATTCGACACGCAAAATTAGCCGCATTACGCTGATCAGTCACACCACTATTTTGATAGATGGATAGCTGGATAGACTGGATTAACGAAACTCAAACATCGCCGATGGTATGATGCGCCGCGAATTACACGAAATATGTATCGTTGTTAGTACCAATCAGCTGTTAGTATTATGGTTCTCGAATTGATAACTATCTGCGATTTTCAAATAGAAATCGCTCTATGACAACAAGTTAAATGTGGCGGTATAATATTTTCCGGATAGTAAAAAAATTATTTTACGATCATATAATTTATAATTCATAATTATTATATAAAGTAATATAATTATATAATATATAGAGTAATTTCGTGAGATAATATGCATGAGATAAATCTCGTAAGATTAACTTATATTGTCTACTAATTTAATTAGATAAAATATTCGCATTTTCTGTATTCATAGATTTAATACTTTTTACCGTATCAATTATAATTCACAGAACTCTGATTAATTTTCTCGAAACTGCTCTGGAGATCCGCTCTCAAAATCTGTCTCCCTTACGGAGCAGAGTTACGATTGCTATCGCAATCTAACCCCGATTTTACGGTACATTGAAAGCAAGGTAAGACAGGACGAGATGCTGTCTGGGAAAGCAAAGAACACACGCACGGGAGAACACAGAGAATGAGAGGGAGCGGATCTATTCGTTTCATCAAAGAGTCGACATACAGACGGCACGGTAACCTAGCGCCAGCTGATTGCGCAGAGAGCGTTAGACACTACGCGTCGCGAAAGGAGATACCGGAAGGCAGGGTCGGCGGAAGATAGATAGGTCGGAAGGCAGAGAGACGGAACGTCAATAGAGCGCGAAGGACAGCCCCATTGGTCGGTACCAGGGCACCGTATTTCCTTTACCGGAGGAAGCGCTCTCGCAGATAGTATGCGTGTGTCTAGAGGGGGAGGGAGGGAGAAGGCTAGGGGTAATTAGAATTTCCCTAATGTACGCGATACGTCAAAATCCACGAATATACGAGCGACCGGCGTATACATTGCCATAAATCCGTGCCCTGGCAGGCAGTGAACTGGCGTCAATGGTGCTTCGACGATGGCCAAGTGGAGAGAGAGACAGCGAGTGGGGGGGGAGGAAAGGAGGAAAGGGGTGAGTTTGCACGCGCGTGACCACGTGTTTGTACAGGGGTTGATATCTAACAGTGTGTATGTGTGTATATATGAGGGAATATGCATATAAATCTATGCGCTGTACAGGACGTCTCTCTTTGACGGTTGGAATTTCAATCATGTTGATTATCAAGCTACAAAAATAATTCATGTAATATAGAATTATTATTATAAAATAAAAATTATATTTCCTTTGATTCCAATTTGTGAAACGCAAAAATTAAAAATAATTCAGAAGAAAGTAAGAAGAGAAAAGAAGATACTTGAAACAAAAAATTTGACAAATGATTTATTTTTCTTAAAATGAAGTGACTCAGGTTTTTCTCAACTTTCCCAGATTTGTTTTAACTTCGGAACAGAGGATTAGAGCTTGTGAAGAATTTCTATTCGGATGCTACACGCGTCTACGTGTGTTTACATGTACGCGCAAGCGTGTCAGGATCGAAAAGATATATAAAGATATTCAGGAGTAGTTTTGGAAAGTAAGCGAAAAAACAACTGCCTCAGGATGTGCATCATCCAAGGAATTTCAAATGAGCTCGGTCTTTTATATATCTCATACACGAACAAAAATTCTAAAGAAAATCGGAATTAATATATCTAAAAAAAAGATCTTTACTATCTACAATGTATTTTATAAAGATGTTTGAATTTATTACGTGTAAATAGAGTGTTAAAGTTAAAAGTTTTTCATCTGATATAATCGTACCTCAAATTTTCATTAAATATTAGTCATAAGTATTAATCGACACTCCTTCGCGCTAGGATTATTCACTCGTAAAAAATATTTATAAAAATGTTTAAAAAATATGTAAAAAACATTTACAAAGAGAGCAACTATTAAAATGAATGCGTTATCATTGTCGAGGTTCTAATGCAATAAGTACGGTCAATTGCGGGCGCGCAAACTTCGTGCTTAGTCTGTAGCATTGAATATATGCATATTCAGGACTTGTTATGTAGGAGCGATATGGCCGCGGGCCGGTCGCGGCGGGCCACGCCGGAGATACCGAGGGATAGCTGGTGACGGACTGCCGGACATCCGACCTGTTACCCCTCGGGCCCCGCTGCCACCTCCCTGGGAGGCTGTCTGCGCATTAGCTTTCTCTCTCTCTCTCTCTCGCTTTCTATCTACTCCCCTTGATCCACAATTTCCCACCCCTCGTTGCGCGACCGAAATTCACCGTAACGTTACACGACACGACGGACGGCTTCTCTCCTCTCTGCTCTTCATCTCCAATTCGGCTGCGATCAGCTCGGGCGAATCCGCTGGATCCATCTGCCGACCATCGCATTTCCCTCTCCTCTTTCCCTCCCGCTTTACGCCTGATGGCATAGAGACGTCGGGAGTGGAAGTGGTAGGCATTGATACCGTTGTAAGTAGCGGTGCGGGTATAAGGGTGCGCGTGACGCGATAGGGTTGCTTGGCTAATGCGGACTCTGCGATGTAGGCAATGCTCGATTCGCGTGATTAATGCATTATCGACGGCGCGACGTTACGTAAACGCGAAATCGCGAACAAAATGCGAGAGGCGAAAGAAGTTTCACTCTTGCGTATTTCAGAATTTTCGAATATAAGTTAAAGGTATTAATTCAAATTAAAGGTGTTAATCCGTTAATCCATTTGCACATCCGTAATAATTCAGAAACTTTATAAAGTTCGACTATTTTATAATATTGCTTAAGATATAGGTAATATTATCTTAAAAAATAAAAACTTCAATTAATATTTTAATAACTTTTTTGTTAATATTTAATTTTTATTTTTATTTATATAATATTTATATAATTATATATTTATATAATATTTTTGTATAAAATTCTATCAAATCTCATTCTTTTAATAACCATCTTAAATATTTCTAATGTATTTATCATTCCTTTATCAGTATTATTATAATGCATATATCTGCGATATGAGGATTAGAATTAATGCTCGTTTTTTGTGCGAATACAAATCGAAATAAAAATACAATTTATCGAAACATAACAAGCAGAAAACCGTTCCTGTAATAAAACAATATTTGCAGATAAAATCGGGAAGTCGGAAAACAGCAATTCAATCACTTTCTCAATACATGGTAGTAAAATTCTGACACAATTGGATCAATAGTCTCATTATTTTATCTCCGCGATTCGATTCCTATAGACAATACTCGACGCGAGCCTCGAATAATGAGATAAATTCAATCGATTCAGTTTGCCCGCTTCGAGCAATGCGATCAGCATTCTTCTCATACTTCTTTATCTCTCAAAGGAGAAATCTTCTAATTAACACGCTTGAACGACATTCATAGAAGATTCGTCATTGCGTATTTTAAAAATATACGTCTTCGAGTTCCAGCTGTGTGCGCTTTGCAAACATATTTCAAATTCATCAAAATAAAATATTTATTCTTAAACGCTTATTCGTGGATTTATAAATTGTTGAAAAAGAAATTCTATGATGAAATTATCAATATGTATCTTTATCTGTTCAAATCATTTATTTACCGCTAAATGTTCTCGTTTATATATATAAATCCCAAATTAAACTTATTGTCTAATGTGATATCTGTGTCTGACATTTATATAAGAGCAAGGTATCAGATAATCACATTTAGCGAAGAAAATATAAACAATTGTCACTGTTAACTTTAGCATTTGTTATGTGTGACAGTTTAGTATATTAAAGATTCATTAGTGATTTGGATAGACGAAAATGTCCAGCGAATTTTCATCATCTCGTCACTGATCCATTATCGTAACAATAATTTACAATGCGCAGAGTATATTGATCTGCATTTCGGAGATATATTCGTTGTCAAAGAATTGATAAAATCCAATTTACACGTGTTAATAATTTCCAAAATTTCAATGCGAATTTCAATTTTTTTCTTATTTCAGAAAATGAATAACAACGAGGAATTAACATGCAAATAGCACAGAGCACAGATAAGCATTACCAATGATAGTGCAATTACTAATGTGAGTTTTAAAATAATCGAAGCAAGCAAACACACACATATACACATACTAGAGGATAAATTGCTCGAGTAAAGAATCATAAATAATTTTATTCGCAGTAGAAGATGCTACTAAAACAAATCTATAAATGTTAAATCAATGAAGACTTTCAATTTGGCAAAGCGTATCAAATGCGTATAGCAAATCCCATTTATTATATACATCTAAAATAATTGGAGTATTTAAATGAGTAAATAAAATATGCGGCTCAATTACTTATCGAAATTTCGATCCACTCATTAGCACGCGTAAATCGGGCTTTATTGCCGCTCGAATTTTCATTCGGCAATGCGAGAACATCTATACAGCGCGTTGAATTAACTGCAAATACGTGAACATTAATCATAAAGCCGAAGTCAATCAGTGACGGTGGCGTATTATAATTTATGGGGGAGAATAGAGCGCACCACACTTGTTATAACCGGCGGACACATATCGCCGAACGTGCAGAATGAAAATTCCACTCGCAGATAAATGGGACAGCCAATCCCACAAATTGTAGTTTAATTTCTAGTAATCTGCCGGCGACCATTGAGATGCAGCGTAAAGTGCAAATAGCGACATACAGGATATTTTAAAATAATTCAAACTAATAGAAACTAAATTAGTTATAAAATCAATAGTAGTTGCTTTAAGCAAGTCGTCATGCAAAGTTAAAAAGATACAATTGCCTACATCTCGTGCTGCTGTTACAAAAAAAAAGTTATCTGTCTTCTGTTAACAGATTTATTTCTTCTTTGTTCGATTTGCGTTTAATCAAAGATAAATATCGCGAGAGCTTTACGATCGCACCATTGAAACGTATCAGCCGTACGTTTTCGATCGTCTCACGTTGACGCGAGTGCACGCGCGAAGAAGCTTGCCAAAATAAATTTCACGCGCTACGGGAATTGACTCTGTACGAGGTGAGAAGAGCTGCGGGCAGGAGGGCAAAGGGTTTGAAACTCATCCGAGGCGCGTGAAATCCTGCGGAATCTCTGAGAAGCGTTGAAGATGTCAAGCACGTAGCTCGCTTCCTGATCATCGCACCGAGGATGGAGCAAGCGCTCGCTCGCTCAGTCGCGCGGGGTGTACGATGGGATGTTCGTGATATACGAGGAATAGCACGGCGGGATCGCGTTATGGTTATCAAGAAAGTATTCCTTCGGGTTTGTGGAGCGCAATAACTCAGAGCGCGCGATAAAAGCCACTTGACTCTCTGCGACTCGAATTCACGACCTCGCCTTTTAGAACTGTCTCCACGGATGTTGCAATTTTATAGGGAAGCAAATATAAAATATAATTACCTTTGTAAATTGAGCTTTAAAAATATACATCTCTGTATATGTTCGTGATGTTTATGTGATATATAACATTATTACAAAATAAAAACATCATGTGAAAAAAACGCGTTTCTAAAAGTCCGTAATATTGCTATAAGCTCGTTGCTTATCTTTCTTTGACCAGAGTGCAGTGAAAAGTACCGGTTGTTAATAAAAGCGGTCCATGAGTTCAGATGCATTCGAAATTCGTTGCTTTGCTGTAAGCGCTGCTGTTAATCGTTTTTGCAGACCTATGTTACCTAGATTTTCTGCGCGAGTCAGCGTATCGCGTCTGCATGCCGAGGCAAAAATCCAATTTACACAAGCTTTGGCACAAAGGACCCGCGTTTAGAAAGATCTGTATAAGATCACGTCGCAGCAGTCGTTCTAATTTTTCAAAATAGATTAAGAAGAATGGAGAATTGCAGCGTTTTTAAAAGCTACGTAGTATAAAACAGAACAAGAATCGAACATTAATACGGAAATCGAGATCCGCAAACTATGCAACCACAACGGGAGGGCACATTGATTGCTCCACAACGTTGCGTTCCGACCGCGGGCGAGGGAATAACGTTTCAATGAATAAAGTTAACCAATAAAGCATCAAATGCCGTTTCGCGAGAGTAAAGCCGCGAATGTACCATCGAGCCACTCTCTCTCTTTCTCTTCCTCTCTCTCTCTCTCTCTCTCTCTGCTCTCTTTAGTTTGTTACTTCCGGCTAAAATTAATCCGCCGAACACCGACGCTTTAATCGGCCAAGAAGATCGAAGATAGAAGACGACCGAGAGACTTTCGGCAAACTTTAATTCGAGAGGTAATTTGCAAATCTCCGTGCAACATTTGCGCGAACATTTTCTCTTTCTCTCTCTTTCTCACTTACTTAAAAACTGATCGAAATACTATCAACAGCAAACTACTATCTAATACATTTACAAAGTAATAATTTAACAATTTTTCTAATCCATCCTCACATTGCAATTATCTAGCGGTTTGTTATTTTATGTTATTTTATTAGGAAGATTTCCTTTAATTAAAATTTTATGCGATTTAAGACTAGTTGCTGGTGCGTTATTTTAATTCTAACAGATTGATAGACAAATATTGCTTTTCAATGAAACCTGCTAAACAATGGAAGGTCACGTGGATAACGAAATGATCGACACGAGCGGGAGCGAAGCGAATTGCGTCGGAGTGATGGACTCTCGAATGGTCGAAACCATCCACATGCGTGATACATGAAACAAACGTAATAATAAACGGGAACGTGTGCAAAAGCTTGCGTCCACGATCCAACAAATTAGGCCAAAATTCAATTACACTCGTCGACAGACGTCGAGAATCGACGAAATTCGGTCGATCGTTTTTTGCGCGGTTTCTTTGTCGTCAGAACTACAGAATTGTCGCAAATTGTTCTATCGCGTCGTCGTAATTAAAACCCAATAGTTAATATGTGTCGACTCGATTCTCAGACTAACAATAAAAATACACAACAAACGACAGGCGCGCGGTATTTTTATTTAATTCTTTATAATGTATATTTTTTTCAAATATCATTTCTTTCAATTTAAATATTATTATTACTGAATTTTTTAGCAATATGGTAATTGATAATATTGTGACTGTCTTAGAACAGTAGTTTGAGATATTACAATTTATATATAATGTTAATATACTTTAACATTTACTAAATTTACACTGTGTAGCCGCATTTAGCGTGATTAAACGAGATTGTTTCGTATAAATTTCACTAACGCAGTACGTTGTACATATTTGACGCAAATAAAAGGCTAGAATCATAGCCGGCCGTGTTTAACACTAGCTGCGGCGATGCTACGATCGTAATGTTGTCCGCCGACCTGGTTATTTAAAGCCCATTCGCGCGTGACACTAAACAGCATACATGACACCGATAATGCGATACTATTTCCAACAAAAGAAAAGCACAATTGTCACCTAATTCTTGCTAAACTTAAGTATATATTCGCGCACGTAACTCAAAGTGTGCCACGAGATCCTCGGATCGTTATTCATTCATGGATAATGCTCAGGAAGGGCGCAAATCCGAACGGCGAGTTATCTCGGCGACGGAAAAGCGGCGCATACGGGATTCACTTCACGGTCGTGTTCTACGCATCGACGATTTTTCCGGCGGCCGAGAATCGCGGAACAATTTCACGTCTGGCACGGGAGAGCAGGCAGGTTGTTCGCCTCGTTCTCCCTCTCCCCTTCGCTCCTCTCGAACGAAACGCCGGATACGCGATTCGTATACCGGAGCCCCGAAAGAATCCTCGTCGCTGTGACCGACGTGTTCGCCCCTCCGTGAAATAAAATGATTCATTCTGCCAGGCTCTGTTTGAAACGCCCGCCACATACTACTCCATCCCAAGAATGCTCCAAGGGTGTGCCCGAAAGGTTCACCCTCGCCCTTGTCCTTTCATCGTGCCCCGTCGTTTCTCTTGTAAAGAGCTCTCGTCATGCAATTACGCATCGGTATTTATTGTAATACGCCGTATCCCTCTCAATTCTTTCGTTAGATTCTTTTCTAAGACACGTGGTAGTGAAATATAAATACTTTGTTTGAAGTAAGAATTATTTCATTCGAGGGATGAACTTTTTTTTTTACCCGTTTTGTATTATCATTTATTTAACATCATCTATTTAATAGATCTATTTAATAGACATCATTTATTTGGTATAATTAAATTCTTATGTGATTAAAGGAAGATAAATACTACTAAATCCTCGCCCGGCCAGAAAAGTTTAATGATATATGAACCAATACGAATCGTTAAGTACCTATAAGTGATCGAGTTAATATAATTGATTTTTCGCATCTCTTTTTTTCCGTTTGTCAATAGAATTCAAAATAGCTTTTAGAGTGAAGAAATTGATATATCTTCTAGAAGACGATTTATATTTTTTATTCGATTTATAAAACAGATGTCTCTATATAATGTTTTTTTTTGTCTCTTTCTTTTTAACTAGAAAATAAATTAATTTCGTTACAAATCTCGAAGAGATCATCGTATGTATGAAATCTTATTTTATTTGGTATTTTTTGTTTTCCGAGCTGAGACTTGCTTTTTTTCCTCGCCGTCTTCGAGCTTCTCATTTGCAGCCTCACGAGCAACACAATTTTCAACTCACGCCTACGCGACTAAACTGATTTTCGCCGAAGCCTTGAGCGCGCCTTTTATCGAATTAGTATATCGCGAAAGGCGAGGAAACACAATCACCCCCACTTTCCTTAACCCGCTGACTGGGGTTCGAGCACGTCCTCCCCTCGGCATGCTTTCATTTTCGCGCCCATAATATCGTTGATTTTGGCTGCGTGTCATTTAGCACCCTAAATATAGCATGAAAAGCGACCGACCTCGGCTCCATGGCATCGTTCTTTTGATTCATATTTCTTAAGACTGAAGCAAATTTTTCTAAATTTATTTAAATCAACAATTTCACGTCGCGAGACCTTTTTTCTGCTCGCAGCAGAAGTAAATTTATGTGTACTTTCTCCCAGAAACGTTAATCATTGTAAAGGAAATACGTCCCCACACTGCGAAATTTTATGTAACATTTATATTTTTCATAAAGGGGTCTACTGACATTTGAAATAAGGGCGCATTAATCGTTTATACTCATAAAGTGGCGTTTGCAGAGTAAGATTTAAACTTACCCCGGAGAATGGCCAAAGTTCAAAATTGCCATTTAAATTTGCCCAAAAGCCGGGAATACTTTATGACGATCTGCGCCAGACGCTTCCGATTAACTCACGTGCGAATAACATATCAAAGCCGCGGATGAAATCGCTAGAGGTGTTCAAGCTTCATGTTCTGGAAATAAGATATCTCATTTCCTTTTTTCACGAGAGACACGCTTATATTCGCCTTCAAACGCAATTTTCGCGATTTCGCTTTGTGTGAAATCTTTCAGATCACTCAGTTCTCCCCGTCGGACCGTTATATTGTAGGCTCATAAACTGCAATCTCAGGCGAATAAACATCCTCTCAAACATCCTCCGCTCCGATCGTATCGCTTTCGCGTTTACATTGGCTCACTGGCTGATCTAATATCGCGCGGCCATCTCGGTACAAACGTGACTTAAACTCTCAACGAGATGAATTGCTAATCGCGAGATAATCCTTCTCTGCAAGCTTTTAACAAACATGTATGACAGATTGCACTTTGTGGAAATTATTTAAGGTTTGGTTCACGTAGATTGCGTTCAATTCTAAATAGCTGTACCATTTACAGCCTGCATTAAGAATTATTAATTATCCGTGATACAAGACTCAAGTTGTAGTCGACATTCAGTGAAGAAAACAAATCAAATTAATCATTTAAAAATAAAATAAAATAAATTTTACAATCATAGAATTAAAACAAAATTGCAAATTGTAAATAATTCACAGCTTCAATTTCATCAAAATAATAATTAAAGATTATAATTGTCGTTACAAATCAATGCAGCAATATGCGGTAATTCCCAATCTGTAATAATATCACGATATTTTTAAATTCTCCATTGACAATTTTAAATATATTTTCACGCACATATTGCGAAAATGGCTATTTAACTTTATTTCGCGAGCATGTCGGGACATTGAAATAACTTCATCAATTATAAACGGAGAATGCAAATCGCTTAATAATGGACCTTCGCCTTTCGCGGGCAAGTCTTTTAAAACCGAGAGAACCAAGTCCGTGAAATTCGGCGATCCATGAGCCGCAAAATGAAGTCAGGCTACGAGGAGTAAAACCTGCGGTGAGAGCCGCGGGGGAGGGGAGGTAGCAGTTGAAGAAGCTGGAAAACGGGCATCCCGGATAACGCCAAGGAAAAGTTTTAAATTGTGCCAGGAAAAGCGGGCGATTAGTGGATTATAAACATACTGGAAACTTCTGATGGGATCAGCCTGCCCGGATAAGGCTGGCAGAGGTTCGGCCAGCTGCTGAGTGGATCGTATAGCTTTGGGGGAACGCTGCGCCGCGTCCGTCGTGCCTTCGGCAACGATAACGAGGACACCTAATTGGGCTTTTATAGCTGGGAAAGGCTTCTCATCAATTAATTTCTTTCGAAATTTATTCCTTAAATAATTACCACAATTTATTTCTAAATAAAAATCGATTATAAATTTATCACGAAAGACAGATCTATAATTAAAATCACGATAATGTTCGGAATCTATAGGATATAGAGATTGCAAAAACATGCAGTTCGAATCGCATTAATAATAATTGACATCGAGACGCTGCGATTGATAATTGAAAACGCCAATTGTAATTCTTTCGACGTGATAGATGTTTCGTTTGCAAATAATGCGAACGACATTCTGACGAGTTATCGATAGTTCAGATTCAACTCACTTTCCATATACGCGCATCGATAATATCACGTATATATATATATATATATATATATATATATATATATATATATATATTCACGCGCAATTATTACTTCAAATTACATTAATATCCGCACGTGTTGCATTACGTGGACAACAGCATAATGATGAAATAAAATACGCGTTCGCTAACCAATGTTTCGTAATCAGGCAAGACTACTGTATCGGCGCAGGAATATTTATCTTTTGTTTATCAAATGAGAAGCAGTTACGTGCGCGAACGATCTGCCAAACGAATTATTTAACTACGCGCGAATAAATATGTATTAAACGCGCACGGTTCACAGTTTAATATTACGTCGCTACACGAGCGATTTTAAACGCAAACAGCTTTAATAATTGAAATATTTAAAAGTAGCATTAAATGCGACCATATCGTGTATGCAACTTGTTAGACAACGGAAAATCAAGGATAATAATTCGATACGAGATTATACGCTTTGCAGCATGTAACAATGGGATAATATTTAATAGGACAATGTGATAAACAAACTTATTATGTAAATGCAATTTAATATACATGAGAATACAATTAACTAATATAAAAATTGCCTTCTAAAAAATGTTGAGATATTATTTACTTATTAATATCGTTATTTTTTATTGTGAAAGCCGACGCTGACTTAAAATTCAATTATCTCAAGTGAACAATTTATCCTCGGGATCAAGGTAAGATCATGTTTTTCAAGTTAAAAAAAGAAATAGTCTATACACTCGCTTTGTATCGTATCGCCGACTTGTTCGCTTTCGACTGGAAGAAACACACTCCCGAAGTAGGATCGTTTCGTTGCGCGCAATGGGAGTGTCTCGCTCGTAAACGAGCGAACGTAGGAAGAAAATACCAGAGCGGCTGGGTTCCATGTGGCATTCGAATCCGAGAGAGCCTTCAGCGTCAAACGGCGAAATCTCTTGCCGAATTATCCGCGTCATCAAGCGCGGTGGGAGAATTTTTCTGCGATATTAAACGCCGGAGGTCAACATGCGAATCGACGATCTTTGCAACGCGGAGAAGAAAAGTATTGAAAAACTATTAAAACTGTTACTTTACAAGCGTAATTAAAGCGAAATTATGTAGCGAGTTGTTTTTAGCTTGCTTATATAAATAATATGTGCAAGAATATTATATACATATTTCAATTGTATATTTAGTTATTTAACATAATTTTTAAAAATCTAATAATGAATTATATTTAAAAGACACTTCGATCATTGAATACAATCTATAATTTTTGCCCGTAAAAATCCTTACACTTTTTTTAGATTCAAATATTTCTACATCAAGAAAAAAATCATTATATGTGGTTATTCGTTTTTTTTTATGAACAATATTTCGCAACGCGGTTCGATTTCGTCCCACATGGTAGGGACCTCCTGTTCGCAGACGAACAGATGCGGGATGAAAATACGCTCTGCCCGCGTAACCGTCCTGCCTGCTTGCCTTTTCCACGACCGGAAAAGGAACGATGCTCGAAACGAAATCCATTGTTTCCAGTCGTGGTACACCGAGGGAGACGCCCGCTCCTGCTGTCGAGTGTACTCGAACAGTCGACCCGGCGATTAAGTCGGGAAGTGTCTCGAATGCCACTCGAACGCGACGCGAATGACGAATCGAGGCCTGCGCCCCGACGATTCTTATTGCGTCTTTAATGTCTCTGAATTCGAGCGCTTGCCATTGTGGAGCATGCAGAAGTATCCCAAAAAAAGAGTTTCAGAAACCCCCTTAAAAGTGTCATTTGAGTTAAAAGAAGTAATCGAGAAGAACGCACGACGCGCTAAGTGTAAATAAAAAATAAATTAATACTGTGCAAGTTTTGATAAAGATTGTGTATTATATAATAAATATTTTGTGTATCGTAGTTCTTGATTTATATGTTATGACAGAAAAGAAAAAGTTTTAATAGTGCTTGTTTAACAAGTCGCACGCGATAAATTATTTTTATTTCCGATCTTTCAAACCATCATCGTCATTTTTCGTAAGGGATAAGCTCGGCGTATAATCGAACCGCAATGAATCGGACGCGCCATGATCGGGCAGGTGGTCCCCGGCTGTGTGTTTCGCCTTTCGGATCTTAATAAATTATCGGTCGGCCTCTCGATCGCGAGCCCGGCTCGCTCGCTCGCGCCTATCGGCACGCACATTAATCACTCGATGTATGTACACACGTAACGGCGGGGGTGATCAGAACGCGGTCAGCGGCAGCTCGTCGCCGCCGATAATCGGCCGCACCATCGTTGACCGGGGAATTCGAATTTCGAGTACGACCTCTCGAATATCATCGTGATATCGATTTCCCTCGCTACCCATGAAATCAGGCCGGCAAAAAGAGATTTCAACCCCGGTGGCGGAAACATTAGAGCCTCATCTCGCGGCGCGTGCAAATGGCTCGGCCTAGCGCTGAGATTGATCGAACTAATTAACCGCTTCAGACTGAAGAGAGAATGCGGACAAAGTTCTCAGTATACGCTAACGCGATTTGAGAACGAGGCTTTTAGACTTAGTTCGCTCAAGGAAGTTCGATGAAGCTATTGGACTTACTGTATTAGCACTCAAATTTTAAGACTTACTTAGTATTTATACAGTATACAGCACAAATGTGTAAAGAGAGTTCTTTTAATATATTTTTATATTATATGCGAAGCAATTTCTCTAAAGCTCTCACGGAAAGTAATAAGCATTTTATCGCACACGCATTTTGGGCTTATAATAAATTATCAATCGGAACAATATGAAAAAGATCTAAAAATATCATATAAGTAAAGGAAAATATGACAGAATAAATCTGTACAAATAATAATAGCGTTTTTGTTCGTATCGAAACAAGGTGTTTCTTCGAAGAATGAAAGTAGTCTCGCGAGTCTCTGCTTCAACGGACTCGGGTTATGTCCGGGAAAAAGCGGCGGAGAAAGATATATAAAATCAAGCATCCTGAAAGCATTTTACCCGTTAAAAGCACCAAAGAGAAAACTCGTTCCATCTTTTATAGAAAAAGAATGCGCCTTCGTAAGGCGTGTCCAGTCGTGCTCGTCAGACATAATCATTGCGAAAAAAGCAGAGCGAGATAACAAGATTGAAATTCGAGGAAAACATATATTTTTAATTACTGCATAATTATCGCCTATGCTATCATGTAAAAAAGATCATTATGCGCTCCAATTTGTGCCAATTAATATTAGGAATTTTCTAATTATGTACTAGAAAACTGCTTGCTTGCAAAATGTTACAATATTTTGATATAGCATTTCGTTTAAAATTGAAAATGCAACATATATCGAATATTACATCATATCATAATAATATTAATTATTGTGGCGATTAATTGTGCGATAACTTTAATAAGATCGTTGTATCTATATTAAAGCACGATACCGTATAATATTAATGCAAAATTAAACGCGATTACTTCTTAAAATTCATTCCTGTGTTCGGAAAAAAGCGATACTCTGCGTAAGTAAGATAAAGACATTGTTGACTACTTGATTAGCAGTCAACGATGCGGCATCGGCTCTGATTCTAAATTTTACATTTCTATTCAAAGTAATTGCCTCGGCTATAGGCAACTTTTACTACCACTTCAGATATCTGCCATCACTTCAGATATATTTAGTCTGACCGTACTCTTGGGATCCGTCGTGGTTTATTGCCGCTTGAAAATGCAAGCGGAATATACGCGCAGTACAAATTGTTCGCACAAAAAATATAACCGCTACTAATAAAAAAAGTTTTAATGTATATTACGTGCTTTCGGTAAGAGATATTAAATGTTTGAGAGATATTAAACACATTATTTGAATTGCTCCGTGCTACTTTGATGCTATTTAAATGCGAACTTAGAGCTGTCTTATATATATATATGTATATATATACATACATATATACTGTATATATATGCATATATAATAAGTAACCGTAAAATATCAAAGCTTAATTAAACAATGCAAAACCGCTACAATTCATTAAATAAATAAATGAACAAAATGTTTAAAATTGAAACAAATATTTCTTTCAATATAAATGATATTAATATATATGTTAATTCTATTTATTTAAAAAAATATTGTTGTTCCTATTTTTATAATTTTACTGATTTATTTATTTAATAAATTTTAGCGGCATTGTATAGTTTAGATTAATATATTTTATAGTATAGCATTCATTTAGGACCATTTAATAATATTGAATATATAATGGCAAAATACTTTTCCAAATTATATTTCAGAATCGATTTAAATATTACGAATGATCATAGTTAACGTTGCATTTCGCGTGAGTGGTGCGTTTGATAGCGCGTGCATCTCAAAATTCGTGGCACGAACAGTTGAATATAATTGTTTGTGAAAAGCGAATGAAACATTCGACAGGATATTTGCTAACGACCCCATCATGAGAACAACGGGGATTAACAACAATGATGACAATGACGTTCACATGAATAAAGGGATGTTTATTTTTGTGCATATTTTGGAAATAATACTAACAAGGGTGGAATAACTCATAGTAAGTAAAGAACAAAACCATGATATATAAATTAATCAAAACAATATTTTATATATATTTGTGTGTGTGTGTGTGTGTGCGCGCGTATGTGAGTGAGTGTGTCTCATACATGTAATTCTTTTAGAAAAGATAAAATTGCTGTGTTTTTAAAAAATAAGTTAAAAACCAATTTTAAAGAATAGGACTGGATAAGGGTTAAAACTTTTGCACACCTGGGGAATTTGCGATTGCTGGCGATTTAAAGAGAAGGAGCAAAAGAAAAAGAGAGAAAATCCACGTGTGTGCGTATACGTGTACCATACGCGAAAAAACAGGGAGAAGAGTTGGAAAAAACGAGGGCACGGGTGACAACGGAGGGAGAAAGAGAGGTAGGCGGAAGTGGTTTTTGTGCGCGCAACGATAAATTCGGTGGGCAGCGTTTTGCCCCCGAAAACCTATCGCAATAAATACGCGGTACGTCCGGTGCGCGGTTGAGCCGCCGCGTTATACTCTAATGCAGTGCATATGGAGCAATTTATAACGCTTCAGCATTGGAGAGAGACACACACAGAAAGAGAGAGAAAGAGAGAGAGAGAGAGGGAGAGGGCGAGGGAAAGAGAGGAGGAAAGAGAAAAAGAGCGAGAGAGAGCCAGTCGCGTTTTTCTATGCCGATACGCGCCACGTGCGCGCCTCTCTCTATCCCTCCACCATTGTTCCCACTATTGTTGAATTATTATTTCGTAATTTGCGTTTTGTATCTGGCGACGACTGTGCGTCTTGGTGCACACATGACCGCACGTCCACGGGGCAACCTTCAGATAAAACAGCGGCTAAACAATGAAGCGAAAGAACAAGGAGAAACAGAGAAAGAGACTCACGATATTGTAGTTCTCTTTTTAGTCCTATTACCCATCATATTCGTTGCGTTTCATAAATGATGAGCGAACAATTTAACTTTTGTTAAAAAAAAATTAAAAGAGATGCTAACGCCGTACCTAGGAAGTTGAATTCAATTTCACGAAAAAATTTAATTCGGACATATATAATGGATTAATTTTGCTGAAATATGTGACATTTAATTATGTCACATTTTTATCTTGCAACAGCAGAGAACTGCTGACAAAATGAAATGTGCTCGGTATGTATGTAGTAGCCGATTAATATTGTACTCTTCAAAACTTTATGATTTTTGAAACGTCAAACAATTCTGTAATCGCAACGATTATCAACTTTTCGCTAAAAAAAAGTTATATCCACACAACTTAGATTGAATATCTCTCAAAATGAAAAATAGTCTGTTTAATAGTACTTGGCACACAGTCGAGAATTTTATTCTCCGCGAATAACTCTTGATAGTACAACTCTCGAGTGTATATTTTTGCTTGAAAGGTTACGCTCTGACTCAAAGACAAAACGGTAAAAATATTTTCAATATATCGCGTCTTTGGAGAACAAAGAAATACTTATTCGTAGCTTTTAATAGCGACGAGAAATTATAGAACGACGTCTGTCGTTATCTACAAGAGCGTATCTCCAAGGCAACAACTCCGACTCAAAGATACGAAACCAAGGTAAACCCATAAAGCGTATCGCGGCGAGTACCGACATTTCCTCAACGGTCTTAATTAGAGAACAGATCGTGAGAGAAAAAGCGGTTCGATTCGACGATGGGGATTTGTCGCCCGATTTGGCAGCGAGAAACCGCGGTTGAATCAATGACGAGCTGCAAAATGCAAGAGCGCGCGTGAGAAAAAAAAAACCCCCCGGGAGAAAGAGAAACGGGAGAAATTCGAGGGTGAGAGAGTTAACGGGATAGGCGAAAAATCGAGAAATCGTCCGAAAAGAGCATCTGGCTATTCATCGCGTTCTCTACCGCGCACTTTCGGCGAGAGATTTATAATGAAAGAAAGAGAGAGCATCAAGATTTGCACTCGTTGGCGTTTTCGGCCGCGTTTACTCTCTCGAGTCAAGACCGAAATTTTTCTGGATCGGTTCTTCCTAAATTCCGGCGTTCTTTTTTTATTTTTTTCGTTTTCTCGCGTACTCCCGTCCCGAGCGAATTCCATCTACTTATTCGAAAATGGCGAGCTTCCATCTGCGAAGCGCGCGGAGAATCCCTGTTCCCCATTACGCGGGACGCGATTCTCTCTCTGCGAGACATTCGGAATTTTTTTGTCGAAGGAAATAGAATTTCGGAACGACAAATGATAACTGAGGATCTTTCTGTTCTAATATTCGAAAAAGTAATTGGACAAAAATAGCATTTATAAAATTCTGCTTGAAAAATTGAGTTATAAAGTCTCCGTTTAAGTAACTTAAATGTTCTTGATTATATTATACATCATTAAATATTAGATATCGCAAAATTGCAGCGATAGTTTAAAGAAGTGTTTAAAATCTATGATCTTAAAATATACGAGGGGATATAACATTTATCTCTTACTCTCTCTCTTTTTTATCCGTACATATGTATGTATATGTTATTATAGAATTTTACAACGTTTGCAATTTTGCAGCAAGATATACACGCCGCGATATCTCATGAAATAAAGCATTACCAATATAACAGAAATCATTTGCAAGATAACAATAATGCCGCCGCCGTTTACTGCAACGCGAGATGCATTTCGACGGTGAAATTGCTATTTTACAAGGATATGATCAATGTTACCGCAATATTGGTATCGATATTATTCCGTCTTACAGTAGTTCAATCGTGAAAGCTCTCCGAAAGCTCGGCGAAAAGGCATTTTGGAGAGACGATCTTTAACGTTCGCTCTGCCATTTAATAGAATCGTATCATGGTGAAATGTTCGCGATTGTAACGTATCCGCGATCGCAAATGCATCTGCGAGCTCGCCGATATGCCATTTCTACGATTTTAATGCACCGTCAATCGTTGTGTTGCACTGCTAGCAATATTCAACTCGGCTATCACGAATCTGAGAGAGACCCGGAATATCTCTTTCAAACAACCCTCTGTTCTGTCTCTCGCAAGTTCGTTCCCTTTCCTTTTTCCAGTCCATTACAATCGAAATAATGTTCGACAAAACGGCGCGATCACGTCAATACCATTATTACACGATTATAACGCGGATGCGTTTCGCATCCCTGCGCGTTTCAAGCTCCATCGAAATAAATCGATAAACTGATTGATTTGATTCCGTCGTTTGCCAGCGATATCTGGCCGTGTTCGTCCTTTTTGCGAAGGGTTTTCTCTTTTCCGATCTGATTTTTCAATACTGCATTTGCGAGCGAACGGTTAATTTTTCCCAAAAATGGGATCCAGGAGACGTGTGAAAAAAGGAGCGTGGAGTCAATGTAGACGACTATTGTTAGTACTTTAAAAGGCAGCGAGAAAGGGAAATTCGCGCGGCGGTAGAAGCTCTCTCGACGGTGTAATAAATCTACGCCGACTATCCTTTCCGGCGAGCGCCCAAAGGTGCTCCTTGCGAAAAAGGACTCCAATAAGCTGTTTGACAAGTTGCTCGGTAAGGAGAGGCGGAACGGCACTAATTATTCTTTGCTCGGAAGCGACGAAATACTCGTTTTACTTAAGAAACGATGAAATTGTTCTATATATTATAAAATATATTATAAATATCAGCTATTTTATATTATTCATGAAACGGCAAAAAATTTGCAATTCCATTATTCTATACCTTATATATATTCTATGTGCATACATATGTATATAATATGTTATAAATATAATAATTTTAAATAAAAAGAGACTAAAAAAATAAAATGGAAAAAATACTGGATACTATGATAGAAATAATATGTTCTGTGTCAAAAAAATATATATAATGTAATTCATTTCCTACCGATCACTATCGCACAAGTTATAGAAATTTAATGTTAAGTCCGCTAGTAGTTTTATTCAATATTGCAGCGATTTGAAAAATGCGTGGAGATTTTATCATAAACATATATATTATATATATATTTTTTTTTTAAACATGAATATTCAAATCTCTACTATGTTCTAAAAGTATAATTTTTTAAATATAAAACTCTGTAAAAATATAAAATGTCGTTAAAATATAAATAGTGATTTGAGAGCAGATATATCTACAAAGGTAAGGTATTCAAGTAGTTACTTCAAAAATATGTATGTTTGTATGTAAGTGTGTGTAACTCTATTATAATACAGGAATATCTATTCTAATAAAGGAAACGTTATCATAATATCTCATTATTCCAATATTTCTATCTTAAAGAGCTTGATTTAGACGATCTATAATTCGCAGCAAAATTCAAAGCAGAATTCTATTTATAATTTGATGTGCCACATATCTCCTAATATATGTGTATATCACAATATTTATAATCACAAAAAAATTTATTATAAATAAAATTTTATCGCGAATTATATATTGTCTAAAGAGATCTTTTTTTTTTTTTTTTAAAAAGAAATCATGAAACAGTGAGATCTCGTAATGAGTTTCATCACATTTCATTTATTATTATAGAATTGTATTATAATTGAATTACACACGATTTATATAACAATCAGAAATTGTTTACCTAATAGTATAAAATATAAAAAAGAAGCTTACCATATTTCAAGATTTATATAATTGTTTCCCTATAAATAATTAATTAAATAAAAATAATTAATTCAATTAAATAAAATATGATGAAATAAAAGATTTTATACAATCTATGTTTAACAATTGCAGTAAGTATGTGCTTCTCGAAATATCTGTTCTCAAATATTATCATTTATTTTGTCGACATTTTACATTTTTAAAAGGGTTTATATCTACAAAAATTTATATTTGTGGGGAACAATGTAGAGACTTGAATATTCATATTTCAAACAATTATATATACATATTTACAAAATGTCCACGCATTTTTTAAACCGCTGTGATATCAAATAAAACTACTACGATCGACATATAAAATAATATAAAAAGAAAAGCAAAAGACAAAAAAGGAATGGCTATAATCCTAAAGAAGAACGTCGCGGTTGATTACATCATGTCATTTGCTGTTTGAGTCCGTTTATAAATTTCCGCGACCGTCGCCCGGCCTTAAATTACCGTACTCGCATTTTCCAGTTCCTCTTTCTCTCTTTTTTTTCGCGACCACACATCGTCGCGCCGTTAAAACAGAAATAATGCCCGCGAGGAACATACGCTGTCGGACAACCAGAGAGAGTGAATGAGGGTGAGGGTGAATATCGTTTTACGCCCGTTCGCCAGCTCCGTGGCCAACGGCCACGTTATCTGCTTCGAGGGGTGTCTTTTATTGAAATGCTCGGCACGCCCGCGTGCGGTATCCTTCGGGGTTACCGGAGACATTGCAGACAGAAGAGAGAGAGGGTTGGGAGACGCTTGGGACGGCGGAATAGAACGGAATCGGAGCAAGAAGTGTCAGGACCGGATGTAAAGTTCAGCGCTTCGCTATCTTGTAACCGAAGATCACCAAAGAAGAGCAAAACCGATCGCTCGAACCTGCGACAATATGTCGGGCGACATCATCGGAGAAATGAATTTCAAGCATAGCGTTTATAGTCGGTTGAAGGAAAACATAAAATTTGATAGCTTAGTATAACCAAACAGGATTATTTAGTTTACGCGATATTTTTAATACAATTAATAATATTACCAGCAGTATATTAAATTAATATTAGAATGCAGAAAACTAATTATTTACATAAATAAACAAGATCGTATTTTTGCAAATTTACATCTTTGCAAATATATTACTAAATAATAACAAAATGATTAAAATTAAATGATAATTAAATATGATCCGTACAATTTTATACTTGATATCGCGAATAAAGATAATGTAAATTTGTGAAAATAATAAATTCCACATTTGCACAGTTGATCTTTTGATGCAATTGAAACAAACTATAATTAGATTTATATTACACGCCTCGATTTTTAATCTGTTTTCTTTGTTTTCAGCAAATACATAAAGACCGTGAAAGTAACGTGAAGTAGTAGTTACCAGACTGTCGTGGACAGACGTAAAGTTTAATGATTTGTTGTCGCGTAACAATTTGTTAAGAAAACGACAGAAGATATGCGAAACAAATTATAAAACTTTTAGAAGCTTTTGTCTAAACAAATAATTTCTCCGAAACATGTCAAAATTATTTGCACATTTTTCCTCTCTAATGTTAGTTTTATCGTTATTAAAAGACCATCCATTTGCACTTTACTTATGATTAACAATAATAGCATCAGTTTCAGAGAATTCGAACAGAATATCGGGACAAAAATGTCAAAAAATTGAATAAAATTAAAAAAAATATTATTAGAATTTTTAGAGAACTCGAACTCCGCTAATAATAAAACTGCATGCTTTACGCACATTAACATATATTTCTCATAAGAATGCAAAAATCGATTATATCTTAATTTATATCTTAACAACAAACACAATTTCTACGTAATAAACACGTCGTAAATCTGTTTTCAAAAACAGATAATTCTATGCGCGGTTAATCTAATAAAAACCTGTAAAATCATATAAAGCACATCACTAATTAATTACGAAGCGATTGCGTAAAATTACCTTTGACAGATCAACGTCAAGTATTATTATATTTCCGATCGTACCACAGTCAAATTATCGCGTAATTTAATAACCATCTTTAACAGCTGATACGAAAATTACAGTCGATTATTTAAATGCAGGAGACAATAGTCGCGACAAGTATAGACAGGAATATAGCAATTTCGGCTTCGCGAAAGGACGAAAATTCTCGACGGTATAATATGTTCATAGGCAGCTGTATCGGCGAGCGTTTATTTCAAAGTTTATCCATTAAGTACATTGACTAAGGGGCGAAGTGTATGGCGCCGTCGTCGCCGACTTTATAATCCGGAATTTTCCCCAGGCGCCGCGCTTGGCATTCAATTTATTATTACTCGAAACGATTAAAAGATTATTCGATATCGAATTAATAGAAGAATCTAAACTTCCGAAAAGATCTCGAGTAACTTGCAACTTTTCACTGTACGTAAATAATCAACGTTTTTCTTATTCATTGATTATACAGACTATAATTGTTTATAATTTGCTTAGCCTTATACTTTATTTAATTCAACACTATTTATTAATCGAGATAAAATAATTCCAAGAAGCACAATTTTCAATTTAATATGTCTAAAATATATCTCTCATATAATAATCGTAATACGTAAAAAGGGCGCAAAGAGAGGACGATTCATGTAGATTCACTCTATCTGTCGCAATATCTCGTAGGTTTTTTCGACTTTTCGTCCATATTGGCGTGCATGTGCTCGATGCACTCGATGCACACGATGGTCCGGAATTCCGTTTTTCCTTCTAGTTCTGTCAGCGCGCCACGAACTCGTGCCTTATTTTCACCGTCCTCGCCAGAAATCTGTTCACCGAGCGAAACTGCGGATCGAACGAATACGTTACGACACACGAGAGGACACGAGGACAAAAAAACAGCGCGCGTGACATCTGCCGTCCATCGGACGGGGGCGGGACCTTTTTTGTAATAAAGCGTTCGGAAATCCCAGAAAAAGCGTCATCGCGGATTAAGCGGACGGCCGATATTAAAGTGCAATCTGAAATTCGACGGTCGCGGAAAAAAAGAGACGAACGTCGGAAGCGTTGGTTATTATTTGCACGGCAAATGGCCGTTTAATGGTCGACGTTGCGGATATGTTGCGGAAACGTTGTCCGCGTCCCGATCCGTCCCCTTCGAGAAGCCATAAAATAAGCGCTATTCCGTATCGTGCACATCAGCTAGGACAAGATTTCTTGCTTATATCGTCATTATATGTATATAACATTATATATAATATAATATATAACATCATTATTTCTTGCTTATATTATCTTAATAATTTGAATATATCTTGGCAATTAATTATCCAATTAGGATGAATGGAAAAACCTTATTAAATGCTTATCATTCAGACATTAAAAAATTCATTCTCGGTGACTAGATGTCGAGGGATTGTAAAAGTTTAACAGATGTAAAAAATCTTCTATTTATTTTTTACCCTTTGTTACTTATATATTAAAAATAAAGTCTTACATGAGTCTCTTACGTGACTCTACAATTCGAGACGAATAAATTTCGTTAAACATCTCGCACATTGTCTGTCGCTGCACAAATTGTAACTACTGATCGCAAAAAATTCACCATTAATATCTCTATGGGCGACGAATGCGAGCTCGTTGATCATGCGATACTTTTTCCAGTATACGTCGTAAATCGTACAGTATGCCGTCGACATTAAGTCACGCGGAAACGAATAAAAATCGCGTAATGTCGTGTCGACGAGAGGAAGGTGGAAAGAGTTGCAGAAAGAGCGAAAGTCGAAAGTAGAAGCGAGTCGAACTGAATATTATATCACACCATTATCAACAGGTTCTTTCCATTTAAGCATTCATTGGCAATCATCCAGCGACGACGGTCTCCCACCTTGAAAGGACGACGGAAGGACGCGTGCTCCCCGTCGAAATCCTTTCCTTCCTTTCCGCGACGAAAGGATCTCGTTCTTTCTAATGTCACGAGAACTTGTGCATCTGCGTCGCGTTCTTACGGATCGAATGCACAGGATTTGTAATTAACTCGCGTCAGTCGTCGTCCCTGCATGATTTGTTCATCCTAAAGTTATCAAACCTAAGGCAGTGAACTTGCACTATTATGAAAAATGTAAAAACAAAATATGGAATAAAAATTCTCTATCTATTGAGAACACGATAAGAAATAAAAATATATTTTTCGAAGTTATATATCATTTTCCAGAGAATAAACTGTATATAAAAGAGAAAAGAAATTATGATAAAAAAATCTTTTACATTAATTATAAATGCATTACTGGAAAAATCTTTTCATTTCTCGATTGAATGCTTGAAAAGACCATCAAAACGTTAATAGAAAGTCATCCATAACACGCATGTTGGAAAACTTGAATCATATTGGTTACTAGAAAAGAATGGATTTATCGGATCAACGCGAATCTTCTACTCGTATCTCGAATACCAAGGAGGGAACTCAGCTGCTACGTTATTCGGACGCGTCCCCGAGGACTGCGGGCCATCGGCCAAGTCCGGTCCCGAGAAATACGGAAAATACGAAGGGCATTAGCGCGCCGGCTGCTACCGGATGTGCAACACGTACGTACGCGCGAGTGTGTGCGCGCACATGGCCGGACGAGCGAGAAGTTTTTCCATCGCTCCAGCGAAAATTGCGTCGGGATGGTTAATGGTCGTCACGGACGGACGGGGCCCATCAGCCATGCCGGAAGAACGCATCCCGAGAATAGCGGACGAGAAATAGGTGGCAGGGAAAAAGGAGGGAGAAGGGTATCAGCGCTTCGTTTACCACCACCGAGACCACTTCCTGACCCGCGTGGAGAACATTTTCCCGCTTGCGAACGAAACGGGGGTAACGTTGTAACGATATTCTCATCTCGCGAGGGGTTGATAGAGTCGAGAATTCTGGGTTAATTGGTAGAGTAGAATTTCCTTGAATTCGCGCGAGCTCAATCTGCGATAATATTTTCAAACATCATACAATATTCCATAATTAATTTAATTTCGATATTTGTAGATGTATGTTTCGCTTCACTATTGCGAAAAAAATTTGACTGCGATATTACTTACTCTCATTGAAAATTACTTCATTATTATACACAATTGAAGATAATTGAGTATTGACAGTTTCTTCTCTAATATAAAAAGCAACATCAATACAATATTTAATGCTCTTAAAAATTAGTAAACTTTATTTACCGTTGACAAAAGGAATTTACTGAAAAAGCTATATAAAAGAAAAAAAATTGAGGATTACACGGCCGTGTTTAACGATTTGCATTCGTCCCCGTCCTAGGCGGTCACGCGGTAAGAACGGAACGCGTGGGATTAAATTCAGAATAGATGTAAGCCGCGGAGAGAGACAAATGAAAAGGACATCAAGAAAAACGTCTCTCGCTCGGTGGATCTTTAAGACGTGCGCGCGCGCTCGTCGTAAGAAAAATAATTAAGAAGCTCGTCGTCGACTTTACGTCCCAGTCGGAAGCTAGCAGTCCACGTCGCGAAAAAAAAATGGAAATAATACAGGGACGGTGGCTTGATTATTGTTGGACACCAGCGGCGGTAGTGGCGAGTATCTCATGAAGAATAGTTAAAATTTAAGAAAATCCGTCTTGCTGCGGTCTGTGAAACGGCGGCGAATATACTAACCGCACGCGCGAAACAATGAATTCGTACTTTAGAATGTAAATGTTTCTCTCATGCGGATTAAGTACGCCGTATACGAGCATCTCATTAGGATGCTGCAGATAGAGCAAATTTCATTAAGCACGGCCAAAAAAACTGTACACTATACTATATGAAAGATTATATATACATATATATATATATTCGCAACACGCGCATGCAACAAAACACAAAACCAGTCATAACTTCGTTTCAGTTGCGCGAGCGTATTTTCAATGAATGTTTTAATTTCAAACACTAGAGTTTAAGCTTAAAAAAAACTTGTATCTGTTATATTTTACTCTCCTTTATTGCTTCCTATTTCCCCGTTTATAGGCAATACTTAATCAGACGAATCTTCTCTCTGTTTCTCTTTTTCTCATTTTTCTTTATCTTAGTTCATATCATTTCAACTTTTATTGCAGCAAATAAGCACAAATATTTAACTGTGGGATAACGAAGCTCTATTATGACCGGGAATAATGCACCGGACGTTTACACCTGCGCCTGAAAACGGTATCTAACTCGCTTGCAATTACGCTTGTCTCCTGAGAAATTAAACGCAGCCGCAATAATCGGCCCGCAGAGACTTCGCGAACGATATACTTCTGCGCTCGCTGGAAAACTATTTTCCCGACAGATCGACTGGGATTGTATGTCGTTACGTTACTATTACTATCAGACAGTGGCGTGTTAAAATCGAGAAACACCGATATTCCGCGACGGTCAAACGGTACGAAAAAGTTATGGCAGCGTGAAATCGGCACGCTGCGCGAATCGCGCACGCGAAAAATTGGAAAAGCGGCAAACGGCGAAAAGATAGAACCAGGGACGTCTCGCAAGCTCTCCGGTCCTATTAGATCTGAAAATACTGCGAACATGTGCTGAATAAGAAACACGAGCTCAGTCGGATTCTCTCGGGAAAATAAAGAAATTAAAGAAAAAAGAAGAGACGCGAGAGATGAATGAAATGTAAATGTACTTTCCTCGTACAATCAAAGCAGACTGATGAGTTCATGAAAAAGTTGCATCACATTGAATTCATGAGAACGCTCAAATTTCTATCTTCTTTTTTTCTTTGTGCTATAATTATTTTTATAATTTGCGAATAGTCATAAGTATATAATTTTGCAATTATATTAAATTATATTTTAATCCTATCGCTGCTTTTAACTTTTTCTTAAAATAAGAAATTAAAAATGTTAAAAAAATAATTCATTTATTTTATAATAATTTATTCTATCATAATTTATTTTATAATAACTCAATTATTCTATATGTATATGTGTGTGTGTGTGTGTGTGGCCATTGACAAAAAATATCTTCGATTGAATGTACAAAATACGAATCGCAGAGTCATCAACAGGTTCTAGGAGTCAGCCAAAAGTCATTGGCAATACTCCAAAGTTGAGTTCGCGAGAGACATCGGCACACAGATGCTCGGAACAAGCGTTGTAGAACAAGAGAAAAAAGAAAAGTTTCTTATATATACATTTCTACATAGGAGAAATCGGAAAGCCATCGAAAGAAATCCGTGCATTCGGCACAGTTGCATCCATTTATGATGATTCAAGTTTTATCTGGATTCATGTGCGATTTTACTCTTCGACTCTTTAACTCATCTTATCGTCGAAATAAAAAAATAATGAAGAACGATGGAAGAGAAATAGAATGTCTTAAAAAAAATGTGTTGGGTTTGATAATAAGTTTCTATTAATTAATAGATTTGCAGTTTCTAAGTTTTTCCATAGAGATGAAAATCGGATAATCATCACATGTTTAACCGTGTTTAATTTTCTTAAATTGTTTTACTTCTACCATCAATATCTATAATAATAATAATTTGTTTGCTTTATCTTCAAAAGTGAGAAATACAATAGCAAAAACAACGCAAAAATAATATTCGGTGCATATCTTTAACTGGCGGATTTTATTACAATTTATTGTTAATATTTATAGATGCGGATCGATAAATACCATCCGCGCAAGAAAATAAGCGAATCAAGATATAGATATATCTTAACAATATATCTGATTATTCAACTATAGCTGAAGTGAGAAATTTGTAAGTATAAGTTTTTATGAGACGCTTACAATAAAGAGATGAAACGCAACCGAGCGAGTTAGTGTTCCTCCCTGCACGAATATTATTTTTAGCACCCCATTGGTCGCGGAGCTAATGAAACTTTTGTGACAATTCAGTGTGATTCTGTCAAAGAAGCGTTTACAATCTTAACAAACGTTATGATCAATACTCGCAAAATCGGACATGCAATGCCAAGATATATCGGCCAAGGTGCCACATCTTCAATAGGTTTCTAAAGTTATCGAAAACCCAGACAATATTCGAAGAGATTATATCAATAAAAGATATGATTTAACAGAGACAATTAAATGAGAAGAATATAATATATATATATGTATATAGGCAATTCCACGTGTCAAATCGGACAAAAATCGACCTTATTTGACTTCGTATTTTTTAAATCGAACGAAACTTTTTTCACGTGAAGTATACATAAAATAAGGAGATACGTATTTTTGTATTTGTCCGAAATATTTTTTTTTTGCAGAAGTTATAAACAACAAAATTTTCGTGAAAAATGAAGAAGTTGTCAATTTTAAAAATTAATATCTCTGGTTATATTTGTCGCAGAGAAATTTTCAAAAATGCATTTTAAAGCTAAGAAAACAACCTTTTTTAATAAAAATAGTTTAAATTACAAGAAATCGCTTATTACAATTGTTATAAATAATTGAAATGTTTAATAATTTTTTTCACCAAAAAGTACACTTTTAAAAATTTTTGAAATAATGCTATTTTATTCTCCATTTCATTCTGAAATTGTACATATTTTTTATTTTATGGAGAATTGATAGATTCTATTTTTTATATATTCTTAATAAATGAGGCGCCGCGCCGTGCTCGCGTCACTGGCTCAACCAAGTAGTAAGGCGCCTTCGGAAATCGGCGCACCATACCGCGTAGCATACTACTTGGTCGAGCCAGTAACGCGAGCACGGCGCGGCGACTCATGTATTAAAAATATATAAAAAATAGAATCTATCGATTCTTCATAAAATAAAAAATATATACACTTTTAGAATGAAATGGAGAATGAAATAACATTATTTCAAAAATTTTAAAAAGCGTACTTTTTGATGAAAAAAATTATTAAACATTTCAATTATTTATAACAATTGTAATTAGCGATTTCTTGTAACTTAAACTATTTTTATAAAAAAGGTTGTTTCCTTAGCTTTAAAATGCATTTTTGAAAATTTCTCTACGACAAATATAACCAGAGATATTAATTTTTAAAGTTGACAACTTCTTCATTTTTCACGAAAATTTTGTTGTTTATAACTTCTGCAAAAAAAAATATTTCGAACAAATACAAAAATACTCCTTATTTTATGTATATTTCACGTGAAAAAAGTTTCAATTGATTTAAAAAATACGAGGTCATTTCTTGTCCGATTTGTGTGACGTGGAATTGCCTAATATGTATACACAATATTATACATATATAGTATATATGTATATTTATATATATAGTATATATGTATATGTATTAATTATCTCTGTAACTCTTTAACACATATAATATTAAATAATTATTATTTATTAAAAAAAACTACTAAATTAATTTTTTTAATATTATTTTTCTTATTCATTAATAGATAATGACCTATAGAAGTTTATTTAGAACAATATGTAATATGTAAAATGTTGATATAAAATTCCTTCATTTGCAAATTATTTGACCAATTTAGAATTCTTGAATTTTCAATACTATAATATTGATTATATAAATATATATAAATTTTACATAAACTAAATCTCAAATTAATATTCTTTTAAAGTAATATCTATTTGAAATTGACCAAAGGAGAAAATTATTTATTTGTATATGTATAGTCCTGTAAATTTACTTCAATTTCCAATTAAAAGCTATAGTTGTAATCCAAATGTTGAATTTCGAGATTAAAAAATGCCATATTTTTTCATGTCAATCTTTAATATCTCTAGTATCTTAAGAAAGATAGGATGCGCGTGATTCACAGAACACTCTGAATACGACACTTGCAAGGAAAGGGTTAAGTGTGCGCGTAATTCCCAAGGGCATTTCTTGAAACGCACCAAGCCGGAGAAAGATCATCAACAGGTCGCCGCGCAAAAGCCCGCGTCTCTCCCTTGACGATGTTCCTAACGATGTTTCAACGACTTGATGTTTCAATAAACGATCCCGAGAGATAACTCCTCAATCGACTATTGCCGAAAATACGAACGTATTCCAATATAACGCTCGGCTTGGGAATAGCGAGCGCTACACCGTTTGTAATTCCAACCGGTTAAATGTCTGCGAAATTAATTTCCTTCCAAGAAAGACTGCGGAATCTACGCTATAACGCTAATAATTTTATCCATAATCTTCTACGAAATTATTTTCTTTCTAAGGAATTTAATAAGGTAGTGAGTTGCTAATACATTCAATATTCTAGTCTTTTGATTGTGGCATTTAAAAAAAACTCGTCAAGATCGATTTCTAATATTAAGAAAGAAAGTGTGAAAAATATGTGGTACATATATATTATTTTAAAGTTTTATTTCTATCCGCAAATTCAGATAATTCCAATAAATTAAATTAAATTTTTTATAAACTCAATATACACGTATATATAAACTTGGCAAAGAAAATTTAATTCCATTGATTAGAATTTATCTTCACTGTATTTCTAGAGCGATGGATAACAATAATATTTAAAAACACATCATCCATTTAATAGATATCCAGAATATTAAATATACATTAAATGTATTCATTTGAGTCAAATAAATCACAAAACGATAAAAATTTTGAAAAATAAAATCTATTTCGATGGCAAATGTATAATGCAGTGTGTACTAAAAAAAAATTTACAATCAAATTTTTACACCTAGTTTTGTAACCGCTATAAAAAATAACAGGGAACTGTTACCACCTTGTATGTTTTCCGAGCGTTATTTCAAATACGTTATACATACATATCAGCTTCCGTGCCGACATATGAGACAAAGTAATTCGTTCTTAATATTGTAAGCACAATATTTAATTATGCTCAACTTAGTTTCCTGGTTATTAGACAAAAATTATGTAAAAGCATAATAAAGAGCTACGATACAAAATTATACATCACATCTCTAAAACAATCTTTCTGAAAAATTTGCTGAACCCTTAGCCCTAAACTCTAAAATATATCCTATCGAAATCTAAGTGAGATGTTCTAAGGGATGTCCGCTGCTTTTCGAGCACGGATTTAGGGAATGCGAAGTCGATTTTTTTTGAGCAAATATTTGATCAAACGCCGTCTTATTTCCAACCTTTTAACTTTCACGATATGTAATATGTTGGTAATCCCACATCCCAAAAGCGCCATTTAAACAAACTTAAACTTTTATATACATATAACTGAAGATTATACTTTTATTCATTTATACTTTTATTTTATCAAGGACGGACCTTTAACCGTTTATCATTTAAAGATTAAAACATTCTTGGCATATTAAACATATGTTATGTTCTACATATTCCCACTAATTCTGTAGAGTTTAAAAAAAAAAGAAAAAAGTATACTGCTTGTATAAGACCACTTGTACCAGAAAAAAGACTCACCACATTAGAAGCGCTGCGCTACGGTGCGCTGAACGGCTCTCGCGAACTAGTGCTCCCACTTGAAGGAAAAGAATGAGGATAAGGCCAACGACGACAAGGACGAAGGACACCTTATGGATCGCGGCCTCAAAAGCATAGCACTGTCCGCGGACCCGTTTTCGCAATATACACGTACACAGCTCTATATACGAGAGTGCGGGCTGCCGCGCGCGGTTTCGCTCGTGGGGGTGTCGCGGTGCGACTGTAGCACAATCGCTACCCTCTCACGCTCTCACGGTCTCCATCCCTCCGGACCGTCCTCTCCCTTACTCCCGCAACCCTCTTTATCTACCTGACCCCTCTCTCTCTCTCTCTCTCTCTCTCTCTCTCTCTCTCTCTCTCTCTCTCTCTCTCTCTCTATCTCTCTCTCTCTCTCTCTCTCTCTCTCTCTCTCTCTCTCTCTCTCCTGCTTATTTCATCCCCCTGCTATCTCTCTTCTCCTCTCACACTCTCGGTTTCTCTCTCGCTATAATATCCCCACCACCGACCCGTCCAGCCACTCCTGGAGCGGTAAAGTGCCTTTTCGAAACGCACCCCTCGCGGCGATACTTTCCCGCTAACGGAATCGACGCTTTCGGGCTCCGTGAGAGGGTCCGCAGGATCGCCGGCTGCATTGACTGCGCTGACTGCACTGACTCTCTCATACAGGCCGCCGATCTATCGGGCCGGTCGGAAGTTCGAAAAGCTCGCGCATGATCGGCTGATCGGCCCGCGCACCCCATTCTCGTCGAGAAATCGCGGCGCGTCGCGTCCTGTCGCTCGTCCTTATGCATCGCACGCATGCGGGTTTTTGACGCGGCGGGAGAGCTCCGGGATATCACGTGTTGCTGGCATGGGAAGTCGCCGAATGCCGGATGCGCGACATTGAGGAGAGGAAGAAACGAGAGAGTGGGTCGTGAGTGACCGCGAGCATCTGTACCGTCTCAACTGCGGTGGTTTTATCTCCTATTAGTCTCGTATTTTCGACACCGTATCTCGTACAACTTTATCTCTTGCACATTTAAAGCTTTAAAATTTCTATCATTGGTTTCTGCATTTTTTATGGACATCTTATAAAGTCGATTAAAATTCGATTGAGATTCAAAATTTCCTTGATTTTTTTTGCTTTCCTAATTAGTAGATTTTTTATTTTTGGGCATTCATAAAATGGATTATTAATTGCAATTACAAATATTTCTATAATAAAATAAATGCGATTCTCTCTCTCTCAAATATTTTATTGTATTTAATATACTGTAATATACTGTAATTAATTTTATCAAGTATTCTGTCAAAAATATATAAATATCTAAAAAATTGGGAAATGGAATCTGTAACATTTCTTCAAGAAAACCTCCATTTGTCGTGGCCTGTATAGTTCAGTTTTGTACACGAGCACGCGAGCTCGGTGCATTTAATAACATTATTCAGTCGCATGCTGCGGAAGAAAAGCGAAGTTTCGTGAAATTATTATTATTTCCAGAGGAATGCCACCACTAACAACTATACATGCGCGCGCACGCACACGAAATATCTTATTACGGCAGGTGTTCGAGGCCGTGTTCGTAACTTTCTCCTTCAAATTCCATTAACTTTGCGCGAAAATTCCGGAAACGTTTCAGGAAAATTCTTCCAACGAAATAATTGCCGTTCTCGCGATATCGCGGGGAATCTCGGCCGCGTGCCGGAAGCGTGCACGGAGAGGGAAAGAGAAAGAGAAAGAGAGAGGAAGAACGTATATTATTTTTCGTTATACTCGCCATACGACTATAATGCGTGGTACACGCTGCATGGGTCCCATATACGTCGCAATAAATACCAAAGTGCTTTCTAGGCTATGCTATACTCAACGACATGAATTGAAAAGATTTATGGCATGATTGTAATTGGAATAAAAATATTTTAAGTGATCGTGCATGAATATAACAATAATATTAATATAGAATAAAATCTTGGTTAATATTATTCGAGATATACATTATTTTACATATTAAAATTATTCATATTAAATAAGAGACACGTAATATATCTTTAAGAAATGACATTTTATATTGTAAATATTATATACTCTTATTTAATACGCGCAGATGCGTCTCCGCTATAATCAATAAATTTTTAAACTAATAACGTGATAGTTATCACATTAATAATGTTGGCAGTAAAAGAGAAAAGTGCCATAAAACCGCGCTTAATTCTGAACAAAGAAAGAAACGCAAACGCAAACGTCCGCCGTGGGTACCGTCGGTTTTTCTCATTCGAGCGATTTTAACCAGCGTATTCATCGAGCAGATAAATCACGCATCTCTCTTCGCGCCGAGAAGCTCACGCGGCATGATGGATGGATGCTCGCGGATAAATGTAGACTTGTGTCATCGCAGGACGATAGGAGAAAGTTCGGCATTCGTCGACGGGAAACACGATGAAACAGAAACGCAGGGATTGCGCCCGTTCATGAGAAACTTTAAGAAGACCGAGAGAAGGAAGGAAGAAAGCTCGTTAAAAGTTTAACTCATCCCATCAACTTGTCTCCCGTGCGCTTTCCCGAGTCCACGTCGAATATCGCTGTGACAGAGTACCACGTTACAGGATAAACAAATGTTCTTAAATCTTAAAATTCCCGTTATATTTACTCCTCGTATATAAGATGTATCGCAAATTGTAGTAAGAATGATATAACTGTTTTCTTTGTCTTAAAAATTCGATTTAATCTGGTATAATTGTGCTTTTTGCATAAATATGACAAAAAATTAAAAAACAAAGAATATTCAAGAGTAAAAATAAATCCTCTCTTAATTTCTTATCAGTAAAAAAATATCATTCAACTCTTAATATAACTCTTTCAATCACATGCATGATAAAATCAAAATTCTCTCTCTCTCTCTCTCTTCTCTAGGCAAAAATAACGCCAACTATAATTTATTTATTTTTTTCTTAGAAGACATGTAATTTTCAATTACTGTTTTCATTTTTGTAAGAATTTTATCTTTACCGATTGCCGTTGTTGATTAAGCTTTAGTGCGAACAGTTTGCGTGTCACGGGACAAACAAATATTTGTCTTAAATTCTCCGTTACATTTATACCCCATGCATTATCGGAGGCTCGTGCACGGGGTGTGCCTAATGCACCGCGTCTATCGCGGATAGAGCAGTTCGTTGCGCAGAATTATATTTGCGCCATAACGCGTGTGCGTTTAAAGTTCCGCAGGTAAACGGGATCGATCGGCGAACTTCCGACGATAACTACTGTAGACCGAGAATTTAATTAAATCGATTATTGCGAGAACGCCGCGCGCAATAAGAGAACGTAGAGTGGAACAGAATATTTCATGGAAAATTTCAAAGCAATATTTAATTCCTACCCGATGAATGTTTACTCGCGTTCGCAATGTTTATTTAAACAAGGGTAATTTAGAATTAATATTACAAATTCTCTAAAGATATCTAATAAAATCACTCACTCTATATATATACAAGGCTTTTCAAAATTATTATTTGGCAACTTTCATTGGCAAATATTTTATTGTCCTTTGGGATCATAGAAGTAACTTTTACATCCACTTAAATGGCACATGTGTATGCACGTCCTTTGCCATACTTATGCAATCTATTTCAAAGTTTATCAAATAGTAAACAGATACGCATTCTAAAAGAGCTTGTCTATTCTTGTTTCATCAACGTCTCGTACTTTCTTTTCTTCTTTTTAATCTCGCTCGAGATGTTCGCTTCTTCCAGCGAACATTCTAGTATTTTTATATTAATATTTTACTACATATCGTATCGTACTGTGTCAATGAATAGCATATTGTTTTATACTGCCTTATCACTAGAAAAGAGCGATGACAGGTAAACTGTATTCTTCTCCCAAGAGGAATGTACATATGAATGTACATATGAGAAATATTTATCACCAAGCAAGCAAACATTTCGCGATAGTTTAACAAACATCGCAGAATGTACGACTATGTTATTAAGTATTTAAGTATCCCATTTTAACGAAGAATTTTTATAGCTTCAGTTATCATTAAGAAAACTATTTCTAAAGATAAATCATAATCTCTGAATTCAGATTTTAGCTACTGTGTGAAAAACATATATTATTTTAAATATTATATAAGTTTAGATATTATAATTTTTGCATATTTATTTATTTAAGAATTGTGTTAAGAAAATAGACTAAACCAAGACAATTTTAAGTCAAGCTTATAAAAATGCTTTGTAAATTTAATTCTTTGAATTATAACGATTTACGGCACAATTTGACATTCATCTATCTTCTACATTAAATTATCTTAATTTAGTGAAATAATTTTTATTTATTAAGAGCCTCTAAATATTTCTTATTTCGAAAAATAATTTCAGCACAGAATGGAACAAAATAATATTATAGTTATATGTCACTCATTCATAATAGTCAGGCGTCACTTTTCGATTTGCTTCGTTTTCATACACTTGACTTTATCTCATCGTATGAATAGAAACGATTCGAGTCACGACACGATCGAAGTCTCGTAAAAAATGCGCACTTCATAAACGCCAGTGATACGACTTTCCTAATCGAAAAAGTGCGGAGAGGAAATCAAGAACCTCCCTTCTATCCCACGATCCTTTGTTTCGGCGAGATTTTCGGGAGTAAAAGCACACTCCCCCTCTTTCTCTCTTTTTATCTCTACTTTCCTCCTTCTTTCTCTCTCTCTTTCTCTCTGTGATGTCACACCGACATTCTTTTCCAGGGAGGACGCGCGTTCGATATTAGGAAATACCTCCTGCCAATTTCCCATGTTATATAAGGTAAATGTATTCCCCTACGAAGACCGAAGGCCTTCCTGACATACTCTCTTTACGCGCGCGAATCGATTTTACTTCGAGAATTCTTATATATTCAAGTGAGAGAGAAGTGTGAAAAAAAAATTATTCCACTAAAAGTGTTACCTTTTACGTGCCGACTTTTTCCTCATCCAAGCCGAATAAGCCAATATTGGTAATGAAGTAATAGATCAGTCTAGTGAATACAATAAGAATGGAGATTTTCTTTAACTTTTCTTTAAATTACGAGAACATAATTTCCGTAGCCCCCAAAAAATTCAAACGGAATTAAGTTATTGGTTATCGATTCTTGTTTCGACACGCGCGCGATGCGACTCGCTTCATAACGTATCTTGCCTATGCAAATGCTGGAAATAGTATCGGCCGAATTATGCGAGTTACTGGGAACGCGGGCGTTAGATTGCAGAAATAGTTTGCAAATTCAAGTTCGGTTGTGAACAGTCGTGTAGAATAATATATTGCAAACGCGCGGCAATAGAACAGTAACGGAGATTATTATAGTCATCTTCATATATGTATGTATATGTACATACATATACAAGTCACTAGTAACTAGTTGAGAAACGTTTCTCATACGAATTTATCTATCACAATTATATCCAAAAGCCACAATTGCTAATTATTAAATTAAAAATAAATAATTCTATCATGCATCTTCTTATTTCTTATAGTATTTCTTTTATCAATCCAAAATTCTCTTACAAAATTCAATTGACATCATATTTTCGGTTTATAAAGTTTTGATAATTAAATATTTTAGCAGTATTTTTTCAAGTCAAGGCTTTTCAAGTTAAGTCTTAAACTATCTAACTAAGTTTGTGTATATTAATTTGAATGAAAAATAACATATGTATCATATCATTTAATGCGAGAAAAGTAGTTTATTATATATTATTCTTAAGATATATATATATGCGCATCTGAACTCTCTATGAGCGGTTATTTTTATACGAGCGTTAGCTGCACTATCAACTCCCATATAATTAAATGTGTGTAGTTACGGAAGATTTCGAGACACGTTCGAAATCAGTGTAGGCGACGTAGCCGTAGGATACGCGTGGTACAAAATAAAGAATTACCCCGGGCGCTCGTCTATCGGCCAGCAATATCAGTGGGAATTGAAATAGTCGTGATATTTCCTTGAGAGGTGAGAGCACGAAGGGCGAGTAAGGGAAGCGACGGCGACGGTGCGATGAGGGCGACGCGGAGAAATAATAAAAGACGGCAAAATGGAGTTTTTGCGGTACACACGGTCACGAGACAACGACGCCGCGGGAAAAATAGAGACGTGTTAGTTCGTTCTCTCGTCGTCGCTCTACAATCAGATTTCTTAGCGCGCCGCACCATCAGAAGCGCCGATACTCAAACCCCTTTGTCGCGATTGGGGTAAAAGCGGGCGCTATTGGATGACAATGACGACGCGGAGACAAAGGAAACGAGCGACTTTCCACGATGAGAAACGGACATCGAACGGAGATCGAACGAAGGAATATCTGTGGATATGACTATTTTCGGAGAAAGGACATTGTCGTCCAAAAGTATTTGATATAACTTTAATCAATTGTAACAAGCCAAGCCACTATGTGTGTGTTGTGTGTTCTCAAATTAACAAAAATAAATTTTTTATATACTCTGTTAATAATGATATTTAACGAACACGAATACTGCTCAGTGTAAAATTAGAACATCATAATTGCAATTCATCATATTGCATTCTATATTTGATAATGATCTGATTTCATTATAAAGTACCGTACTGTGATCCAACATAAAATTTATCGTATTTTTTAATTCCCAAATATTGATTAGTTTGTTTTACTTTTTTTCACTTTATGATTAATTTTTTTACTTAATTAATTAATGGAATTCATTTTTGTATTTTTGCTCTACACTATAAAAGATCCTATATTTATAATTATGTTATAATAATTACTTTATATATGCATTTTTAAATCGTTAATTTTATTTTTGTTGTCCTAATAATTCGCCAAAAAAAACACTTTGAGGAAAAACATCGAGGTAATATTGCGGTACGAAGTCGAACCAAAATGACTAATTAACGCGTAATACGTTCAAAAATCTTTACTGTTCTCTGTAAATTACTGTTGGTATCCTAGCAATAAGATGAAAACGGTCGAAATTAAGAAGAGATGCTTCGGCGTCCTCGAAATATGAAACGAAGTAACTGAGATTGACGGTACGTGTTCCGCGCATTTGCAATTACATTGGGTTCTGCATATTCATCGCACGTGAATTTGAATTCAAGAATATATACGGCGAAAGTATTTTTGTCTTTCAAAGAAACCTCTACCATAACTGAATGGTTCCGGTGGATCTAATATTAAGTAACGAGAGAAAAAGAGAGAACGTCGAGAATGTGATACGAAATTCACGTTTATATAACAAAATAGAAAACCGAATTAATACCGTAATTATAGAGTAATTGTTCCTAAAAATTTAATTTTGAAATTTTCCATTCATAAACATTTAGTATATTCTTTTCTGACAAATCTCAATAGATTCTTGTTATTATTAATGAATGTAATTAACATCTATATTAATTTCAAGAACGGTTCTCTCGGGTTGCTCTTCCGTCGAAATCGCTACAGCCTGTCATCAATTTCAAATGCACCGATGTTATTTTTCGAATAGGGAGTAAGCTTCTTTGTAAAATGCGCGCTTATCGAAGCCGCACAATAGTGAGTGGGAGAGTCCGTAAACCAGGCCGCCGAGGGGTATCGAGAGAGACTGGGTAAGTTTAATATTACTATCAGAATACAACATCGTCTACAAGTCCTGCGGGGCAAGTTGCGGTCTGACGCTCAACGTACGAACTCTTGTCACAGGATTCAACTTCCGCGGGTTGGTCGGAGCGTGACACCGTAAGCGGGCGCTCGAAAAAGAGACAAAAAAGAAAACAGAGAGAGGCAAAAAGACGAAGGGACAGAGCAAAATAGCACATGTGTGCGAAAATATGAACGATACTCGTCAGCTGAGGTAACATGCCTTGAAAGAGAGAGAGAGAGAGAAAGAAACAGAGAGAGAAAAGCGGCTTCTTTCACCGCAACGCGTTCTGTCCGGCAGAAACTCACAGGAACGACTGTGTTTGCATAGTTGTCCTGTTTACATTCGCCCCAGAATTCCGCCCTGCGGGATTACGCGCGGATAGCGCGATGCCCGCGGGCTGGGAAAAGAGCGTCGATGTGCCAGACGACTGTTTAGCGTCTCACCTCAAACAGGATTCGCGAGAAGTACTCGATATTCTCCGTTAATTCTGTCGTTGCTACATGAATGATCCGCTTTAATCCTCAGCAGCTATCATAAATTTTGTTTTTATTCGGCTTTCATATTATGATTCCATTTTAAAAAAATGCAAATAGATAATAAAAAAAAATTGAGTATTTGATTATATATATCCTCACACACATAAACACACTAAACTTTACTTTTAAATTTAAGGCTTGGTTTTAAAGATATATATAGATATGTAGATACTTTAAAGATTTTCAGCTATCAAGATATTTTTTATAAAAACGTTGAAACTTCAGAAACTTTGAAAAAAGTAGGATCCAAAAAATCAACACGCTATAAATTTACTGGAGAATATTTTTTTGTTTTTGATACTTTCGGTTAATCTAGAGAGCTGATATACATGGAAAATATATATGGCAAGTTGCTGCAAGCAGAGGAGTCTGATTAAAACGTAAATAGCTATCATCTCAAGAAACATGTTTTTGCTAAAAGTTTAATTAAAAAGAGAAAAAAACCATTTTGGTGGCGAAAAGGATTAAAGGAAGGTTGTAGCAAGCGAGAATACTTTGTGGTAAGAAGCGGCCGAGAGCTTGTTAGATTTTGCGACATTTTTAGATTAAGTACGTCGCCACCTTACCAAACAACAGTAAGATAAAAATTGTACTGGAAACTACAGTTGGACTTTATTAATAAAATCAAAATCCGAAATATTTTACTGGTATATTAATTTAACGGAGTCATAAGACTTTTATCATACCTACTCTAATTTAAAGAGTTAGAGAATTTAATTAAATTAGATAATTTTGTATTTATACATATAATAACATTATTTCATATCACTTGAAATATGACTCGAAATATCCACGCATTGTAATTCAATTTAAATATTCTATATAACATCGAACATTTTCGTTAAATATCTATCCATTTCAAATGTTTTCATATAATAATATAATTATTATACTCTGATATATCAATTATTTTTACAGATATGTACATACATATACATAAATCCAAGGTAATTTTTCTCGTACCTCTCTCTTTCACGATACCCTTACGCGGAGCTTCGTGCGTAAAAGACGAATTTTTATGCACATTACTCAAAATGGACGTCACACATAACTGTAATCGAGACGCATTTATAAAACAAGAAGACCGTGCTCAAGAATTAATGCCTATCGTTACGTCGTTTACGCAGAGGAGCGTCATGCATTTTTCATTTCGCCGTGCAGATTTTCCTTACACGAGATTACTCCGGTTCACTCTCTTTACCGAACTTTCCGCGACGCGACATCCTAGAGCACGTTAATTCAGTTCTCTCTGCACTTTATACGATAAAAGCTCCGTCGCGATATTCGCCTTGCACGAGGCAAGACGCGGACCTCTCCGCTCAGCTTTTTCCTAGCGATCGTATGTGTTACACACGCTCGCATGCACATAAGTTCGAAAAAGCTCCAGATATGTACTGAGTGTCTCAGAAATCGTGTATTTTTTCTGCATTTTTCCTTTAACAAAGGATGCTTATTACTTTAATAATTCATAATCTTTAAATTCTAAGCGAGTACAAATTGAAACAGTTTTATCTAATTATTAAGTTCCTCTTATAAATATATATAAATAACAAATTATTTTATTCTTTATAATTAATTTCATACGGGTTTTAATATATTGAAATTTGTATAATTGGAAATCTAGATTAAACTTGAGGAAGTGTGCTATTTTTTATACATTCTGTACATATTATATCTTTATGCGAGTTTGCCACTCTACATTTCGCTGAAATCGCGCCGAATCTATAGCAATGAGTTATGAGAGGATTATCCGTACTTCCGGTGCAAATAAAACGATCATTTTAGATCGCAGAGATTTTAAACGTCAAACTGGCGATTAACTCTTATTGATTGAATTTTTTAGTCATGCAAAGGTTCATATAGAAACGATATTACTTAATATAATTATATAAAATTAATTTTTATCTTCAAAATTGAAAGAATTGATTGGATAGAATTAAAAGAAGATAAAAATAGGAAATTTAAAAAAGAAGATTGAGATTTTAGACAATGCTAAAAGCAAAATTATAATTTATTATATTTTAAAAAAGAGTCACACACATCAGTTTTTACTTTTTTAGAAGGAACACTAGAAAGTGGAAATGAAATTCATAGTACGCACATAGAATTTTCTGCGCGATATTACTATATTTGCTATAGGTATAGTGGTACGGTATAGTGTAAGAGTGCATGAGTACATGCTTACGGAGAAAACGATCCATCATGGTTGGCCGTACTATGATTAATGGGGAATATGAAAACGCAATGTAAATGGGATTCAACCACTCGCCATTCTACGGCGTGAAGAATATTTTGATTTAACATAATTTATAACCAGCGGGTATTATATTTTCCTAATGTACAGAACCATAAAAAATATTTATCCATAAACGATATATTGATAACGTAACGTAACGTAGTTGATGACGTAAGTTTAAAAAAAAAATTCTATTGCCATATATAAAACATTTGATGTATATACATCTGCAGATAAAAATAATCCATCTCGAAATAATGTAATATATAAAATTTCGAAATATATATAATTAAATATATCAAGAGACACGGTAATGTCTCGCGCCAAATCACGCGCAGCGAAAAATCACGCGCATATCAATTAAAACGTCAAACGTGAAACAATTGAATAAACGTTTTGATTACAAATTTTTATTATAATTTGCAAAATAATCGCACTGAAATCAAAATGTAAAGTTTATAATGTCGAACTTATATAACTATTATCGCTATTTTCTTCGAGAGAAAAGAGAGATTCCCCGCCCTCCACTCTGAGTGAATTGCAAAGATGGTAGACGACAGTATCGAAGAAAACGAGATGCATACACGCGTGTATGCATGTGCACCGACCTGTTTACAGTGAACGAGTACATGGACACACGGAGAATGGTATCGCGGAAAACCTACGGCTGTAAAGTAAAAAGAAATACATCTTCGCGTGTGCATTCTGCGACATCTGCAAAAGGACACCTTATCCTTCGAACACAGGTCAAATACTCGTCCGAGCATTCGAACGAATTCTCACTTCTACGTCTACGAAGGTGCCGATAATAGCCGGACGAATTCTAAAGAATCCTCCATGCAGAAATTGCAGACAGCAAATTGCATTTTTGCTTTACAATCTCCGTTTAACAATCTCCATGCTGCAATTAATTAAGTTTGCCAAAATTAAGGCAGCTTTAAATCGAATATTCGCGATTGAAGAATACGGTGAAAATCCTAAAGACACCCGGGCTAATCCCGGGAACTGCTACGATATCGAGCGCGACGGGTTTTTGCCAACTTTTGCGCATTTAGCCGTCGATACAAGAGAAAGATTTCTCCCGAGAGTTTCTCCCGTATTTCTCTCTCGGCGCGAGACTTTATATTGTTTCGCCCGAGTCCCGCGAGCCCCGAAACGTGCTCTCTCGCGCGCTTTTTGATCCGCGCCCAACGCGAAACTATCCAACTAAATTCAAAACTGGGGTGCGAACTTTATTGGGCGGAATAGTAGAAACGGCCGGAAGATTACTTCCGCGGGGGCGCACGAAAGGCCGTTGAAACTTCCAAGAGAGGCGGTTAACTAAGTTCCCGAGAAATGGACTTCAGATAGTTTTATGTCCTCCGCCTTACTTGCCTACATCTGGACATAATGGCGATCGCCCCCACGTCTCCTATTTTCGATGATCGCACGGTCATAATCGCGATGATCGGTCTCGTTACCGTGTCGATCCGCATCGGAAAGGATAATCGGTGGAAACAACTAAAGAAGCATTGGCTAACGATTAGCACGCAAAGTTACTAGTAATTTTCTGGAATTTAACTTTTCCTCAGAATAGTGTATGCAGGGTGATCTACAACAAGTTTAAAAAACTTTGATAGCTTGTTCGGGAGGTAATTTTAAGCAAAAAAATGTTATATGAACATAGGTTTCAAGCTTGCATTCGAGCTCAAGGAGCACATTTCGAGCACTTGTTATAACTCATACACTAGATTGTTATTTTCCAATAATAATTGTTAATTTATAAATAGAATATGTTTTGTTTTTTAAATTGTAACTAGATATTAAATCTATTATTTATTACCGCATTAATAAAACTTTGATCTCTTGTAATTCTCTATAACTAATTAAAAGAACCTATGTTCATATAACATTTTTTACTTAAAATGACCTCCTGAACCAGATGTCGAAATATTTTACAATCATTGTAGATCACCCTGTATACAGTATATTTTTCAGAGGGAATTTATATATAATCGACATTTTATATGTTATATAAACTCTGACCTCAGTGATAAACTAGAATAGTAAAGGTATTTTGACACTACTTTGAAAAAAAATTGTAATATTAAAATTAACTATTCGTATTTTATCAAGTTCTCTTTTTGATTTTTTATGACTCTCATTTCTTTTGATATTTCTAGTCCTTGCTCTCTATTCAAAGTTCCCCTAAAAATATAATAAGATATTCCATGATTCGAAGGAAGGTTAAGACAGAGATTTTAGAGGGTAAAGAAATATCTTGTGTGTCCTCGTTGCATGGAAAAAACGACTCGAGATTGATCAGCAGTATCGAAGTTTCCCTTGTTTGATCTTTCTTCGCAACTTCGTGGAGATCAATCGTCGTATGTCTCGCATCCCCTTCGAAACTTCTTTTACCTTAGCCGGCTATTTCCGACTAACAATAAAACGTTGGTTTTACCCGATCCTCTCTCTCTCCCCCCTCCCCTTTCTCTCTCTCTCTCTCTCTCCATCTCTCTCTCTCGAGTACATCTCGATTTCGCGCTTTATCCGAATATGCCTCGAAATTGATCGACCAAGCGCAATGCACGCAGATTCGCCATTCCCAGGTACCTCCGGGGAAATTTCTGTATTCCTCATTGCACGCGGAAAGGGCCGCGCGGAGACCTTCCAAAAGCTTTATTGAAAGCTGCGAGTCCATCGCCCCTCTCACCCCACGCCTATTGCCAACGCGTTCCTCATCTCGCGGATCGATGCTCGAAATTTCGAGCCAAACTCGTTCGGTACCGAATTTCCGCCGAGACTTCTATCGCGGAATGCTCGCAGATTCTCGGCGAAAAAAGTACGCATTTTATACCTGGTTTCTACAATCGTGATTATATGGAGAAAAAAGATTGGAAAAAAAATAATGATTATCGTCACAAATGAAATGTACTATAATTAAAAAAGCACAAATATAAGCTTGTTATAACATATATGAAGAATGACATATAATTAATAATATGTAAAACTGCAAAATATTATATTAGAATATTATTTTAGTTATTTCTATCAATTTTTAAAAGCTATATTTTTTAAATATTTAGAAGAAAATTCCGGGAATTTTTAGTTAGAATGTTTAAATAATGAAAAAAGAAATAATTCGCAATAATTTAGAAATAGTAATCTACTTTGCCCAATGTAAATTAAATGCAGAAACTTACAGATTTAACTAAACATACTGAAGAAGATTAATAGGCTTTAATAAATAATAAAGTATTTTCTCTTTCTTAAAATTAAAAATACAAAACAATTGAATAAACAATTGAATAAAACAATTGAAATTGTTTTATTCACAGATAATTAAAGCTATTTCTCGAAAACTTGCAGCATCATTAATCGCGCGTATCGTAATAAATAATTATAAACTGGTTTAATAAATTAGTACGAGTAGCGGTCAGAACATTCCGCCAGTCCAGAAAGAATCACAAAAACGAAGAAAATCGGAAGAGCGTGAAAACAGAGAAGAACAAGAACAAACGCAAAAGAGGAGCCACGACAAAGTAGGAAAGCGCGTCAAAGAAGAAATGAACAGACAAGACTGTGAGAGAGATAATGGAGGATCGCAAAGTCCTTTATCTGTTTCTATTCAGGAAATTAAAAAAGACCACTGACACCGCATTGATTCCGATACCAACAGATCCTGTACGCGCCTCGAAATAAAGAGGAAGGGAACAGAGATAGATAGATAGATAGATAGAAAGATAAATAGATAGATAGATGAGTGAGAGACAAAAAGAGAAAAAGAGACACAGAAAGGTACAGAAAGAGAAAGAGAGTAGTACAGGGAAATACGAGGAAATACGCATATCCCTGCGATCCGCGGACGCTATTTGTAGCCTCGTTGTCAAAGGACGAAACGTTGGAAGCGTTTGCGCAAACAGCTGCGAGCTAACTGCTTATATTGGCCTTCCTTTCTGCTCCTTCCTTGCCTCGCCTCATCTCGCCCTCCATCACCACCACCATCGTGTGTCTGTCTTTGTCCGTCTGTATCCACGTCCATTCTTCTCTCTACGCTACTATTGTGCTCCTCGCATTCCCCGCGCAAAAACTGGGGAGAGGCTTCGCTCGTGATTTAAAGCCGCGTGAAAAAATCGTACGAATCCGCGTCAGACGTCGAGGGCGTATACGTAACGTTTGTATATTGCAGGAATTTGATTACGTTTGGTGGTTTTAATTTCGGCCCGTTCGATGAAACGTAAGACCGATAGCAATTCGCTTTGTGGCTCTTCTTGCGATTATTGCAACACTATCGTAGGGGAGAGTAATATATGGTTGTTCTAGTACACTTCTGAGCGAGATTTCTAACGATTCGAGTGATTGTATTATATTTTCAGAGAGAAGAAAGAAAGAGATAAAGATATTAAAAATAAATCTCCTCGGTTCCTTTATAATGATCAGATCATTAAAATAATATGCGTGTAAATCTTTTCATAAATCTCCAATGTTAAATCGCTAAGCTTTGCACGAGATATATATTTGCTCGGTCAAATAATATTTGCAAAAAATTTTATATATTTTCTAACAAGAGAATAACATAAAAATTAAAATTAAAAATAAAAATATACATTATATTTCTTCGTACATTTTTTGAAAAACTTCATAAAAAAAGCATAAACAAATAAATTGGTTTTTTTTCCATAAAATAATGTAAATTAAAATTCTCATAATAACGTTCATCTTTTTATTTATATCTCCAATGTTACTATACTTATGCATATGATGTATGTATATATTTTATTCACAAGAAAAATAAAGCATAATTTTACAGACCGATAAGCGGTAACAAATATATGATAATCATACAACATAGCAACTGATGCAAATGCATATTTTTTGAGCGGCACGATAAACTTGCCATGGGAAAACTCGTCGAACAATCGAGGAGAATACTTCCGGTGCCCTCGCACTGACGTGGATTGCATTTCCCCAGAACCCAGAATGCATCGCCTCTTGCACGACAAGCGCCGTTCTATACATTCGCGAATATAGCTACACGATTTCCTCGAGTTTATTCCTGACCGTCCGCGAAGAATTCCGATCGATTTTGTTTTAAGCCACTTCTCAGATCCCGTTTCGGAAAAAAGCGTACGGTCCACGGAATGTGTAATTTTTTTTAAGTGGAATAAAATAATACATTGATATAATAAATAATGCATCTGCATTTATCGATAATGCATCGGACAAAAATGATTAACGGTAACATTTCTAATTCGATGAAAAAAAATTTTATTTCGTCGCGAAGAATCCGTTAAACACGCTTACGTGCATTCTGACACTCGCTTTACAATGACTCTATCCTTCCCATAGACGGAAGCGCATTCTCATTCAGATTATTCGGCAACTCGCATGATAGCGCAGCACGCAAAACCAGTTCGCTTTCGTCGGACAATTGTGGCCGATGCTGTAAACGCGGACAGCATTGGACACTCGATAGCCAACCGATGCGACGGATGAATTAAACTCGACGGTGGGCAGAGATTGAATTACCGGCGCATGTTTGCACGATATTGTGTGTCAACCCCCGCAGTTGCAATCAATATGCCGGCATTGAACTTTCAATTAGTGTCACTTAACTCGGCAAACACAGCCGCTCCTGTTCCGGTGGCGCGGGACGGAACGCATCTTCGTCGGTTTTCTCGCGCATAACACTTCCCCGCCTTCCCTTTCGTGTGTTTAGCTTTCGATATCACCCGGACAAACATTCTTAAAAGAAATAGAGAGAGAACCCCATCTGGCTAAGGGCTTCCCGAATTGAAATTTTGCTCTTATTTCCTCCCTTTTCATGTTTACGGATTCTGGGAGATTTTGATAGGTTTCATTTATTTTTGATCATTCAATGTATCAGAGTTAATTTGTATCATTCAATTTGTATAGTATTGAGCTCCTACTTTGTATTCTTTTATACCTAAATAAGCAGTAAAAATAGGCAGTAAATAGGTAGTAACGTACAAGTGCAAAAAAGAATATCAATAAAACGAATCTTCAAAAATCCAACATTAACGCGACGTAATGCCTTTGCACGACCTTCCCAAAATTAAAAATAAGACGACTATTTACGGCACGATAAAAATAGACGCGCGATACTTTTATAGCATTTCCGAACTCGAATGCGCGACATTTTGCACGGTACTCCCGAACTAATGAAGACGTGAAAACGCGGATATTGATCAGGAACGTTAAAAAACGTTTAGGTACTTGGCTTACCCTTCAAGCTAAATCTTCCAGATACTGAACCCTCCCACCAACGTCAAGATGTATCCAGTAGGAGGGTTTCATCCGGCAAAAACCCGATGCAATATAAATATGTTCCAAGAAACGATCGCCGCCAATACGCTTTGTCGCTACAAAATATTTTCTTAATTAAAATAAGTTGCAAAATATATCATATTATTATGTGATTTTTGGAGTTAATTAATCGTACAAGCTGATAATTATTCATAGAAAATGTCGCATTTCAAAGGACATACAGAGCGGATCGTGTCATTACTTGCCGGCTCGAGTTTGCGGCGCGAGTATTGCTGCACGCGTACTATAACGTGTATACACGTATACACGAGTATTATAACTCAAATATTATATAATAAATAAGAAAGAAAAAATCAAATATTATAGCATAGAAAAACGCTAAATCCCGAGTGTTTCTTAGCGGGTTCAATGGCAATCGTGAACAACGAGCATTAACAGTTCTCGATTTCGTTTCGCGCCAAAATTGTAGGAAACAATCTCAATTTAATATACCAGATGATAGATCAATTTATAGATAAAGATAACAAAAATAACACAACAAAATTTCGATGAGAATAAGATATCCCTGTTTCATAATATGTATCGTTTGCTATTTTTCTTCTATACACAACAGAATAATTATAATTTTCTCACGAATATATAATATTTGCTTATAATCATTATATTGTAAAGACATGTTTATTTTCCTACATATATTTTCTTTTAATTTTTCCGTTATTCTAAATATATTAACGCAATATCACGAAAATGATTGTTTTATGTCCTTGCCGATAAATTTAATACATAATTATATATTCTCTATTTCTCAATATTTTGATACTGTTTCTTTACTACGACAATTTTTATATATGAGGTCTCGGTGTTACTAAATCTATATACCGTTTACAATGCGTTTCCGAATAAAGCCATGGCCAATATTCCCACATGATACAGTCAGCGAACAAACTATTTGCTCGGATACGATCCGGAACACAGAAGCTCTATTCAATTACGGGCGGCGTAGCAGACGTCCGATAAGCATCGATTTCGCGACTAAGGGCGCTTCCACGTGCCAAGGAAAGCTAACGCAATGTCTCTAATCTCCCGCACGACTTGCGACCCCCAGCAAGGGGCTACCTACCACCCGCCTACAAGGATCACAATCCTAAGCGCTCCATCGGTACGGTGGAGTGCCTTCGGGAATCTTACTGTAAGGGTCCAAGTAATCCGAACGTGTTCAGAAGTAATCACGAGCCACGTGATCCCATTTAGCGATGTTTCAATATAAATACCTCTTATAATTCACATAGTGAGCCGTCTAACTAAATCTCACCGTAGAGATTATTTTCCGTCGTAAAGCGTAAATCGAAGTACGGCGGACAGTGATATCCTCGATATTTCAAAGTGATTCGCCGAAACATTTTTCTTTTAATACAAAAGTTATAAAAAAAAATGAAAATTGAGATATATGTATATATTAATTAAGAATCAAGAATTAAAATTTATCGACATTGTAATTTAAAAGTCGTTGAAACAGCTATATTTTCGAATATATCGTCATTTGAATATACGGGCAAACACTTTGATCGGCGAATGGGCTGGCTTTTGCGCGCATGTATGTTTGTATAGATCTTCATAACCGGATACTCGACAGAGACAATCGTGTTCCCGGTATCCTCTAACGCCTTTCGCGATGCATGTTAACCAGGCTTATTCAAGCAATATATTTGATAAACATCCGCTGACGCTACCATTCGGCGTTGCCAGAACGATATTAAATTCTTATTTTGCTGATTGTGCAACATCAACGCATACAGATCAGCCTAATCATCTTTTCGGGGAAATTGTAAGTCCGTGAACACAGATCAATTTTCCTTTCGATATTATAAAGCTTAAAGACTAAGTTTGCGTAAATCTTTGATTTCTGAAATCTCCGAAGTTCTCTAAAACTATTCTGAGATGTTTGCATTCGAAAATCTGCGGACTGTTAAATCCCCGGATTCCGAAACCACCTGAATAGAGAGAGAGCTCTGTCTATTCGTTACACTTACAAGAATGTAACTGCTTGCGTGTACGCGTTATACGGTGAATAAAGTTCGAAGGGTTGCCGAGGAGATTGGGTTATCGAGAGACGTCTTAATCATGCGATGGATAGTTTACATAGTTAAGAAGTTGCTTCGGAGAGGAGAGAGAGAATGAGAGAAATAGAGAGAGAGCCAAAGAAGAAGAGAGAGGATCTAAGATTTAAACACTACACCTTAATTAGTGAATCAATCATGCTTCTCCGCTAACACTTTCTGTGTCATTAATAAAAACAATGTTCCAGCTAGGTATGAGCACCGCTATCTCCGGCATGCATTTTTAATTCTTATTAGACATTCTGGTCTATTTTTCTACTCGACCGAATAGAATATATAATGCGTCGTATTCTTTGTCTTTTTTTCAATCTTTATTGTAACCGATATAAATATTACAAGCAAGATTAAATAAAACAATGTCTGCACAAAATTTAAAGTTCGAAAATGTGACAGGGAAAAATTTAAACTTTTGTTTTTCATTATTTGAAAGTTTCTGATATAAAACGAAGTGTTTGGAGTGACATTTTAACGATACATTGAAAATCTTTATCTCTTTGAGAAATATCAGTCTGTAAAGATATTATTCACTTTTATGCAAATATCTTTAATTTATTAAGAGAGATTAATTAAATTTTCCCTCGTTTTGCGATAACTAGAATCTAATTAAATTATAAAACTTATACAATATAAACTAATATTAAAGTGCAAACTACTATTCTTCTTTTATTAGAAAAAAACTTTATATGCCTGATATTGATTTCATTTAATTTTAAAATCATTCCTGTATGTGTGCGCGTGAGATTCTTTTAGATAAAATTCGAATTACCATCAAGTTCATTTCCCTTGTTAAACGATGAACGTGCAAATTCGCGCATCATGTTAATCCTATTAGGGAGTCGTAATGAGAGAATGCGTGGCGATTAAGCTAGCCTACGGTCATTAACCATAACACGCACTCGTGTCCGATAATCTTCAAGCTGCCCAGTCATATGCGCGAAACCGTCAGGATCCGCGCCGTCAGAAGTGCCAACCGCAGTAGGTCCTGTCGCCTTGGTAATTAGTGGAATAGCATTCGAGTGCAAGTTACGACTCGCGGAGAGTGTTGTGGACTGACCATGGGTTTCGGCCTAATCGATATCCGATCACTCGAGCAATACGTCAAGTACATCCCGCGCGCGTTTGTCCCCCCATTTATACAGAACCCCTCTTCCTCCCTTTCTCTCTCCTTCGTCTATATATATATACATATATATACATATATATACATACATATATAATAGGCATTCCACTCCTCGTATTTATGCACAGCGCTAATGCGCATCTGGTACAAATGCGTGTATTGGGTGGATCAAAAGTATCGTGTCTGTATGCAAGATCTTTCTCCAAAAATTTCATAAATTTTATACATAAATTTTATAAAAAGTTCATTTAAGTACAAAATATTTATTAAATAAATTTCTAGAATATTTTAAAAAACAACGTCTTGATTAATAATATTTTCTTTCAACTTATAATAAATTTTGTGTAAATAATTTTTTCAAAAGATTAAACAATTATGTTATTATATATTATTGATATTTAATCGATATATGATTGAACATATTGACATCCAATTCAACTCAGTAACTTGAGTGTTCAGGTTTCAGGAAGGTGACGTATCGATTGGTTACCAATTCAGTGCTAGAAAGCGATCGGGCGCGAGAACAAAATTTGACAACGTGAAACTTCGCGGTCGGAGAAACGTCTTACGTCCCTAAGGCTAAAATATATAGATAATTTGCTGACCCTTCTAGAAACTTTTGATCTCTGATATAACCATTGATCGCGCGCCTTCAAGCTAGTCACAAATATGCGATAAGTTCGCGGAGATTGTGATTTCCTGAAGAACAGAATATATATCGGCATACTACTTTCAAAACACCCGGTGTGTGTGTGCGTATATATTTAATCGAAACGGTACGTGCCATCGCCGCCGCGCTTCGGGATCGGGGATTCAATAATTAAGTTCGCCATTAATCGTGGGGGGTCATCTGGCTTCACACGATCTGCAGCCGCTTGACGAGATAGTCGGTTAAATCTATCCGCGATCAAAAAAAAGTTTTAATTCTGCGATTTTTCTTAATATTAGTTTTCTAATAAATTTCTTCCACACATTCTCGGCCTGTATTTTTCAAACATTTTATTGTAAGTGAAAGTTTCATTGCTATCGAAAACAAATGAGACATTTGGTGTTGCAAAGAATATTTTAACATGTAAATTTTATTTTATCTATATTTACACACACATACGTACAAAATCTATCAATGCTTTTCCTCCATTGTTATACCGAAACAAAAATGATACCTATAATATGCATAAGCAAAAATGCAATAAAGTAACTGAAAATTGTTCCATCTTGTAGCTTAATGAAAACTCTTGAAATATATGTTCTGATCAGCTAGCACGAAATAAAAAAGGCCTCGATTCTGCGATTTTTCTCAATACCGATTCCTTCGGTAATCTTCGTTCTCGTGGACTTGACAATTTCGACAAGCGACAGATGTGTTCTGCGTTTTTTTGCCGTAAAGCGAAACGAAGTAGAAAAAGTCGAATTGAGTCAGACGGTCACCAAAATCGCGCGAGAAGAGAGACAACGATCGAGATATCATAAACGAGCTAAGAACAAATTACAGTTGATATTCTAATAAAGCAAAAAGACTATTGTTCCTTAAATGATTCTGATTACATCAGAAAAATTAATATATCTGAAAAAATTCGATGGATATTTTGAAATAAAATATCATTATATAAATCGCGCACAAATTGTTATTATTAATATAATTATTTACTTCACATTTGTATGTATGTGTGTTACAGTCAGTTACATGTTACAGTTTTTTCTCTTAATATCTTCCAATAGAAAACTACTCTCGGAGCGCCGTTTGAACAAAAGTATCCTCGAAGTGGATGAAAGAGATGAATGAAAGGGTGGAATAATAACCTTTTGAAATGGTGCCTACAGTGCGATTTCACGCTCTTTCTGGACGCTAATTGGATCTTGTAGATAAACCCGGACGAAGGCGCCCGTGTCGACTTATTGAAATGAATATATTTGTCTCGCAATATATGAAATCAAATATCGCGGCATTTACTTACTTAATGGGGAAGAGATGCTATTATATATAAAGTTTGAAAGTTTATACTATTTCTCACTCGAAGATTGCATAATAATTATAAATCCAACTTGTTCCAAGAAACTCTTATCTCGAAATATTTCAATTGGTAAAGCTTCCAAGATTTCTCCTTTTAAATAATCAAACAGATAAGTGGTGTACAATCAGTAAAAAAATACTAAAATATCATTATTTATATATATATATCATTTATAGACATTTAAAAGAATAAACACATTTAAATTAAACGCACTATAAATTTTGATTCTAAATTCAATCTTTTAAACTCCATTTATTCTAAGTTAACGTAAACTTCACCTAACAACTTATAGAGAAAATATATCCAAGGATTGAATAGTGATGTCTTGTATGACGATAAAATCTTTTTCGCTGTAAAGTGACTAGTATCAAGTTTGCCTATTTCGCCTAAGTCCTCTCGTACAATCCTTGAGTTACAGTTCTGTTGAATCCACGAAGTGGTTCAAAAAAGTCAAGTCTGAGAGCCTCTTACATCCGAAAAGAAAACTCAAGAATGCCATCTTTAAAAAAACATCGCCTCGTATAATCCCCAATTTTATTCTCAACTGTTATGACTGTTGTGTACCGTGATTTATACACTTTGCCACGCAAAATCGAGGGCATACATAGGCTAACAAAAAGAATGAACTACTGCGCCAGTATGCAGCCAAAAGATCTGTCTATTATAATTCGAATCATAGATATTTAAAAATAATTTTCTCCCCAAAATATAATTCTATTAAACAAACAAATATTATATAAACGATAATTGCAAAAATTGATATTGAAAATATTTCTAAAGTTTGATTTTCTCATTAATATAAAATTTTGTAGATACACACATATATATAGGTATATATATATATAAAATCCTTCATACGTGCTCCCAAAAATTTTAGTAAAAAAAACGATTATATGGCCGAAGAGAGACGCGGGATTCTATTTTCCGCTTTAGACCCTTCACTTTCACTACTGTTCCACATTCCTGAAGACCTTCAGGAAGAGGAAAACTCGATTCGCCATGGCGTCACTCGAGCAGAAGATTCGCAAGATTCGCAAAGTTAAAAATTGTCTTCCTAGTGTGCCGATGAAGTGCGAGTTTCGAGTACGGATCGGCGGCGGCGGTGCGCTAAAGGCGGCCCGTAAATTGGATCTATCAGCGCGTTCGGATGGTGCTATATCATGCTGGAAGCAGCGGACAGAGAGAAGGAGCACCACCATCTTTCAACGTCAGCGCAGAGCCTAGTCGACCACCCACCCGCATCCGACCCCGCGTTTGGAACACAACACAACACGACTCTCCTAACACCCCCTCACGTCGGGATTGTCGACAATAGCCATTCCGTGCTTTTTATGATTCTCTCCAGCCGACCGAATCCAGTTCTGATCAGACGTGGCTTGATTCGATGTAATTAATCGTAATTAATTATTTCGTCTTATACTCGAATTTTCGTTCAACAGAATTTTTCAGAGATCTACAGATAAAGATTTTCAATGTTCGATATGAAATAGCATATCTACATTGTATTGATAATGGCTAGAATAATATTTTTAATTTTAAATGAAAGAGAGAGATTTCAGAAGAGAGCACAGAGATTCGATTTAGGAGTATAAAACGCACTAAAATCATATTTATAATCAAGTCATTTATCGCTTAGTTATTCCGCATTAACGAATATCGAGGTCGTTAAATTCGCTGAGCTTGATTATCGATAAATCCATGCCCAATTTGCCTCGCAATTAATTCTTCCAGTAATAATATCCCTTGGCGCCATAATGACTAAATCGCATTTACAAATAAGAGTTGTGAAAAGATGCGACCGTAGAATTATAAAGAGAGAGATATCTTGTTATTTATATTAAATAAATTAACCTTAATTAGCCCAAAAGTTTAATGAAAACGTTGTCTTTCATCAGCAGCTAGCTGATAATAATGAAAGAAGTTATATCCGTGCGCAGTATTAATTATGCTACTGCAATATCCTGTGAAAACGCTTTCGCACGCCGCAAGACTAATAATTAATCGCGCAAATCAAATCGCAGGATTATTAATCGCCGCGGCGAATCTGCCTGGATTGCTGCAGAAGAGCAATCCGTATCGCAATCGTGTACTGATTTACTCAACTGCCTCGAACGATACATCGTCGATCTTCTGTTGCGACGTGCAGTCTTTTTGTCATCTCTTGTTGAATTATATGTCAGGATACAAATAAGAAGCTCAAGATATGTACTTAAAGCATTCAAGATAATACTAATGAATATTCTCGTCGCGAATATTCGCGTTTCTTGCTTAAAATCAATAATGCGCAAATACTGCCTGCATAATACAACGTGATACTCCTTCGTATTTTTTCAAAGATTGATAAAAGTTTTTACGCTTAGGATATAATCTTTCTTTTTATTTATTAACAATATAGTCAACGCGCGAGTGCTGTTATAGTAATTTATTAAAATCTAATGTTTTATTATCTCTCTTACCTAAAAAAAGAGATGCGTATCAAAAGAAAGAAAGATATATCAAAAAATATTTATATTTATATTTTAATATTACAACAAGCTATTTTATACACTTTTCTTAATGAATCAGTATTATCAATCAAAGTCAAAACTTTTTGAATTGCTTTGCTAAATAATGAATTATACGAATGAGACGTATCAAGAATTTTTTTCGCAGCGAAACACGTGCGAATGAAATTCTCGGTCGGTCGATCGAGTCGTATGCGCGATCCTGTCCGATTGCGGCGATTAATTGTTCTTCGGTCGATCGTCGGACGCGTCGGAGGCCTCGATGCCGATCCTCGAGTGCATCTCTCTCAGAGCCAATCAGCCACCGGGGTTCTCCGAGTGTCGAGTAGCGCAGCGCACGCTCGCGCAACGTGAGGGCACTCGAGAGAAATTGGAACGCATCCCAAAGTATATATACGTAGGGCACCCGTTCTGCTGCAAGGAACAGCCCGACACTATCGAGACGGATCGTCCGCTTTGAACCCCAATGTTACCGCAACGCGACTCCGTAAGACGGACGATCGTTTATGGACAGCTCGATACTCTATCAGTCTTCCACAAAAGTGACGTCAGGGGAATGTCCGACGATGCAACTCGATTTGTATTTTGTTAGAGATACAACGTTTTAAACGTAAACGTTGGAACGTTGACTAGTGTTTGCGATCTAAAACCTTTCATACTTTTAACCAAAGTCCTATTATATATAAAGTACTGGCTCGTCATTACGCGACATTACCTCAATATCGATTATTTGCGAAAAGATTAATGCAGGTCGACGATGTTGACTTCGCAAATATGTGGGAAGAAAAAGTCCATCGCGCACTCATAAAAGCAACGTATAAAAATTCATAAATCATACACGCGAGTCTCAATGTCAAACGCAATGGAGTGCGCTGCGTCGCTTTATCGAGAAAGGACTATCGAGAAGGATTGCAAATAAGGTTGCACGGATTTAGATATGTATGTAGCGTAAATACGGAGGTGCGCAATGTCATCATTGATGACCGCACTTCGGCGGAGAGGCCAAAGCCACCGCGCTTCCAGCTAGTTTAGCAGTCAAGGGCGACTTGGGCGTCGAGCGATCCCATTTATCAGCATCGACGGTCCTGCCGGAATTCAGGATGCTCGATCTCAGGAGGTCGCCGGAATGACGCTGCCATCTTGACAGGTGGATCAACGTACTCCGCGAACATTGAACAGAGATGAGATGAAGGAAAGAAAGGAATTCGTCTGCCGTCGAAGAAACAGTCAACTAAAAAGGAAGGAAGAAAGAAAGGAAAAAAATAAGAGAAAGAGAAAAAAAGAGAGAAATGGAATAAAGAGAAGAAAGAAAGTAAAAGAAAATTTAATCGAGACAGGAGGATATAAAATTTAACTATAATATCAAAATAATGTACAGAATAATCATAAATGTCAGAAACAAATATCGTGAAAAGAAGATGATGTTTGCTTTATACTAAAATGTAAAACAAGATAAAGATAGAGAGATGGAAAGATAGAATTAAGAGGAGCGACAAGAAATACAAGCAGATACAAGTGATTCCAAGTTAATCTCTTAAGGGACAGTATACAGGTCGCATCGCAAGCTGTAAACGGAGGAAAAAAGAAAGACGGAAAAACGACAACGATACACGCAATACGAATTTCACGTCGTCGGTCGAAGGTTAAGCGGCCGCAGAGGCAGAGCCAGTAAGTTTCTGTTCCTCGTCCAACTAATCCTACATTGGCAAGGCAATTAACTCCGAGCGGGCATAGGGATCTCTCAGTTCAGAGGTCTGTGTGCCTGGTCCACATTCCTCCTCCCCTTTCAACTACTGTTCGGCACCGTCGTTCTCGCGACGGCGACGACGATGACAGTGACGCCAACTCCGCAGCTGCGTGTAATATCGCGGGAGGTTGTTTTAGCGAGAAAACCGTATGTCTGCGAGAGATCACAATATCCTTCCATTCGCCCCGAGAGCATCCGGCTGCCGCCACTTTGCCTTTTGCAGCGACCGGAAAGATAATCAAACTTCTTACAAGGGTGCGCGCACAACGAAACTCCTCGTTCCTTTCCCAGCTTTCCCTGGATTTTCCTTCGTCCTTCGTTCTTCTCTCTCTTCCTTTCTTTCGCTCTCTCTCTTTCTCTATTTCTCTTTCTTTCTTTCTCTCTTTCTCTCTATCTCTGTATTTCTCTGGCCTACTCACACGTCCACTTCTCCGTTCTTCTATCCGATATCGCCCGTCTCCGCGAATCTCGACTTAGTTATCTGTAACTAAGCTAATCTCAGCCAAGGAGTCGACCCAGCCCGGCAACGCGATTCCCTGCTGCTCCCCCACTCGCTTAAACACGAGTCCGACCGATCTCGCTAAAGCCTTTAGATTTCCTGCACTAATCCAACCTCTCTAAAGTTGTATATGTACGCGGATCGGAACGCTCAAGCACCGCTGTTTCTCTGATTTTCTCTCTCATTCTCTCTCTCTCTCTCTTTCTCTCTCTCTCTCTCTCTCTCTCTCTCTCTCTCTTTCTCTCTCTGTCTTTATCTGTCTCTAGTTCTTCAAGGCCGACAACCATTGATGGCAAAGCCAGCGATTCTCGGGGACGAGTTAACGGTTGACCGCCACTTTTATTAGCAATCTCGATTGCCGATTTCAGTCGAAATCTCCCTTTCGGATGTGTTGTTTAACCCTCAACTTCCGTTACGAGATCTCAGGAATATACTAATCCGATAGTTTTCGAAAATTGTCGCGATGGAACTTGAAGAGAGAACTTTCGCAGAAACTTTCTTTCATTCGAGGCCGGGAGAGAAGATCATATAAAGAAATTATTTTTAAAACACGAGAACAATCTTTGTGTAATTTAATAGTATCCTTGATCTACTTATTTATTAGTAGAAATTAAAAAATAAATATACACAAATTGTGTAATATATTCGGAATTTTCTCCCTAGACAGCATATTTCTTTTCTCGGAAAAGAAAATTGGAAACTATTGGAAGTTCAACATAGTAACCGTTTGTAACCGGCAACTCTACTAATCGTCATATTTCGAGTCATCATTATACCAATAACCTGATATATCTCAGATAAAGCGAAGCAGCGGACCCGTGTAATCCTTCATAAACGCGGGTGCGATATTAAGAATCATTAGAGGAGCCGACGCTCCGGAACAAACGCTCTTTGACGAGCTGCGCTCAAAGGTAAATCAAGGAACGTACAGCTTCCAACGAGTATCAGAACCGTGAGACGAAAGGAGGAAAGACGTAGGATCAGTTGAGGCGAAGCATCAATTGCTTCGTCGAGAATTGAAAGGACTTGATTAGTGATACGGATCGCTACCTTGCAAAACAGAATCCCCGTAAAATCTCGGACTATCTTATGCGCGGGTTGTCGCGAAAAAGCGTTGAATTGCAAATCGAATAAGCAGCGATAATGCCGTAATAACGATCGTGTCAGGATTGCCGAACTGTAACGCGCAAATGCGACACATCTAATCGCCGCATTAACGTTAATTATAAGCGTACCGGATGTTACGCGTTCGCCGATTTGGTGAACTTGTCAGCTGCATATGTAAACGCGTTCAGCAATTTGCTATCGATCGATTCTGCACGAGTTCTTCGAGAGTTATAGCCCATACGCATGCAACATCTTTCTATAATAGAAAGAAAGAACACATTTTCGCTAAAAAATTATTTGACAGAAATATTCGGCAATTTTTAAATATTTTAAATAGATTAAGAACGATAAGATGCAATATTAATTGTCAATTTAATCAAATATATTTCTAAAGAGAATTAACACATTTTAAAAATATTTTTTATTAAAATATGTGATATAGTCACATTCTCTATATGAGATGAGGAACGAGAATAAAATATTTTCAATAAGTTTTTAGCAAAAACACATTGATGAAAAGAAGATATATTCTTTCTTCACGTCATGCTTTCAGAATATTCAGAAAAAAAGTAGTCCGTTGCGATCTGCTAATTTTATCACGTATCGCGCAAATCTCACGCCGCATGCAATACATTTAAGATCATCTCCGACAATTTTACCTGCATTAAGCGGAATGCATAATTCAAACGAATGGTTTTAACTTCAATGCACGTCATCATCGATATCGGCCGACCGGACTTGCAGTGTATAAGTGTTCGTCGCGGAATATGATGGCGTAATGGACGTCGCGGTTCGCATTTCCGCCGGGGTACTGGGCGTAATCCAGCGAGATTGTTCGTATGACTCGTAATGCATACTTGAATACATTTCCTTGGCTGTTGCTAACGTATTTTAATGATTTTAGAATTGGCTATATGCATCATTTTCGCACAAATTGTCTCTATTCTCCTCTCCTTTCCCTTGTATACGCACAGCCTTATACTTTATTTATTTTAAACTTGTGCTTTATTACTTGTACTATACTACTTATATTTGTACATTGCAACTTGCTATTATTACGATTAACGATTATAATAAATTTATTAGAAATTCTATAATAAATCTTTGAATTTTCTAACTGACAATACTATTTGTAGAAAATTTCTATCTCTTGTAGAATAGATTATAAGGATTATTTAAAGTTTTCTGTCTCTCTTTCTCTCATTGTTACATGACTTTCTTCCTCTTGTCTCCCCTATCGTCTTTTTTATTCAATAATTGTAGCTTCTATATTTTATGCGCAAAAATGAATAATATATTAGTGATGCATTTGTCTTTAATTGTTACAAATAATATAAATTCTAATTTATTATGTATAGCTGTCCTGCTATCCTGAGAAAAAATATCGTTCCCTTTTTCGTACTCTGCATATTCGCCCCTTTCCGCATGGATTAAACGCGAGATCTTTTTCAAAAATGCACCGACTCACCGGCGCACTCGTCGCGACCCAAATACTTCCATTCATCGATCATTCTATCGTTTTCCGTCGCGATATAACGCCCTGCGAATTCTGCCCTCGTCAATATAAATCGCGTTAAACACAATCCAAAAGTGCCCTCGAGCTTCGCGCGAAATGATAGAAGGATAAGCTCTTCATAAAAACAGTAATTTCATTCGATCATCTTAAAACCCGGTCATGTGCAATTTCTACTTTTAAATAAATGTCTATTTCCAATGTAATTCCGGGTACAATTCCACAAACGGGAGAAATAATTCTTTAATATTATTTCACACAAGATTACTATTTTTGATAATAAAATAATAATAAAAAATTCTAAGAACCCTTACTAAATCTTACAAAAGTTTTAAATTCTAAACATTCATCAAAATTCTTCCCGGAATTAAATATCTTTACATTAAAAAAACTATACAACTTTATATACCAATAAATCAAAATAATATAGCAGTAAAAGTGTTTTTGGAGCTTTATTTCTATTTCGCTTTTATATATCCATATATGTAGAACGAACAAACGCGTGATATTATGATTCGTACCTATCAGGATGTCGCAGGAAGTGTAATCTCTTGCAACAAAATAGGCTGCACGACATAGATACGAATGTCGCAATGACGTTCGTCGATATCAAATCCAACGACTGATCTCGACCGGTGACAGTTACAATCGCGTATCAAAAAATAACACGACCGGCTTTAATCGACGTACACGTACATAAAATTTTGTCGATTAAAAATGAAATTTTCAAAATTTAATGCGTGTCTTGGAACTAAATATATAATTTACAACAAAATAGCCGTTTTATTTTTAAATCTTTACCCCAAGTCGCACAATTCTTTTCATAAAATATTATTGATAATAATAATTGTATATAAAAAAAGAGGAAGAGAAAGAAATTATTAAATAATTTAGAAAATGGTTTGTTCAAGCAAAATGAAGAATAAAAAAACATTTTGCTTGAACATATTTGATAAAAAGTTGTCTGTTTTATATGCTATTAAAAATAATAATAATTAATTATCTCTGTCTAATTAAAAAATTGATTTATTTACAGAACATATCAAACATAAAAAAAGTCTACCTATGTTATATGTAAAATATATTCCATCCCATTAATTTATTATTAAAAAGTTATCAATTAATTAAACCATTTTATGTACGCGCAATGTTAAAATATCAGTTAAGTGAATAGTAATGTAACATATTTTTCCACTAAAAGAATATACTCAAAAGTAAAAGATCTCTTAACTAAATGCTCTTCTGACAATTAACACATTCCATTCCATATTCTTTTAATATTTTAATCTCTCACATCAATTACTTTTCTCAAATCCGTCTTGGCTTTCTGCCTTACGCAGTTAATTTTTAATGCAACGAACATGCACCGTAATAACGCCGACGAAAGCGTCGCGATGCGAAGATCCGGCGGTAATCAGGCGTCGCGATAGAGAACCGGTAATCGATGAAGCTCGCGAGAAAAGAACGGCGCTAAGACGCAAGCGATTTATGCGACGTTGACGAGGCGAGCATGAAAGACAGCAGCGGGAAATAGCGGAGAAAGAGAGAGGCTGGTGGAAACTACTCTACAGAGCTCCGTGTCTCGAAGGGGTGGAATATAACCGAGTGACCGAGTAGAGTCGAAGAGAAAGAGAAAGAGAGAGAGAGAGAGAGAGAGAGAGAGAGAGAGAGAGAGAGAGAGAACGCGGCTGTGGCGAATTGGCGGGCAAACGACTCAGCTCGACGAAGGTGGCTCGGGGGATGGCGTCTTTAAAATTCGAAGTGAGTTAATTTGATTATCGCCATAACGGCGGAAGGTGCACGGGGGGGGAGAGGGGAAAGAGGAAGGGCAAAAGTAGAGGAGAGAGGACGGGAGGGCAGACGAGGAATATAATCCGGCTGTATAACGACGTCGGGCCTAGCTAGCTATTGCCGTCGACGTTTCTATTGTACGGCTGCTATATCGCGCCCCCTCTGCTGAAGCGAGCAGACGGAAGGGTGGCAGCGAACGGAGAACGGCTATACCGATTGGCCCCCAGCTGGGGCAGCAGTAAACATTCTCTCGCCTTCCCGTTGAAGCGACGGCGGCCCAGGAGAGGGTTGGCACACTCGCCCTCTCGCTCCCTCATCCATCCTCCTTCGCGATCACCGTTCTTCTCGCACCCTCGTGGCTCTCCCTTGCCACCGCCGCTCTCTCCTCCCGACGGTCTCCCACCCTTACGAGCTTAAGCCCGATTTAATGGGGTGGAAACGCGCGGCTCGATCAAGTTGTATTCAATTATCCCTCCTTTCTATCCTCCTGCCTCACCCGGGCCATCTACAGAGTGTTTCGCAAGAAAATTTTCTCCCTTTCTTCTACGGTGCCCTTTGGCCCCCGCGCATCTTAGCCGGCCTGTTCTGGACACGCAGATCGTACATATAGGTATTGGTAACCTAGGGGTAACCCAAGATCGATCTCGATGGGTGACAAGAATTCATTTAATCCACCGAATAGTCTTGATCGAAATCGCGGCGTGTGTCGTGCGACAAAATGATTAACGGTTTTTAATTTGCGTCTTAGACAGGCTGTCATAAAGGGATTGAAAGACGCGCCGATTAATCAACTCCAAAAACGATTGTGGAAAATAATACGGTGTTTGAATGCCCGAGAGACACAAATTTTACACGATTTTTTTCAACAAAAAACTGTTATGCAATGAATAATTATTATCAAGAAATTGTGACGAAAATAATAGGATTAAGACAGTTCTCATTGAAATAAGATGTATGGCGAACAGATTTAAATAATTTACTTCTTTAATTACATCTTTGTCATCAGTTGACTACGAGATAAAATAATATGCTATTCAGTGTAATTAGAATGCGATATCACATATACTTCATCTACAATTTATATTTCTGGTCCTTTAAATTGTAAGTACTTCTATTTCCTTCGCATTCAACTTTTTTTCTTTTACAATATTATTGCGATTCAAAAAATTGTAGAGATGCTTTAAAATCTTTATTATTTTATTATATGTATCATTACATTAGTTCTAAATTGTACGTTAAAACCAAAAATCTAAAAAAACAACATTTAGTTGTACTTTTGTAATCTATTTCAAAATATATATATATAAATATATATATGTATAAAAGAAAAGAATAAAAAGAGTGAAAAAAATACATTTTATATGTATTTATAACATCAAAGATTTTATGCAATATTTAATTATATCTCTTATCTTAGCTGAACTGTCCAAGACCCAAATAATAATCACAAATAATAAATAATTGCGATAATTTTCTCGATGAAATAAAAATTTCAGGCCGTACACGTGTCTTCTAAATAATATATCTAATAAACTCGCGCTACACATTATCTTGTCCGTGTCAATGAAACAAAGCGCGAAGTAGAAGCCGCAAGTAAATTCGCGAAGTGCGCGCTGTCATTTTATCGTCCCGACGCTTTTTCCTCGTTTTTCCCGCGGCATTTGCGGCATTGTTCCATCCACGTAATCCGTTCAGCTGGCCCGTTATCCCACCGACCTCGCTCCTTCACCTTTACTCGTTCCCGACGTTTGATTTCCTCGTTTCCCGCTTTTCGTTCATATTCTACCGCAAACAAACGCGCGAAATTGTGGAACCGCGTCGATTAAAAACTCGGTATTCGCAAATTACCGCAGTTTGTTCTCAGTTCGGAATTATCACTCGCTAACTTCATCAACCTACCAGTCGCATCGCTCATTATCTTTATTTGTATTACAAACGCGGATTGTCAAATATTAATGTTTATCGTTGTTTTTTTAAATATCATACAAGTTTACATTTTTTGTTTCCATCGTTGATAACTATGTGACGTAGCTAATTTCATTCTTTTATGACAGGTCAATCATCATGGCCTTGCATTATCGCGCGTATTTACCAAATATTATTTATAAAAAACCTCAGATATCACTTCGTCGATTCGTTAAAAAATTTCACAAAATTTTTTATCGTTTTACGCATGATTATTTCACAATGTTACACAGACGTTCGTAAGGTCATTTAAGTACACAACAATCCGATAGACAACAAGCTGTCGGTCAAAACGGTGAAGACCGCGCCGGCCACGGCTTTACCGGTGTCGCTCGCAAAATCCAGGAGTTTCGATGCGACGCAGTATCCGGATACCCCCCGGTACCGCCCCTCTACCCTCTTTACAACAACGGGACGTTGCTACTCTATCCTCGATGCCATCATCCGCGGCAATTATTCGCAGCCGAAGGGAAACGCGTATATACCGATTTCGCCCAAACTCCGTTCAAAGGGACGACTTTCCACATCCTCTCCCAAAATCTCCGTTTCTCTCTCCACCCTTCCGCTCGCGCGACCAGCCAACCATTCCCGCAATGACGATCGCGCGAACTGCTATGCACCCCCGCTTGCGCTCGAATGTGTGCCGGAGGGTTTATGCGAACGGCTACGGGACATGTTTGCGGGGACGTGTATGCACGCGAATGTATATACATGTGTGTATCTCTGTGCGTGGCGACCATAGAACTCTGCAGCAACTGCACCAAACTTCGAATTAGCGTCAGCGGCAAACTTCGAGATTTACAGTACAATTGCGCGACCTCCTCCCTTCTCTCTTTACCCTATCCCACCTCTTTCCACCCGTTTATGCCGCCGGGGCCGAAAGAATTACAGCCTCGTTCGAGATATATGCGCCGCGTATATATACATGTAAGTATAGAGGTATATATGTGCTCGCGTGCGAACGTGCACAAACAAACACGGTCGCACAACGCCTCGTAGCATAGGTGTACTCTATCCCGAGACGCGATATTTACGCAAGCGGATCGCGCAGTAATACCGCGCGCCTATCCGCCGAGCCCTTCGCATACATCAACCTGCATTCCGTTGGCTAAATCACGCCGGGAATCTTACATCGTCCCATGATCGAACGCACGTTGCCGTAAGTGAAACAGATTTCACGCGAGTAGATACAGATGATGATTAACTCGGCACAACCCGTAATTAACGATTCCGCAATTATAATGCGTATCCTTTCAACATTAATCCAGAATCTTAATAACCCGAAAATAAAACATAACAATTATTTAAAAGCGAAAATTGCATTCGATCAGATTGTTAAGAAAAGGATTATATTCCGAACTGAAATTAATTCTTTTAGGACGAGATTTTTTTTAAAATAAAAATATGATTTTTTATTGTTTTAAGTAAGCTCAATGCATAAATTATAAATTTTTTTGAATATAGAATAGTAGAACCTGAAGTAGGGTAGAGCGGGGTCAAAAGTAACAGGGGGCGAAAGTAACAACTCAAATATTTATAAATATATAGTAGACACATACGCGTGCGTCGGTTATCGCATGAAGCTAAACAAGCTACAACTTATCTCAGTACGTCTGCGGCCTAGGTACTGAGTGGACGTGCGCAGCGACCAAAATACATTTTCGAGGCCCTAAAGTAGGTTTTTCCAAGCGTGTTAAACTTTTAATATAAATATTTCCACTGCAAGTAAGTATTTTTTCTTTCATTTATATTTAAGTTTAGTTATTTTTGCATATTATAATGATTGTTGCTTATCCATTTTTGACATTTTATCATTAAAAATTTTAAATCAAAGTTCAAAAACATAGTCGGGGACCATTGTAACATCATTGTCTGGGGTCGAATGTAACGTTACAACCGACCTCGGCTGATGCAATTTGTTTCATTTTAGATCATAATTGAACTATTTTTATTTTAGAATGCCTCGTACCAAGATTAGAAAGACTGACAGAGGTACAAAAGATATTTTTTTAAAAAAAGTTTAGTTTTGTTATAATTTGAGTTAAATGACTTATATATTTGTCATAATTGTGATTCAAAGTAATCTCTATTAAAAAAAAGTTTATATTTTGTTATAATTTGAGTTAAATGACATATATTTGTCACAACTGTGTGATTCAGAGTAATCTCTATTAAAAAAAAGTTTAGTTTTGTTATAATTGGAGTTAACAAAGTTGTTCTATAATTGTTTTGTTCTACAATGTTTTCTATAATTAGTATGGAAAGGTTTATATGAATTTTAAAAGAATAAGACTTTATTTTCCTTTTTTTTTTATTTGTATAAGAATATTTTAGTTTACTTTTGCTAATATAAGAAAAATTATTTAAATTCGTTGAATAAATACTTTTGATTTTGATTATTTAAAATTGTTACTATTGACCCCCTATAGTGTTACAACCGACCCGGAGTCGAGGGCGATTGTAACATTTGCTCTCGTTTCGATTTTTGATTGATAATTTTGATTATATTTATCACAAGGCTCAAATGTTATGATTTCCATAAAGTGAAATGAATATGTTAGCTTGGGGTATCAACAGTTTTTTTTTTACTGTAACAGTTTTTCCATAATCGAGTTCTAAAGTCAAATTGTTACTTTCGACCCCGCTCTACCCTACTCTGATACACATAAGCCAACATCACATTCTGAACATTCGAATTTTATATTGGTTTTCTTTCAATCCCTTATTTTTGTATGTGAACATTTTCTTTTCTCCATAACATTTTCTTTCCTCCATTGGTATGACTAGAGAAGTGTCTAGCTATCAATCTAAGTGCTGTAACTTTACAGGGTCGCCCAAGTTTGGCTACTTTTTTGGAATCATATTTTATTAGTATATAGTATATTAGTATAGTAACAGCAATTAGCCATAGAAAAAAAGAAATAAGCACAAACAGAATAACCGAATCGGACAATTACTTTTTTACAACTGAAAAACTTTATTTTTTATTAAAAAAGAAATTTTGCTCATTTTTTATCAATTTTTTTTATCCTTTTGATACCTGACACCTATACATACATTGACACTGACAATGAGTCATCAATATGCATATCAAATTAATCCTCTTTTCAGTCTCTATAATAATCCGTTGAAATATTCAAACAATTCTTATCCATTCTCAAAATAATCCATCTGTACGCATATATGCGTCGCCCGCCCTGAAGAGATTAAAGGCGAAAGGAATCTCCGAGTGATACGACACTTTCGAAATGTTATGTACATATGTACATGTGTTATTTTCAAATTTTCGGTCGTACATTATGAGAAAATTAAACGGATCGATGTCTATATGCAGAATAGAGAAATGCAGGTATCCGACGGTTTCGGAGTATTTGGCATTACGGAGTATGCGGGGCGCAAGTTTGTGCGAGTCAACCAAGCGAATAAATTTTGACCGCGTTCTAGCTTAATTCGCGATGACAATTCGCTCGACCATGAAGAACGTTGTCTCATTGGCAGCTTATCGGACTTTCGCAAGCTCGGCGGGACACCGCGGGGCTAAATGTCAGATCGGCACTTCGTGACAGTCTTATTTCTCGAAGAAAGATCAGAAAGCAATCTGTATACAAATTAAGGTTATCATTTGATAACAAGCCTTAATAGAATAAAAAATTTTGCAGATTCTTAACATGTGACGGCAAAATGATAAAGTATATGGTTATTATCTACACGTTTATATATACATATATATATATATATATATATATTTTATATATATATATATTTTTTTTTTCTCTTTAAATTTATAAAATATCATGAGTCATGAGTAATCTAAGAAAGGGCTTGCCAAAACAAATGTCATTTCATTTTTATCTATGGAAAAAGATAAATCATTTTTTTATATATGTATATGCAAGATAATATGATCATATTTCCGTTTGTTCACAAATATCAAAAGTTATGAATAATGTAAGAAAAAAATTTGTCGAGAAAAAGATATCTTAATATTCTATATAGAAATAAATTATTTTTAATCTTCAAAAATATTTTTAGAAGTAAAATCTTTTGAGTTGATTTTTGTTTAGCAAATATTTTCAGGACATTTGATGTTACAGAGCCATTTTATTATAATATATTATATCTATGAAAAGCACGTATTGGCGAAATTCATAGATAAAAACCACGAAAGCGTAATCATCAACACGCGGATTCGCCTTTTGTCCGACAATGGAGGCGATCCTGTTTGCAATCAGTGAAGTGTCGCGTCACGCGCTGACAAACCCGTCTGCGCGAAAAATCCGTCAAAGTACTACAAATCTACGTCGCGATGCGCCGATTGACAGTTGTCGAATGCAGAAAGATGCGAGGAGAGTAACTGCACGCTCTGAAACGAGGAGATGTGGTAGTGATATATTGCCTTGCCCTTCGCGATCCGTTTCGATAAATTCCGCAAGAGTCGGAAAACCAGGCAGTCCTTCAATATCGAAGCACGAAAAATCGATTAATGTCCGGCTTCATCGACAACAAATAACTTATTCGCGGTTAAGTCTCTGTACACTATTTTTCTTATATCGAAAAAATAAGATACACCACAGATTATCAGATTTTCCCACATTTTTATTATTAAATTCTTTAACTAATTCGGAGTTGATGTTTTTTTCCAAAGATTTTATCAAACATACGTCATTGCGTGTTCTTTACATAATATTTAAATATTTAAATGTCTTTGTTCTCTTAAATTAAAATTCAGTTAAAATTCAGTCAAACTTGACATTAAATGAAGAGTAAAATTTTGTTATCTATTTGCAACGAGACTTGAAGGTTAATTTATAGAACTGCTTCTCATCTTAGGACTTTCAATCGCTTACAAATTAAAAACTCCAACGAATAAAAAATACATTATATTATTTATTATAGAAGAAATTAAAATAAATAAATTGAAACAATGCAATATTCGATCTAAAATGTATTGTTATGCCATTTAGAATATTTCCCTCTATACTCTGTTGCGCGATTTTTCACGATGACTTTAAATTATATAATTTATGTCTTTGCGATAAAAACTCGTAAGTACTCTGCAATGATTGGACAGCTATTATATCAAAGAAATTAAGAACTATCAAAATTGAAAATTCGATAATCTTCTCTCGAAATGCATATCGCATTACAATAGTTTCGCAATATATAGAAAAACATATGTATAGAAAAAAAAGTTAAAAAGAGAATAAAAATAATAATAACATTATAATATAAGAAGAGAAAAGATGTAGAGTGTAAATACTCTAGTAAAAAAATCTAGACCGATTGCTATCACTCCATATTCAACTGATATTTTTGGATATCCTATAATATAGATCATAACTTGTAACATCACGCGAACGGATCTCCTCGCTCCGCAGTTTTTCGCCTAAATAATTCGACGTTTGCCGGAAATCCACGGCAAGGAATGCCAAGGAATCTGAGAAGGACGTCGTACGCGCGTGCACACCTTTTATTTCTGTTGGCCTTTCCGTTGCGTCGCGAAGAATTTAACGCGATGAGAGAGAAACCCGAGGATCGTGCACGGACTCGGACATTTCGAAGAAGATGCCTGAGCGAATCCGCTGCAGCGTTCAACGGCAGGGGTTTAAGACTGCGCGGAGTTGAGCCCGCGGCCCCGGAACCAGAGAATGTGGTCTTCCCCGGGCCAGGCGTGTAACTTCATGCCAAGAGTATTCGAAATACTCGACGATGAAGTATGCCACGGTATCAGAGGTCCGCAGTCTGTAACAAAGCAAGCCCTCCGGGCACCGGAGTTTACACACGAGTCCAGGCATTCGCCGCGCCGTCACCATCCGCCGTCAGCGGGAGAACGAATGCTAATGCAACCTCGAAAACTTTGTCATCGACGCCGACGACCCGTTATGAGACCGATAAGCTATCGCGAGGCCAATTGAGTCGATTCGAAACCCACACGAAACCGCAAAACGTTCTATTTAAGTAGCGAGCTTTCGTAAAGAACAATACAGAATTAACAAAATTATAGCAATTTTAATAAACTAAACTTATTTATATATTTCAATATATATAATCTTTTTATGAATGTTTACATTTATTCAAATTTTGTCAAAGTTTTACAATAAAGTAACATTATGCATAATTAAATAATATAAGTAGAATAAAGATAAATAAAATAGAACAAATGCATTATTTAAATCGACGAATTTAAATTGATGAATGTTCCCGAATAAAATTTTAGATTATGATAAAAAATTAACGGATACATTATATAAATCCATAATGGCACATCAGATTTCTTTATTCTTTTATAAGCCGATTAATTTAGAGTAAAATGATATACATAAATTATTAATTTTGCATATTTTTTAAAAAAGCACAAAAGTATTAAATGTATTCATTCTATATAAATACTTATTGTCCATATAAATATATTCTATATAAATACTTATTGTGCACATTTAATACCTTAACGCATATTAGATATTTATTGCAACTTTGTTATTTAAGGGTCCATAAACATAAGTAGAGTATATATATCTAATTAAAACAAAAAACATAAAGTTATTTACTAAAAAAAACACGGAATAAATATATATCTTTATACTCTTTGTTTTAATTAGACATACTATATATTTTATTTAGGCTTATAAGTCTATAAATAACAAAGTTGCAATAAATGTCTAATATGCGTTAAGGTATTAAGTGTGCACAAACAATAAGTATTTATATAGAATAAATATATTTAATACTTGTGTGCTTTTTTAAAAAATATGCGAAATTACAGATCTGTGCATATCACTTTACTCTAGATTAATCGGCTCTTTAAAGAATAAAGAAATTTGATGTTATTGGGATTATGAATTTAAAATGTATTCGTTAATTTTGTATTATGATCTAAAATTGTATTCGGGAACATCCGTCGGTTTAAATTTGTCGATTTAAATAATGAATTATTTGCTTTATTTTATTTATCTTATTATAGTTATATTATTTAATTATCCGTTACTTTATTGTAAAACTTTGACAAAGTTTGTATAAATGTGAACATTACGGACATTATAATATTATAAGAAAATAGAATCGTGAGAGAAAATCAAGGAAAATATATATTCTTACCGCCTAACGGGCGCACTTCAAAATTCTCCCATTGGCAATACAATGTAAGATGGAAACGCTTTCACACACGATAAAAGTCTGGCCGAAAAGTAGTGAAAATGCCCGTTATCGTCCGTACGTAATTCGTACGTACATATGCGAAGAATTCACCGAGAAAAATGCAATTCATTGCCAGAACGTATACCGGGTTTTCTTCTCTTTCGCAACCGAGTGTATTTTTCCTAAAGAACGACCAGCGAAACAATGCTTTTAACTTTACAGTACCATTCGAGTGTGCTCTCCTGACCCTTGGTTATATTACAGAGTCGGTTGTTAACCGAATGCTGGGGGAACTGAGGTTTCAGGCAATAAAATCAACCGGGGTGACTTTTTTCTTAATTCGACGCAGCGGCAATGTCGACCGTACACAATCGCAAATAAACAGCGTTTTCTGAGAATCTACATTTTGATGTCATCGATGACTATTGCACAATTGCGACGGCACGTGTATAATGCGTTCTATGACTTTCAAGTAAGAAAAAAATGCATGCTTTTTTGCACCTCGTTTCTTATGAATTTTGTTATTGTTGCGTGTAGTGCAGACAAATAATTTATAAATTTATAGATAACATATAATAATATATAGTAATATATAAATTTAATTTTTTTTTTTAATAATATAATTAATTTAATAAATTTTTGTATGTTATTTTTATGTCATATTGTATGTGAAAGTCTTTCGATCAGTTATATAGATCATATATAAAAAAAATTAATAGAGCATTATATTATCGTCAGATTATATTTTATAAATCTCATTGGTAAAGAAAATAATTTAGTGTTTCATTATTTCTATTCTTGCATGAGTAACATTGTATGCTTGATTTATTAAACTATTTTTTCATTTCTATCTTTTTTTAGTAGAAAGTAATAAACATTTTATAATCATCTTTAAGTATTTAAAAATATGTTGCATATAAAATGTAGAAAAAAATTAAAAATGATAGAGAGAGCACGGATGCAATTTTAACTATTTAAATTATCATTGAGATTTTACACGAGAAGTAAATTAATAAAAGAAAAACATTAAAAGCCAGCGCTAGTGGCCAGAACTACAGAAGGTAGGAAAATTTAGTTTGTAAGCAGGCTGCATTACGCGTTCTTTGCTATAAATTCTTCCATTTATTAACTTACGCAAATTTTTTAATTAGTATAAATATGCGCTCGCGTTACACCGTCAGTGTATATAACATCTTTAATATCTTGAATTTAGAGTAACAATGCTTTCCACAATTAGATGCCGCATTTGCGAAACAATATTGTACTCGTAAAGCTCTCTCGAGACACCAGAATGCAAAATCTCTTTTTCAGAATTCATTGTTTCTCAAATCTAATTACTTATGTCGGATTCATAAATATGTAATGTTTGCATAAAGTCCAATAATAAATGATAATTGAGTAAAGTATACAGCTGATTATATATCTGTTATCATAATATTATTAATATACCTATTATAGTGATATATTAATAATATATATAGTGATATGTGTGTGTGTTAATATATCATTATATTATTAGATAATTAAATTCGATAATTATGATTCACACGCAAATTATATATTCCTATAAAAATATATTAGCCAAGAAAAAAATATATTTTATATTAAACACAATTTTATAACCGAGGACTTATTGTTATAATTGTATATTATTATCAGTGTTCTAGAGAAAAAAACGCGATTCAGATTACAGTGAATGCATCATTGAATGCAAGCATTGTATGCGTGCGAAAATAAATAAATCGCTTGCGCAAGGAGAAAAATAAGAATATAATGCGATAATTGGCTAACTGATTGAGTCTTACTCTCACACACGATCGGACGATATAAAGTGCGCGCGACAATTGACCTTAACAAGCAGCTTTATGAGATAGCTTCATGGTCAGGCAACTTTTACTTTTTGATATGTTTAACTCATGTAGCACAAGAGGCGCTGTGCTAGTCTGATACAACGAGTCGGGTCGAACGGTTAAAATGCTGTGTCATTCCTATCTGTGATTGCTAGCTTAGTTATCAATTATAATCATCTTACATGCATTAATTGACGTGCAATAAAGTTGTTTCAATAGTATCAATGCCTTTGTTCGCAGTGGAAATAAAAGTGAAAGAGTGCTAGTAATCCCTGTGATTAACAAGGAATCGACAACTGGTAAAAGAATTTTTATGATAATTGCTACTTTATTTATATAGAAAGTTTAATTTTATAAGAATGGTGAAAACGTAAGAGCACGAAATAAGAAAATAATATTATATAAATGTAAAGTGCCTATAGACTTTAATTTTCCGTACCACAGTAGAAAATGAAAATATAAGTATTTCAAAAATACTTGCATATGAATATGCATATCAATATCCCAATAGAGTTTGAATACATTTCATGGAGCAAACGGAAATATGTACCCATCGTATTTCACTAAGCTTACTACATTGAGATTTTTCTTATTATCTCGAACTGATTATTCAAAGCGACGAACATTTTTCATCGGAATAAAAGCACGATGTAATTATCGACTTTGAAAACGTCGCATTGTCGACGTATGCCTTGGAGCGAGAATGACAGGCTCTCGCATAATGCGATTACGCGAAATTTCATTTGACAAGAATCTTCCATTTCACCAGAATGCACTTTGCATAAGTGCAATGATTTCCTGCATGAACAACACTCATCGTATTCAGTCATAAACGCAATATCTTATCTCGCGTTCTCCGATTAATTGCTGAAGAGATAGATCGCGATAAAAATCCATCATAATCAAACTTTACGAACATAATTATTATTCATGACTTGTCTGGCACAAGAGGTAAAAATATTTAAAAGTTCATAGGATTACTCGTGATTTTCTAAAATGTCGCGAAACTCTTTGCGGTAAGATAATAACGATAAGAGCTGCATGTTACAAGCCTTAGGCGAGTTAAAATATATTCTTACTCTAGAAAGAAACTCTTTGATATTAATAAGAGCATTTTTAATAAAATAAAAAATGTGAATATATAAGCTTAGCCCTTATTTTAATACCAGTTAACTTTTGATTGCGGAAAATTTATAGCATTATTCACTTCAGTATCTATAAATTATCCAGTTGCTTGTTGCTGCAAAGCACATTAAAGCGCTTGATATCCAAGATGTATAAAATATATTGCATAATTTAATTTCAAACATCGTAAATAGGAAAAAATACATGCAACTATCTAAACAACATTAATTAGTTAATCCTAGTTTTGCATATAGATTCACGTCTTAATCGATTGTCATCAAAAATCAATTTAGACATAAACATACATTATGATTCGAGAAATTAATTAAAATTTCCAATTAATTATCCAGATCGTTTTCCTGTGCATTTACAACTACAACGCTTATAACTAAATTATGCAATTATTCTATACATCTTAGACATCAAGCGCCGTCAATATTTTGCATCATTAGCGCTTTCTCAATCATCCGAGCATCCAAAGCGATCTCATCGCTCTTCGCCGTTGGTGAAAGATAATTATGCGCAAACATCGGACAGGTAAACGCAATCGTGCCAAAGTAAAGCGGATTGTTAATGCCGACAACAGAAAATCGCGTGGACCTCTTCAAATATTTGCGAATCTATGCGAGAAATCGATCGAGTTGGAACGTGACAATGCAAATCGATGACATTGCATCGTGGATGAGATAATATTTTTCACCGTGAAATTATTATTAAATTCGACGGAAAAAATGACTTGGTAACGAAAATTTAACGATATTATATAAAATCTAGTACCGTAACTCATGAATGTAAATGATACTGCAAAATCAACGATCACATTATATATACGTATATATATACAGTTGTGCAAAATATCAAGAGTTATATTTAATTTTTATTATTTAATATTTAAATAATTAAAAATTTGTCATTATTAATATTATTAATATTATTAATATTATTAATATTATCAATATTGATACTCTATTATATTATCACAAAATGAGTGAAAACTCATGAACTAAGGAAATTCTCGATATAACTGTTCTCTTATCTTATCTAATACTAACACTCTTATCTTCCTCTAAATAACATATTTTCCCTTCTGTGCAATAATAATTTTTAAAATAGCATGCCCCCCCATAAAACAAAAATTAAAAGCCCATGCCACCGTTCCTTTTCGGCAACTCATGATTTAAAAAACTTTTTAAAGCGGAAAATCGTCGTGTTAGGAATAATGATCCCAGTTGTGGTTTTCATAACGACGAAATTTCGCATTGGCAAAACCAAGCGAGCCGGAAACTAAGCTGCTGGAACGCGCATAACAGCGCACGCAGACCGGTTTTGCAAAAGAACCAATTCTGCAAAACGTCACGGCGATTATTATATAAGAGAGGCCCATTATAATACGTCGCAGTGTCAGCGCAAAGTACCGCCAAGTTATCGCACGCCCGAACGAACACTTTGCCTGTATTTTACTCGCGGTCTCAATGATATTTCGTGACTTAGCAATTTCAACGCAGAACGCACTTTGCATTTCATAGACGATCGAACGCGATAAAATAGCGATATCCGCTGTTTTTTATTTATGGCAAATAGAATTAATCGTAGTTCTAAAACATATCAATTTCTCTATTTTATAAAATAATTTCGATTAAAATGTAAAGTTTTATGCTATTACAATATAAAAAATATAAAATATAAAATTTTATATTCTTTATATAAATATTGTGTTAATTAAAAAATATTTTTATAGCTCGGTTAAGAAACATATATAATTTATATATTTAATATTTCTTTGAGGACTCGACTTTCTCTAACACACTTTAATCAAGTCATATATTTAAAAAATATCAAGTTAACGATTTTCAAACGCCAGCTAATCAATAACAATATTTAACAATTTTATATATATATATATATATATACACTTACTGACAAAAGTTAAGAAACAAAATAATCGTTTGGTAACTACTGTATGTTCTTTATTTTCTGAGATACATAGGTTGGAAGCAAAAATAGCATAAAGAGATAACATTTCATACATTAACATACTACAAGTTTTTTTTCAAGATTATACTTGTATGAAGACTACAATTAATATTGAGTCGAAGAAACGAAATAAAACTTTGTGACAAAAATTAGGAAACATAGTTTACTTAAATAACACAGGTATGCATGGTCCTGCGTTCTGGGAAACAAAAGTCGTTTCTTACGTAATTTTGCTCGCAGAATCCGAATCTGGCCGCAGAATTACTCTATCACGTCAGGTTCCCGAGATAAATGGGTTGAAATAGCCA